>QJPP01002058.1:0-384639 GCA_003996215.1 Jaltomata sinuosa | reverse complement strand
ATAAAGGATGATCATAGACAAGGTGATGTAGCACTTCTCTATGACCTCCATTCATATTTATTTTTTTTCTCTTTTTTTTTTAAATTTTCTTTTTCATTTTTAATACATAATCTATTTACTAAATGGATTAAAAGAACCTCACAAAATAAATATTGAACTAAAGAGCCACGTAAAGTAGCTTTAATCAATTCTTTATAGGTGAGGTATTTGTGTGATAAAAATTAATAACTACAGTTAATTAACTTTTAACGTACAACATGAGTAACTAATGGATAACGTAAAAATCAATTTGCTCCTCGAAAGTCATAGGCTCATAGCCAGTTATAAGTCAATTAATTGTATTTAAGTTTTCAAAATTTAAGATAATAAAGCCCTCATTTCTTTTCTAATTATTGAATACGTTCTATATAAATAATTTTTGCATTGTTTCAAAACTTACCGACAAAAACTTAAATACAAATTTGACTACTCATCTTATTTTAGATTTTGGTGTTTGGTGATGAATTTACCACTTATTAAATTTTGAGTATAAAAATAAGCAACATCAGTGAATACTTTTTATTATTTTTTCATGAATTTTATGTTGTTTGTTTCTCTTTTATCCTCTTCTAAATAAGTATGAATCAAAATTATGTTGATTGAATTGAATGTTGTAGAAAGACAATTGACAGTATTGTTATGATATCATACATAACACAACTCGGCCTTATGATATAAAGGTTTGTTATGCTCTTTCTTATGTTAACAATATATTATAATTCAGTCCTAAATGTGTTTAAAATCGGCTATATGATTGTTCACTAATTATGTTATTTCATATAAATCATCTAAAGGATTGTCTTAATGCTTCTATTAAATGTAATAAAATCTGATGATCCTGTAATATTATTAACAATTTTCTATTGTTTGTTTCAACAACCAATTATGTGAAGGATATGTGAAGGATCTGGATTTCAGAATATATGGTAAGTCATTAATTCTTTCTAAATTATTTAATGGATGCATGCAATCTTATTGTATTATTGTTCTTTCTGATCCTTTCAATCAAGATCTATCAATCGCAGATGCAATGCAATTACGAATCTTCTAAAGTAAATCCATGTTAGAGTTTTAAGCATATCTTTCTCATTCCTCTTTAATCAAGTGGTATTTGATCAATCCAAATTAGAAATTTTTGGTGCAGGTTGATCAAATGTCAAAAACTTGATTATGTCGATAAGATACTGTTAGTTTTCATATTTTAGCTTGCAAGTTCAAGCTATAACAATGGCGGAAGATTGCATAGAAGGACGAAAGAGAAGAAGATATTTTTTTGTATTGATTGTAGCTCATTGTGTATACAAGTTCAAGTATATATAGGCTAGAATAAGCTGGAGTTAGTTACTAACCAACTAACCGACTAATTAATCACTATCAACAACTCTGACATCAACACTAACCGACTTCTAACTAACTAACAGACCTTCTAACTAACTAACATACTTCTCCTTCTCAATACTCCTCCTCAAGCTGGTGGGTGCAACAGGTTGAGCACTCTCAGCTTGCTCAGCAAATACTCATGTTAACTTCTACCAAGCCCTTTTGTGAGCAAGTCTGCTTGTTGATCTTTTGTACCAATGTAGTGAGTCTTCACCTTCCCTTCTTTGATTTTGTCCCTAACAAAATGATAATCAATTTCTATGTGCTTAGTACGCTCATGGAAGATTGGATTTGCTGCAATTTGAAGTGCAGCTTTACTGTCACAATACACATCAACAGGCTTCTTCACTTCTATGCCTAATTCACTAAATAATTCTAGCAGCCAAACAATTTCTGATGTTACAGTGGCTAGGCTTCTATATTCTGCCTCTGCTGAAGATCTGAACATAGTATGTTGTTTCTTTAACTTTCATGATATTAAGGACCTGCCAAATTTGATCAAAAATCCTGATACAGATCTTCTGGTGTTTAGGCATGCAGCCCAGTCTGCATCACAAAAGCAACTTAGAGAGTCTGCCTCATTGCTACTCATCATGATTCCTAGACCTGGTTCTTGCTTCAAATATTTCACCACTCTTATTGCAGCCTCCCAGTGTGATCTCTTAGGTGTCTGCATGAATTGGCTAAGGGTCTGTACCGCAAAGCTTATATCAGGACTTGTTATTGTTAAGTACAACAACCTTCCAATCAATCTCTGATATCCTGTCACATTTTCTAGTAATTCATCAGTGTTGTGCCCTGTGCATGTATCATACTCTGCTGAAGTAAACTTCTGATTCATATCTATAGGAGTACTCATGGGTTTTGTACCACCTAACCCCAATTTTGATATCATCTCAAGGGCATACTTTCTTTGATTCAAGAGAATTCCCTTCTCAGATCTCAACACTTCTATTCCAAAGAAGAACTTTAGCTCTCCCAGGTCCTTGACCTTAAATCTTTTGTGCAATGTCTCTTTTGTTTCTTGTTTAAGATCTTCACTGCTTCCTGTGATCAGTAGATCATCCACATACACCAATACTATTGCAATATCATCATGTGGCCTTTTTGTGAACATTGAATAATCATACTTACTTTGGTTATAACCTGCATCAACCAGTGCCTCTGTCAGTTTTATGTTCCATTGTCTTGATGCCTGTTTTAGACCATATAGTGACTTACTTAATCTGCATACTTTGTTCTCCCCCTGTCTTCTGAAGCCTTGAGGAAGTGCCATATATAACTCTTCATCTAAGTCTCCTTGTAGGAAGGGATTGTACACATCCATTTGGAATAAATTCCATCCTCTTGATGCTGCCAGTGCAACAATTGACCTTACTGTGACCATTTTTGTCACTGGTGAGAAGGTTTTATGGTAGTCAAGCCCTTCTTTTTGGCTATAACCCTTTGCTACTAGTCTTGCTTTGAACCTCTCTATCTCCTTATTAGCTAAGTACTTTATCTTATACACCCATTTAGAACCAATGGACTTTTTTCCTTTTGGCAAATCAACTATCTCCCAGGTGTTGTTATCTTCTAGAGCTTTTATCTCTTGCTTCATAGCTGTCACCCATATATCATCCTTGGAAGCCTCTTGGAATGTATGTGGTTCTGTTTCTATTGAAAAACTGGCTAGCACCCTTTTGCACCTTGTAGATAGTCTGTGATGTGACACTTAATTTGAGATGGGATAGGCTGAATTTGTTCTTCCTTTACCAGTAATATAGTTTTCATGCCATAAAGGTGGATTTGTAGCTCTTCCAAATCTCCTTGGAACTGATGCATCAACTCCTTCATGTGCAGCTTCAGCTTCAACATGGACTGCATCACCAACCATTTCAGGTGCAACTTCAACATATGCTGCATTGTCAACCCCTTCATGTGCAGTTTCATGGACTGCATCACCTTCATACATGACATCACCTTATGCATTATGCATTCCAACAGTTGCTTCATGCATTTCCTCATTCAGAACTTCTTCTGAAGCATCTGCAACAGGATGAGGCTGAACCTGAACCACATCATCAATATGATTAAGTGGTGTACTCCCCCTATCATTAGATGGTGTGGAGCCAGGTGAAGCAAAAGGAAATAAATGCTCTTTGAATGTGACATCCTTGCTTACAAAAAATTGCTTAGTGCCACAGTCAAGTAATCTGTATCCCTTTTGAGTAGAAGAGTAGCTTAGCATCATAGCTGGCCTTGCCCTTGCCCCAAACTTTTCTGATCTCAACAAGTAGGTGGCATAACAAAAATACCTAAACACTCTTAAATGATCCAGCTATGGAATCTTGTGATATAGCATTTCATAAGGTGTTTTTCTATTCAAAACTTCAGTTGGTAACCTGTTAATAAGATATACAGCTCCTTCTACACATTCACCCCAATACCTAGATGGAATGTGAGCCTGAAACTTCAAGGCTCTAGCAACATTCAAAATGTGCCTATGCCTTCTTTCTACAATGCCATTCTGCTGAGAGGTGTGTACACAACTACTCTGCTGAATTACCCCATAAGAATAAAAAAGATCATGACATTGCTTGTTAAAGAATTCTGTGCCATTGTCAGATCTAACAACTTTCAAGGTAGCATCAAATTGAGTCTTTATTAGAAGTAGGAAGATTTTCAATACAGTGATCACATCACTTTTCATTTGCAGCAGATAAACCCAAGTATATCTAGTGTAATCATCAACAATAGTAAGGACGAAACTCTTTCTATCATGAGTGAGGTTTTTGTAAGGACCCCACACATCAAGATGTATCAGCTCCAAGGATCTACTACTCCTAGAGACACTAGTTGGAAATACCAACCTACTCTGCTTAGCTAATGGACATACAGGACAATCTATAGCTACTGACATAGCCAAGTCCTGCTGCTGAATTATTCCAAGCCCTCTCATAGCCTTTGGAGAAGGATGTCCCAATCTTTGATGCCAAAGCTCAGTAACCTTTGTTTTTTCTGCTAACTTTTTTGGTACTACTATATTATTAGCTGAACAGATATCCTTGAAGTCTTGTTTCACAACATATAAGTTGCCTTCCTCTCTACCAATCCCCTTCACCCTGCCATTGTAGAGATCCTGAAATATGCAAAAACTAGGAAAGAAAGTGCCAGAACATGATAGGCTCTTGGTTAGTTTTGAGACTGATATCAAGTTATATCTGAATTCTGGCACATATAATACAATATCAACCCTCATGTCTTCTAGGAACTCAACAATTCCTATATGAGTAATGCTAGATCTCTCTCTATTTGGCAAGTGGACCTGCTGTCTATTTGAATGATGTAGTTCTATTATATCTTTTAACATGCTTAAATCAGATGCTACATGATGTGTGGCACCTGAGTGAATGACCCACTCCTTTGCACAAAAATCAGCTAGCAAAGATGTAACAGTACCTGCCAAATTAACATGATGATCAGTCTGATCCTTCTTGTCCTTCATCATTTCCTGTATCTGCCTAAATTGTTCTTCTGAAAAATGAGGTCCAGTCCTGCCATATAAATGTTAAAGTTGTTTGTATTGCTCATTTGTGAAAGCCTGTCCACTAAGACTAGACTTTCTAGCACTGTTGCTTCCCTCACCTTCAGTCATGTAGTGTCTGCTTTCTTCATTCACAACATTGTTTACATTAAAATTCCTTCTCCTATCAAAATGTGAGCCATATGACTTCTAATCTGATTGAGGATTGTTGTGAGAGTTGGTGAACTTCCTTTCAGAATTAGGATAGTTCTTCTTCTTGGATTCATTATCAGGCACCTTCTTTGAGTCTTCAGGGTAGCCAACTAACTACAAACAGTCCCTCTGTATGTGTCCACCTTTCCCACAGTGATCACATTTGACAAAAGGCTTCTTTCCTTTGTAAGGTTGTTGTCCTCTGTTGAACTACATAGCCATAGGTTCACTTTTCACTCCCATAGCTGGAAAGGGACACGATCGTTGGCTTTCATCTTCACTAATCATAGCATATGCTTGATTCAACGATGGTTCAATAGTTTTGAGCAATAGTTGCCTGCGTACCTGCTCATATGAATCATTTAAGCCACTAAGAAACTGCAATAACCTTTGTCTTTGCAGGTTCTCAATGTACTCCTTTGATCTTGTGCAATCACATCCCGGTGTAGGAACAAGGTCATCATACTAAGCCCAAAGTTCTCTCAGCTTTGTAAAATATGTTGCAATTGAATCAGTACCTTGTGAGATTGTTGTTATTTATCGATGTAGCTGGAAAATACAAACTTTGTTCACCTTATTAAATCGCTCCTTTAGATCCTTCCACACCAGATGTGCATCAGACGAATACACAATTCCACTGAGAAGATACGCAGAAACTGTGTTCATAATCCATGACAACACAATCGCATTACAGGTTTCCCAATCATCATGCAAATCTGCACCAAATTGTTCCTTCTTACAGGTGTCATTTATGAATCCCAATTTCCTCTTCGCTTGCAATGCTATCATCATAGATCTGCGCCACAATCCATAGGTCTTCGATCCCGTCAATTTTATCGAAATCAACACTGATCCTGGTGTATCCGATGGATGAACAAACAAAGGATGAGTGTAGGTAATCTTTTCAGCAGCAATTATTTGCGGTTGCGGATCTGTAGCCATTATAGATCGCATGCCAGAACTCTAGCTGATTTTATCGTGTGATCCCAGTCACTACTGCTCTGATACCATGTTAGTTTTCATATTTTAGCTTGCAAGTTCAAGCTATAACAATGGCGGAAGATTGCATAGAAGGAAGAAAGAGAAGAAGATATTTTGTTGTATTGATTGTAGCTCATTGTGTATACAAGTTCAACTATATATAGGCTAGGATAAGCTGGAGTTAGTTACTAACCAACTAACCGACTAATTAATCACTATCAACAGCTCTGACATCAACACTAACCGACTTCTAACTAACTAACAGACTTCTCCTTCTCAATAGATACATAATTACATTCATTTCCTTTTTAATATTTTTTGTAATTATTATATGAGAGAAATGAAAACATATCAATCTTATGAAACATAAATGTCATGGTTTTCTAATCCTTTAATTTACCAATCTTTTTTAGTTTTATGACCTTTTATAAGAGATCTTTTTTCTTATATATATAAGAAATCTGAGAATATCATTTTCTTCTATTCAAATTGTAAGAAGGCAAGAAATCACATTTCCTCCATATAACTTGCTCATCACATCTCCCTTAGCTTGCAAAAGCTTTATGGTTTGGATTAAAATTTTCAAGGAACTTATGTAATGTATGTTGCATATGTATCTATACTATTTAAGTTTTCATAATAATTTCTTTAAATTTAAAATATCATGCATGTAATAAAAAATTCAAATCTAAATATATATAGATCAGAATATATCATTATTTGAGTGATACATACATGACGTTCTCTTCTCTACTAGAGTTGCGTTAGCAGTTCTCTAATTTAATGAAATAAATTATTATTATTGTAGCCAAAAATTTGATCTTCAAGGTAGTTGAGGAGAAATACGAGTTGATCCGGCTAAAATAGCAAAATGTTTATCTTTTATTTTATGTTATATTATATTATTCATAAACTTAAATGAATTGTTTGTTGAAGTTAAACTTATACTTTAAAGTGAAAAAGAAAAATCGCAACCCAAATTAGTAAAATATGATATGATGTTACTTGAAAGTTTTTATTTTGTCTTTTCTAAAAAGACTATAAAAAATATCATTTTATAAATTTATTAATGATATTTTTTGTGCTTGCGCGAAGCGCAGATAATTTTACTAGTTTAAAAGTATTGTTGTAAACAATTGTGTGGTAACACAATGTTGTCATTTTGTATTGTGGATGTCCACACTATAACTTCATTAGTGTATAGTTAATCCTCCACTACTCCACATACTATTATGAGTTTAACTCCCTCTCCCCATTACCTTTTTTCTATAACCTCCATAGTTAATGTCATGTTTATGACAACCTTTAGGATGCCTCTATGAACACTATAAATAGAGGCACAATGATTCATATTGTATACATTTTGATACTTGAAAGAATAAGAAATACTCTCTACTCTTGTCTCCTTCATTTCTTGTTTATTTTCTTACTTCATATTGTTACTCTTTTAGTTTAGTTTTACAACAAGTATAATAATGTCAATTAAATGTGACATGAGGAACCTAATAATAAATCCATGTTTCTCTCTTTTCTTTTTCTTATTTCCCTCTTCCTAAAGAAAGAGACCATTAAATTGCTACAACCGACGTAGTTTTCAATAACTTATATACACATTTCCTTTCCTTGTTTAACTTTTTCATGAAATAACTATAGTTTGCCCTACTTGTCTTCTTAGCTAACGCATATTGCTTTTTCGACCTCACATGACCGACATAGTGTATGCAGTTGTCTAATATTACCGGATATAAAGGAGCACGTGCTTTATATTACCTTTTTTGTCTCATTTATGTGACATCAGATATAATTTAGATAGTCAATTAATTTTTCTAATGGTTTTTTTAGATATTTTAAGTTGTTAATTATTGTGATTTATAATATTTTTTACATAATTTTTAAATAATATATATTACTCCCTCTGTCACTTTCAATTTATGTGACATTGATACAATTTTGAGAGTCAATTAAATTTACTTTTTCTTTTGTCCTAATATATGTGGCGCTGATAAAATTTTGAGAGTCAACCAAATTTTTGATGTCTTAAATATTTTAAGTTATTAAATACTATGATTTATAATATTTTTTACGTAATTTTTAAATATATAACAGATTAAAAAAATAAGATAAACAAATTAAAGCAGAGAAAATATAAAAGAAAATATCTAAGCAGGCAACACAAGCAGATGCGTCGATCAGTTGCCTGCTTGTTCGCTTTTACAAGTAAGGGAAAAATTAATTTGATTTTTTTTGCCACTCTGGAACTTTTGTTTTGACAATAAAAGTCAAAATGATGACATTAATTAAATGTCTGAATTTATTGGTTTAAATGTCCAATTGATCAATTATCAACCTTAATCACGTTCCTTTTGTGTCTTACATTTCACTTGTTATGAAGTTGAAGGATCAAATTACTAACAAAAATAAATGAACAATCTTTACTTAATCTGCAACAATGTTGGTTCTAACTCATTTTTCTTTGGATTAACACGTAAAATATACAGTTATTTACTATCTTATCTGGATCAAGCACCTTAAAGTTTGAACTGACAATCAACGGGATTAAACTGCACAAAGTGTGCTTAAAATAATTTATTATAGCTTCATTTTTCTGTCTTCATCAAAAGTTTAATAATTCAAATCGCATAAGGTTGGCTGACAAGACAAATTAAGGGACACTCCTTTTTTTTTGTTAAAAAAAAATGACGAACACATGGATTTGTTTTTTACTTCAATTTTACGTAAGAATCAGAGTCACCGAAGTGATCGATCTTAATGTATTTATAAGAAGCATGAATTAGTAGTTAAATTAAGTGATTATAAATTAATGGGGTCTATCGTCTAGCTAACTAAATTGTGCATGCGTTAACATAATTATCAAATCACTATAAATAATCTTATAGTCATTTGTATTAGAGGTTTACAACTTCTCATCACATATTTAAGTATTCATATTGTTAGGAATAGAGTTAGTTGAAGTTAGCAGTTAGGCCAGTTAGTTACAAAAGCTGTTAGAGTTGTTAGTAGTGGATTACAGCTGTCACTAAGAGCTGTAGTTAGGCTAATTAACAGTAGCACTTAGCTTAGTTAGATATCTATATATACTTAGCTTGTATGTACATTTACGGTTATCATCAATAGAGAGAACCCAAATATTTTCTCTAGCACTCTTAACTCCCTCTTCATAAATTATCACTACAATTCCTTGCATGTTGCAGATCAACAAACTCATCATGGTATCATAGCTTGTGTTGGTGATCGGAGATTTCTGATTGTTTCGATTCATCACAATTAGGTTTTGGATCATCTTTGAACAATCAATCAATTCAATTCACTCTTCTTCTGCAATTCAAGGTTCGTGACAATGGAGATTGATGATACTGTTGCTGGAATTGGAAGTTCCTCAAACACTGGTACAACTATAATCGATCAACATCATCCCCTGTTTCTTCAACCTAGTGATACTCCAGGTAGCTCTCTGATCTCAATTAAACTCACTGGACCAGACAATTATGCTCTGTGGAGTAGCTCTATGAAAATCAGTCTCCTAGCAAAGAGTAAGCTTTGTTTTGTTGATGGACGATATACGAAGGATAAATTTGATGATACTTTGCATGATCTATGGGAGAAGTGTAACGCTATAGTCCTGTCATGGATTATGAACTCGGTTAATACTAAATTGTTGGGGGGAATGGTCTACGCTACTAGTTCCTATAAAGTTTGGACTGATCTCAGAGAAACCTTTGATAAAGTGAGTGGATCTAGAGTTCTGCTATTGCACAAACAGATTGCTACTCTGTCACATGGAATCTCATCAGTTTCTACTTATTTCTCGAGATTGAAAGAGTTGTGGGCTGAGTTTGATGCACTCATGCCTTGTCCTGGTTATAGTTGTGTGGAGTCTAGGAAATATGTCGAACACTTTGAGTATCAGCGACTTCTTCAGTTCCTCATGGGCTTAAACGAGTCATATGCTCAATCTAGCAATCAAATGCTGATGATGTTCCCCATTCCTTCGATTAACAAGACGTATGCTATGATAATCTCTGAAGAAAGTCGAAGACCTTTGACATCCTCAAGTCATATTCCTGAGGTGCATGAAGGAACTGCTCTCTTTAGCCACAAAGGTGCAAGTAGCTTAGGACATGGCCACTACAAATCTAAGAAGAATAACCAGGGAACTTATGGTTCATATTGTGACTACTGTCACTTTACAGGGCATACTAGGGAGGTATGTTACAAGCTCCATGGATATCCAACTGACTTCAAGAGTAAAAAGAAGTTCAACAATAACTATGAGAGTGGTGGCAGATATAACTCTGGTGGGTCTTCCTATGGGGATTTTTCTCATGGTGGTTCTGGTGGATATGCTAGTGGTTCATTCAAATGTGGTTACTCTGGACCAAAAGCTAACTGTGTAGGTACTACTCAAGGAACTAACTATGCAGGTAACTCAAAAGGCAAGAAGGTTATGCAGGAGCAAGATGCATACTTCAGTCAAGAGGAACATGTTGCTATGGCCAAAATTCCTCAATTCACTCAACTACAGTACAGTCAGATCTTGCAGCTCTTAGGAAAAGAGGGAGATGCCAGTTCTAATGGACATAAGGGATCAGCTATGGCTGCAGGTATGACTCTTAATACTCTTAGTGCTGAGAGCTTTGTTAAGTGGATTGTGGACTCCGGAGCTACTAATCACATGGTTAAGAATCTGCAAGTACTGTTTGATTCAACAAAAACTAAGGGTCATGTTCACCTACCTAATGGAGATTTAGCCATAGTTAGTCACATAGGTTCTGCCTATCTATTTCCTGGAGAGAAAATCACTCAAGTCATGCATATCCCTGACTTTAGATATAACTTGTTGTATGTGGCTAAGATAACAAAGGAACTAAAGTGTGCAGTTATGTTCTATCCTGATTTTTTCATATTTCAGGACATCTTCAGTGGGAGAGTGAGGGGGATTGGTAGAGAAGACAATGGCCTCTATGTGTTCAAAACAACTATTGGGGTAAAGACTTCTCAGCCTAATGCTGAAAATATGTCTAAGACTCCTAATAACATTCCTAAGTCTCTTTCTGCAACAGATGTGGTTGATCCAGCTGATGCAAATGTGTGGGACAAGAGACTAGGACATGTGCCAGTAACTATCATGAAGAAGATGGATCTATTTCAGTCTGTTTAGTTGAATAATTGTGGTCAACACAGTACTGTTTGCCCTTTAGCCAAGCAAACAAGACTTCCATTTCCTTTAAGCACTTTTGTTGCTAGTTCTTGTTTTCATACCTTACATGGTGATGTATGGGGACCATATAGAGTTCCTACTCATGATGGAAAAATATATTTCTTAACTCTAGTTGATGATCACTCCATATATACTTGGATTTTTCTGTTGCCTTCCAAAGCTGATGTAATTGTGGTAATGAGAAGCTTTCTGCTCATGGTGAAGAATGTGTTTGTTGCTTCTGTAAAACTTTTTAGGACTGATAATGGATGTGAATTTTTTAACTCTTTCATGTATGAATTACTTCAGTCTCTATGAATTGTTCATTAGAGTACATGTACTTATACCCCTCAGCAAAATGGCATTACTGAGAGAAAACATAGATAACAGGCTACTATTCCTCTAAACTTCTGGGGTGAATGTGTGTTAACTGTTGTATATCTTATGAACAGGTTACCTACTTTTGTTCTCTCAGGTAAAACTCCTTATGTTATGCTATACAAGCAGGCTCCTTCTTATGAGCAATTGAGAGTCTTTGGGTGCCTAGGATATGTTTTTGATGTGAAACAAGGGGACAAATTCTCTCCTAGAGCTGTTCCAGCAGTATTCCTTGGGTACTCCTTGACACAAAAGGGGTATAAGATGTACCTTCTCCACTCTAGAACATTTGTAGTCAGCAGGGATGTTCTTTTTAAGGAACATGTTTTTCCTTTCTCTCAAACTTCTACTATTGTACCTCCTTTATTACCAGTACTTGATCTTGCTGATTGTTCTTCACAAGAGTGCAGGACAACTGTGCCTCTGACCCATGCAAGATCGGATGCAGCTACTATTGAGCCTGCTCAAGTGCCTTCTCATGAAGGTGATGTCCCTAGTCTCAATCCTGTTGCTCCTGAGGTTAACAACACAAATGTTGCAATTCCTGCCAATACTGCTAGTGAAAGGTCAAGCATAAGACAGTCCTCCAGAGTTAGCAAGCCTCCATGTTGGTTACAAGACTATGTCACTAAGAGTACATCCAGTGCTCATTGCTGCTATCTTATCTCCAATTACATAAGCTATACCAATGTCTCAGTAGGTTCAGAGGCACCTTCTTCCCGTGGTACTACTCAGCATTAGATTCAAGCAGACAGATTCAGCCTTTTGGTGTCGTCCCAAGTTAGGATTGAACCATCCCTATGTCGGCAAAACATATGTTTCAGGCGTTGAGACGTTTAGCATCACACGTTCTTGGTTAACCATCTAATTCTCTTAGAGCCCAAATTATTATCGTTTTCAAAATCATTAAAACATCATTCAATAAAACAATTTTTTTAGGGGCATAAATTGTTATTGGTATCGTCATACCAAGACTTGAAAGTCACCCATTTCATCAATATAGAATCCATAGGGTCTGTCAACAATTCATCATGCCCATTTATAAGATTTATATAGTAAAACAAAGGTCTCATGTCTTAATTCAATCTTTTAGTAAACACCGTTACCATAGCAATATCTTTCAAATCCGTAAAATCATTTGAAGTCATTTAAACAATGTGGAAAATAAGTAAAATAACAAAATCCCTCTATAAGGACCATTCGTTGTACAATTTCTAATATTTTCAAGTGAAATCTAAAGGACTAACGATTTCATGAAGTTTCATCAAAGTTAGAAAGACTATACTTGCAGCCCTAAGTTCATATTCAAAGTAGTGAAAACGTAAGGGTCAGAAACCGTCATATCTATAAAATACTTTGAAGTAGGATCATTCTGCGTACCTTTTGACGGAGAAAGACTAAGAAACGCTTGAGTTTTTCCTTAGAACTTTGAACCCTAGGCACCTTTTGCTTCAAGAACTTTGAGAAGAGAAGTAACGCTCTTTCTTGATTTTTTTTCGTGCCTCCATTCTTTGGAAGGCACCTTTATGATAGACATTTATAGTATTTTGGTTTTTATGGTATTGTCGGGGCCTTGTCCCGGTATAGAGGATTTCCTTTCTTTACGGAATAGAGGCTTTGTAGATTATGAATGATTGGATCCCTTAAGGTTTGGTTTTGACTTATTTATATTGAACCAGACGTTTTAGTATTGTGTTCATCTTTCCGCAACTCTTTATTATTGAATGTGCTTATTATGAATGCTAAGGGATCTTATTAGGCCTTCATTGGTTTGGGATGCCCGTTACGTCCGGGGCCTAGTCTCGAGTCGTGACACCCTCCTTCTTGCTTTGGTAAGCAAACTTTACTTCATGCTGACCAGTGTTTGCTTCTTCCTAGTTCCTTGTTACTCCAGAAAAAACTTTGTAAAGATTCTGTGAAGTTCTTTGATGACACAAATAGGAGGGACAATGGCTGATAAAACATAAATATGAGTACTTTGTATAGGAAAAATTCAATCGAGACTTGGTTAGAATTAGTAAAAAAAATTGATAGATAATAGAAACATGAAAAAGTCTGTCAAGAACATACGACTGATTGGAAATAAATAGAGATCCTTTACCAATATACGAGATGGGCAATTTGGAACCATTACCTAGGATAACTTCTTCAGGACCATGATATTCTGAATGAATTGCAAGGTTGTCAAGATCAGATATCAAATGATTTGTGATGCCAGTATCCATCAACCAATTCGGTGCCAATTGGCAAGACATGCTTGCTAGATTTGAAGAGGGGCGTCCAGATACCCAATTTCCATTCATAGTACTAGGTGATAGACAAACACATGTAATGTGACCCTTTACTTCACAATTATGGAAGACAATTTTGAAAAAATTAGTGGAAGGTGGTGGATTCCCATAAATAGTTCTCGAATGAGTTGTGGTGGCATAATTACAATTTTGAGATTGTTGTAAACTTCCATGGCCAGCAGAGCGTCCGTGACCTCAACTAGTATTCCCTCTACCGCATCCCTGAGGTGTAGATATTGAAATTAGTGTGTATTATGTTGTTAGGGCAGTAACAGTACCAGTGTACTCACATTTTAATTGTCTTTCTTCATTCAACAACATACCATTAAGTGCATCAAATGATACATCCTCCTGACGTGATTCAAGTGACCTTGTGAAAGGGAGATGGGCAGGGCCTTATCCGGCAAGAACAAACTCCACAAAGTCATCATTAGTGACTGGGTGCTGCAAGGCATCCAACGTATCAGCCACCCCTTTTTCCCCTTGCACATAACTTTCAATAGTAGCATTATCATGGTGCAAGTTGTGTAATTGCGCCTTAAGTTCTCGAATCAATGGTTTAGACCCAGTGGCATAGGTTTCCACAAGATTGTCCCAAGCTACATGAGCTCTTTCTGCTCTGACCAATGGAGAGAGAATGCTTTCTTAAACTAAAGTGACTATCCAACTCAAGACGAATTGATCTTGTTTGGCTTCATTCTCTAGCATTTCTGAGCCCACTTCCTATCATGAAGCAAGGAAGGACAAGCACTGGGTAGAGGCTATGTAGTCTGAGATAGCTGCCTTGGAGGATAATAACACTTGGAGCCTAGTAGATCTGCCTCCTGGTAAGACCCCAATAGGGTGCAAATAGGTGTTCAAGGTGATGTTGAGAGGTACAAGGCCAGACTTGTGGCCAAAGGGTACTTTCAACAGGAGGGGTTGGACTACACTGAGACCTTCTCTCCTGTAGAAAAAATGGTAACAGTTAGGTCTGTTGTTGCACTTGCTACTGCTAAGAATTGGCACATATTTCAGATGGATGTGCACAATGCCTTTCTACAAGGTGATCTAATGGAAGAGGTGTATATGGATATTTCACAGGGCTTTGCTACTCCAGCTGGTCAACACCAAGTGTGCAGGCTACATAAGTCTCTATATGGCCTCAAACAAGCTCCTAGACAATGGAATAAGAAGCTTACTGATGCTCTCTTACAACTTGGCTTCTCTCAGAGTCAGTTTGACTATTCTCTATTCACCAAACATGTTCAGCATGAGATTATTATGGTGTTGGTTTATGTTGATGATCTTCTTATTACTGGCAGCAATGTAGCCTTCCTAGCTCAAACCAAGAATGACTTGAAGCTCAGATTCAAGATGAAAGACTTAGGTGAGCTCAAATTCTTCCTTGGTAAAGAGTTTGCTAGATCCAGGAAGGGTATTGTCATGAGCCAGAGGAAGTATGCTCTTGAGCTCATAGTAGAGATGGGGCTTGGAGGTTCTAAACCTGCCAGTGCTCCCTTAGAGGCAAATGTGAAACTCACCTCTGTTGAGTATGACTCCTTCATTCACAAGGATTCTCCTGTTGCTGCTATTCAAGATCCTGTTCTTGAGGATGTAGGGAAGTATCAGAGGCTGGTGGGGAGATTGTTATATCTCACCATGATAAGAGTGGACATTGCATTTATTATGCAAGTCTTAAGTCAGTTTATGCACAAACCAAAACAATCCCACATGGAAGATGCTTTGAGAGTTGTTAGGTACATCAAAGGTGCTCCTAGACTTGGTTTGTTGATGCCTTCTGGAGTTGATAGCACTACTACACTGGAAGCTTACTGTGACTCAGACTGGTACGGTTGCTTTCAAATAAGGAAGTCTATGACTGGATACTTGGTTAAGTTTGGAGGAGCTTTGATCTCCTGGAAGTCAAAGAAACAAGATACTATTGCAAGAAGTTCAGCAGAGGCGGAATTAAGAAGCATGGCCTCTGTGGTAGCTGAGATAACATGGTTAACTGGTCTGTTTAAAGAACTTGGGGTTGATTTACCCTTACCTATACCTCTGCACTATGACAGCAAAGTAGCTATACAGATAGTTGTCAATCCTATTTTCCATGAAAGGACAAAGCACATCGACATTGATTGTCACTTTGTGAGGGATAAAGTTGTTCAAGGGCTGGTCAAGACTCAACATATTCCTACAAAAGAGCAGTTGGCTGATTTGCTTACAAAGAGTCTTGGAAAGGTTCAACACTGCTATCTTCTATCCAAGCTAGGATTGAAGGACCTTTTCCATCCATCAGCTTGAGAAAGGTTGTTAAGAATAGAGTTAGCTGAAGTTAGCAGTTAGGCTAGTTAGTTACAAAATCTTTTAGAGTTGTTAGTAGTGGATTACAACTGTCACTAAGAGATGTAGTTAGGCTAATTAACAATAGCACTTATCTTAGTTAGATATCTATATATACTCTGCTTTTGTATATACATTTATGGTGATCATCAATAGAGAGAACCCAGATATTTTCTCTAGCACTCTTAGCTCCCTCTCCATAAATTGTCACTACAATTCCTTGCATGTTGCAGATCAACAAACTCATCACATATTATGTTCAAAGGCTTGCAAACTCATTGTTTTTATTACTAGAAAGAAATCAACAATTTTGGAGACAGCTATAAGCTAGTCGCATTGGGACCCAAGCTCAACATATTCATCCAATTAATTACTTTGCTTCATTCTCATTTTTACTTATTTCCTTTATTTAATTTATATTGTTTTATCAGATTTCAATATATAAATCTTGCATCTGGGTCATTTTTAATCCACGTGTCCATAAACCTTGCGCACAAATTTAATTGTACCTTTTCACGAATAAATATTTTGGCGCTCACTGTAGGGTTTATTTTAATCCGCTATCTCATTCACGAACTTGTTAGGATTTGATTTTTAGAGAAAGTCCATTTCAGTCATGAACAATAATGGTGTCAATGACCAATTCAGTGTTGATCCTGTTGGTGGTCTTCTCCTTTTCAATGGTGTTCAGGTGCCGCCTGTGTTCAACAAAAATCATTCAGTCGCAAAAACCATACTTGGAGCGGGCTATGAAACTTGTGTCCTATTAGAAGGAAATGCTCATCGACAAACAAAGGACTAAACCCCCAATGATATAAATGGCTATGGGGATAACTCCAACTGGGTTGAGGGTTGTATTGATATGAAATTTTTTAAGGAGACACCAGAGATTATAGTGGCCCAACCAAGAACCATAATGTACCACCTTTCTCGACATGACCAGAAGATGACAGAACAGCAGAAAATGGTGACTACGATTTTCAAATATGCAAATCTGGGAAAATAGGTGCCACTAGATACGATATCGGTGAGGAGAAACCTAGGAATCGATCACATTATGTAGACTCAATCAAAGTATGCAGGGATGAAGGCTTGGGAAGTAGCTCCGAGAATGGAGACACACTGGTAGATCCTTTTAGGGCTGAGTTTTTAAAATGTATAAAGGGGATAGGCTTGGACCAGATCCTGGGAGTACCATCAGTCCTCACGGGTTCGAATTCAAAGAAATATACTCAGTTGCCATATAAGCCAAGTACGGCATCGAGGTTGATCTCCAAAAGGTTTAGAATTTCGTATATACCCAAGTATGATGGGACAACATACCCATAAGAACATATAACGACATACACAATGGTAGTTAAAGAAAATGACTTGGTTGAAGATAAGATTGAATCAGTCACCATAAGAAAATTTGGAGAAACCTTGACTAAAGGGGCTTTGACATGATATTCTTTATTACCCGAACACTCCATTGTCTCTTTTGTAATGTTTGCAGATGCTTTTATCACAACACATATTGGGGCCAGAAGGTATAATCCCTGAATGTGGATATTTTCAAATAGTGTAGGGCAGCACTATCACGCCCCGAGCCTATAAGCTAACCCATAACATGGCATACACTAAGCATTCTGAATATTAAAGACTGGACGGAAGCTAAACTGATTTATAATTGTAAGTTTTCATAAGATAACTCAGAATATCTGAATATCAACTAAGTCTGAAAACAAAACTAACTGAAGTAGTTAAATATATGACTCTATGTCTGAAAGCCTCTACTACTGATAAGTTGTTGGGACAAGCCCCCAACTAACTCTAAATACTGAAAACTAAAATACTAAAAGAAAATTATCATAGAATTACATCCTCGAATGATAAGGACTCACCGCTAGTAGTCACTGATGTGGCACGGGATCATAGTAATTGCAATGCGACTGAGTGCCTGAATCTTTATCATGAGATGATAGAACACAAAGAGTACGCAATTATTATTTTGAATGTACTGAGCATGTGGTCAATGCAAGCTAAAAGATAATTAAGCATGCTAAAATACTGATAAGTTATTCTAAGATGCAAACTGAATCTGTAGTACAATGGCCTAATCATAATATGCATAAAATCTAAAATGCAAAAATATTCTGAAAAGACATGATGAAAATAGTCTAGCTAAACTGAGGTCCAAATATATGTCTTCTGAGTCTAATTCTGTGAGAGAGTCTGTTAACTGACATAAATCACGTGAGCTAAATATGGACTCCGATATATATACCCCATCGAGAGAATTCAATATACCTTGCTATAGAGGCATGCCTGGCATGATCAGCAATCTTATGCCCAACTGAGGGGCTAAGTAGACCTAAGATGATACGTAGTTTTTGGGACTTTGGGTGAAACTGGACCCTAGTCCAACTCGGTGCTAAGTACTACTCCCAAACTGAATATTGATAGCTCATTTAAAATTGATATTTTGAAAGGTGGGTCAGAACTTAACTAGTCTGAAATAATTTCTGAAAAGCTATAGACTGAAAACTGACTAAATTCTGTTTTAAATTTAAATGCTAACACCCTGAGCTAAATTCTAAAGAAAAGCTAATTCATGTGAAAATACTACAATTTCATGCTAAATTCTTTTCTTCTCAAATTCTTATAAGAATTCATGCAAATTATTGAAACTAAGATATAAATCATTTCAAGTAGAATATAAACCATATAGTAATCACAAGGACTAAATTCTATAAAAATATGCATGATAGGATAAGAACCCTAGTTTCATAAAAACCATAATAATTGAAATAGAAGTCTGAGATTTTGAACATAAGGGTGAAAAAAACCCTTACTGAATACCCACCTACCTGGTTGTTGAAGATTCTTGAACTCGACTAAAGTTTGAAGCTTTAGGGAAAAAGCCCTAGGTCTATAGCTTGAGAGAGAACATTATTTTCTTTCTTTCTGGAGTTTAAGTCGCGAGGATGAGAGGCGAATCAACTAAGTCTAAATAAAAAACCCTCCAATTATCTTAAATGAGTTGGTATAGGATTTAAAAGAGTGAAAGAAATCTAAATTAACCCCGAAAAACTAAATTAAAGCTATAAAAAATCAAAATAGAGTTCCATGGATGGTAACCACAGTCCGTAGACCATTCCACGAGTCATGTAACCCGCTAATGGTTCCCATCATTTTGGAAGATTGCAGACCTGATTTCCACGATGGCAGACCATAGCCCATGGTGTCACGATCTAAATGAGCCGTGAATGGCACCCCACTAACCCTCCAGTGAAAAAACCAAACAACCTAAAACCCAACTCTTAGGCTTAACCAATTTTAGAGGAATAAACAGTAATACCAATCTGAGCAAGAAATAAATAATAAACCTCTATATGATATAAAAATAATATAGAATTCAATAAATAATATATATCCCCAAAAACTGAAAGTCATTATCTAGAACTCTAAGCCAACATAGTTCAAGATATCCAAAAGTGTCTAAAAGCAATAAGATGTGTGAGTCCCATTGTTCTAAAGAAGGACAACAACTCGTGGAAGATCCATGGCAGCCCGAGAAGTAGTGCTCACCCTTGAATCTGTTGATAATATCTCTACTCTAGCCGAGGTCGCGTCTCAACCTCTGAAACATGGTCTGTACTCAATAAAACACTATGTACTGGTAGGTATCATAGGATTACCCAAAAATATAACATGAAGCAGTAAAACACGACACAAGTAACAGGAATCCAACACTTAGCATGTAATCAATCAACATATAGTCTTTTCAATACAAGATCAACAACAACAATCTCAAGGTCATTAATAGTTGAATATCAGCATGAGAGGGAAAGGAGTAATCATACTTAACAACTATTCCATTGTAATGATATGTCCATCAAACCTCACCTCAGTCCTCAGCAAACTCACTACTACATATAGTATGACAACACTACATACAAATAAGCAAGTAAAAGTGTATACACACATGCTATAAGTCTTATTCTTATCCACTAGCCATGGCATGTAGGGGACCCTAGGTGTCCATGTATCATACTGGCATGGTATCTTCTCCATATCAAGGTATCAACAATAATATCTACATAATTAGGCTCTCAGACCTATTTCTCAAGAATAAACTCAATGTCCAAGACATTATTTATACTTAGCTAGTTCAGCTCACTTATCACTTCCTGATCATTTGGCCTATTCATACAAGCATAACAGAAAAAAGCATATGTAATTCAACCATATCCGAAGACCAATCACGAGTTACATAATTTTACTACAAATATATAATAAATTGAGTCTTAACTCCAGTTCAAACTATAACCTACTTCGAGTGAATATACAACACTCGCAAGCTAGTTCACCACAACCTTGTCCTTTCTTAACTCTTCATAATGCACAAGGTCTAGAAATAGCAATAATATAAGAGTAATTAGCCAATTACCCTTTATTTCATGCTTTGGGACTCAAACTCAATCATTCTACCTATTAAACGAGGTTTTTAGCATCTCCCAAGGATTAATTAATTACTAATTAGACTCATTACATTCATAGGGTCAAGAACTCAAGGTTTTTAATCAAGTTCATATATTTTCACTATTTTTAAGCCTAAAGGTTTCACCTTTATGGAACCAAAGGTTCTCCTCTAGCCTTAAACATGTTAAGAACTAATATTTTCATGCTAGAACTCATAGAAATATAATTCAAGATCAATTCTAGGTGATTTTACCCCTACCCATAGGATTCTTCCCCAAGTTCATGCTTCTAGGGCTCAATTGTAAGAAATCCACCATTAATTCTTCCCCCAAGGTCTAAGTAAAATAATTAATCAATAAATTAAGAGTTCTATGAATAATTTACCTCAAACGATAGAGTTTGCCCTAGTTTTCTTGGAGAAACCACTTTTGAGAGGATTCTAGAAAAAAGTTGAGTTATGAGAGAAATAACTTAGAAAATTGCAGAACTCTTAGGTATACTGTCGCGTAATCTTGTCGCGATGGACGACTCTCCTTCGTGACAAATCATCACAAAGAGAAATGGCTCATCACAATGAGGCGACCTCCATCTCTACGAGTAACAAATTCTAGAACATGGTGTACTTGCTCCTAGACCCCTATTTCACAACACACCTTATTTCATAGACACCACAAATTATTCCTAACGTAGAAACTATCATATCCAGAGTTCTTATGACTTTGATTCTCATCTCAAAACTTTCTACAGGATCTTAAGACAGTTGGCTATCCAAAAACAAATACCACACTACTACACGATGACATACAAAACATGAATTACACCTAAGGCACATTATACTATATTTTAGTCTAAACTCACCCTAGCCCAAGATTTTCACCTAGGACTTTTTTAGCCAGGTACTTATGCCTTAATTTAGCATAACAATTGAAAAGATCATTATATTAGATACCAATTAAATAATAATTCATCCTCGAAAGACAATAAGAAAAAAAAGCAGGGAAAAATGAAAGTTACCTGAATCAGTGAACATTGAGGATACTTGTCCTGCATGTCTGCCTTGGTCTACAAAATAACCTCCTCAACATGACGGTTCTTGCACTGAACCTTCATAGATGCAATTTCCTTGGTTCTCAACTTCCAAATATTGCAATTAAGAATAGCAACGACCTCTTCCTCATAAGACATGTTCTCATCTAACAGGACTGAATCCCAACAATTAATGTAATTACCATCACTATAGTACTTCTTAAGCATTGACACATGGAATACCGGATGAACTCCCAACAAACTAGGTGGTAAAGCCAACCTATAAGCCACTGGCCCCATCTTATGAAGAATTTTGAAAGGTCCAATATACCTCAGACTTAAATTGCTTTGCTTCTTAAAATGCATAACACCCTTCATGGGTGAGACTTTGAGCAAAATTTGCTCACCTTGCACAAAGGGCATGTCCCTAACCTTTCTATCTGCATAGTCTTTCTACCAGCTTTGAGCCGCTAGAAGTTTCCCTTGGATAAACCTCACCCTTTTCATAGAGTCCCTTACCAAGTCCATACTCAAAGGTTTTGATTTCGATGAATCAAACCATCCAATGGGAGATCTACACCTCCTCTCATACAAAGCTTCAAAATGGGCCATATCTATGATGGAGTGATAACTGTTGTTATAAGCAACTCAGCCAGTGCTAGGTACTGATCCCAATGACCCTCGAAGTCCATCACACATGCGTGAAGCATCTCCTCTAACACCTCAATCATACGCTCAGACTGCCTGTCAGTCTGAGGCAGTCTGAGCTTAAAAGGTTGTACTCAAGTCCAATCTTGTCCTCAACTCTTGGTGCAACTTCTGCTAGAAATTAGAGGTGAACTGTGTGCCTCTATCGGAAATAATAAAGATAGCCATCCCATGCAATCGAACAATCTCATTCAGATAAATCTTGGCCAGCTTGGCTGCATTATAAGTCACCTTCACGAGGATAAAGTATGCAGATTTTGTCAGCCTGTCAACAATGACCCAAATTGAATTGTACTTCCCCAAAGTCTTGGGAAGATCAACCATAAAATTGATGGCTATTCGTTCCCAATTCCACTCAGGAATGGGTATCCTCTGAAGTGTACCACCGAGTTTTTGATGCTCATACTTGACTTGCTAGCAGTTTTGGCACTTTGCCAAAAAATCTACTATATCTTTCTTCATTCCACCCTATCAATAATGTTGCTTCAAGTCTCGGTACATCTTGGTCATGCCAGGATGTATTGAAACTTTGAACTATGAGCCTCTGCCAGATGGTGGGAATCAACTCCTCAACATGGGACATACAAACTCACCCTTTGATCCTTAGAACACCTTCTTCATCTATGATGGCCTCCTTGGCCTCACCCAACAACACCTTGTCATGGATCTTTCTCAACTTCACATTATCAAACTGCTTACCATTGATTTGCTCGAGAAAGGAGGATCTCGCCTCTACATATGCTAGTAATCCACCCCTTTCAAAAATTTCCAACCTCATGAATCTGTTTTCTAAAGCTTGAATATCTCTTACCAATGGTCATCTATCAACGCTCAGGTAACCCAAACTACTCATACTTTCAGTCTTCCTGCTCAGTGCATCCGCTATCATATTAGCCTTACCCAGATGGTATGAGATGGTGATGTCATAATCCTTAAGCAGTTTCATCCACCTTCGTTGCCTCAGGTTCAAATCTTTGAAGACATGATGCAAACTATGGTGGTCTATGAATACCTTACACCGAACTCCATACAAATAGTGTCTCCAAATCTTGAGAGCAAATATCAATACATAACCTAAACCATACTGGTTAGGCATCACCATAAATAATAAAGTATTTACCTTCAACTGGCAAGGCGAGGATAGGAATTGTGGTCACAAGGTCTTGAGCTTTTGAAAGCTCTCTTCACACTCTTCTGACCAAACAAATGGCACATCCTTATGAGTCAAGCAAGTTAGGTCAGTATAAATGGATGCAAAGTCTTTAACAAATCAACGATAATAGCTACCCAACCCCACAAAACTATGGACTTCCGTCACCAAAGTGGGTTTGACCTAATTCTTGACTGCCTCTATTTTTTTTTGGTCTACTATCACCCTATATTTAAAAACCACGTGCCTCAAGAAGGACATAAAAGATAACCTAAACTCAAACTTTGAATACTTCACATATAATTCCTTTTCTTTCAGCAGTCCTTACATAATTCTAAGATGATCCTTGTGCTCTTATCATCCTTAAAATATTCCAAAATATTATCAATGAAGACTATGACAAAGGAGTCGAAATAGGGCTTGAATACTTCATTCATCAAGCCCATGAAATCATATGGGGCATTAATCAGCCCGAATGAGATTACTAGAAAACTTAGTACCTGTATCGGGGGTCTGAAATGCAGTCTTTGGAATATTCAAAGGATGGATTTTTAGCTGATAGTAACCAGACCTTAAGTTAATTTTAGAGAATACAGAAGCCCCTTGCAACTAGTCAAACTGGCCATTGATGCGAGAGAGAGAATGTTGGTTACAGATAGTAATCTTATTCATCTTTCTGTAATCTATACACATGCACAAACTGCTGATGAACGCTCAAATCGTTCTCTCCAATTAGTAGGTCACGGCGATCGCCATAGCAAAACAAAATTCATAATTCCCAACGGATGTCGAGGGTCATCCCTAAGGGAATAATATAATCGCGATCGAGTTAATAAAGAGTACAAGCAACTTATTGAAGTTCAAATAACAAAAAGGGAAAATATATCTAAAAGGGGGGTTTTAGACTACAACTAAAGATAAAAGAAAATCAAATAAAAGATAGAGTTATCAATGGCTTTCACCTTGCTTTTGCCAAGCAAGGACAACAAGGGAGAATCTGGAATGGGAATTCAATTCACAAGACTTGCACCCGATTGACACCTAGGTAGTCTTGGCTAAAGGTATGCCTAACTGTCTCTCGAGCAATCGAACATATATCTCGTGTGTTTTCTCTCGAACTAACAAGAGTAAGCAATAAACCAGCCAAATAACTTGGGGAGGTCGTCCTATTTCTAGCTCGGACCCTTAAATGGGAGATTCCTGCGATTAGAGCTATTCCTAGCCTCCAATCTAGATGGATTCCCAAGTACCAACTAGTGAATCTCCCCGAATTTGAGAATTTCTCTCTCCAGCGAAAACCCAAATTAGAAAGCTAAGTTAATGTTTGCAATCATTGACTATAAATTCAAGCAATGAAGTATTTAATAGACCCAAATAATCAAACAAGAACAAAATCTATATATGAATTTAATAACCCAACAAGTATTATCTCTAATACAAATCCAAAATCTCAAGTCAACAATATACCAATAAAATAGCAATTAAGAACACGAGTTGAAGAATGGAAACTAAAGATTTTATAATAAAGAGCATCCAAATCTTCACTCATATGGTGTTGGTTGATGAACTTTCTCTCCAAACTTGCCCAAAAGTTCCAAGGTTTAGCCAAAGATGTGTTTCAAGACGGCTTGGAAGTGTTTTATGTGAATTAGGATTTCTTCGGATGTGAAATTCCAAAACTGCCCGGCTGCTCCACTTTCCTTCTTCGCCTACGCGGAAGGTCAGCCATGTACGTGAAGTGTCTTTGTCTGGTTGACCTTTGCATACACGGTCAAGGGATCACATTCCTGGAGCTTTGACTTGGTTGGCCTTCGCGTTCGCGGCTGGGACCCTGCATTCGCGAAGGCATATGCTGCTTCCAGCTACTTGCTTCTCCAAATGGCCTCCTTTTGACTTGTTTTCATCCGATTTCATCCCGAACACTTCTAAAACACAAAGACCTGCAAAATAGAAGTAATCCATGTCAATTGCACTATTTTCCACTTTAAACTAGCAAAAGCATAAGCTTAAAGGTTAAATAAGTAGGTAAAGTACCGACTTATCAAACCCCCAAACTTGAACTATTGCTTGTCTTCAAGCAACTTAAAGCTTCCAACTCAAGAGGCATACAACACAAGTGCAAATGAAAATACCACAAGCCAAGGAAAACCCATTTCAAGCACCAAATAGGACTTTGGTTGGTACTAACGATTAGTCAATCACATGATAACTTACTCTAAGCATTTCCTTCAATTCAAAACACAAACTCATGATGCAAAGGCACAATAAGAAAAAGCAAGTGACAAAAACCAATACTCAAGATGTAACTCAAACCACTAGCTTACCAAAACATGCTCATTTGACTCATTTTCGGAGTTTATCAATGTCACTAACTATCCTAATTTGCATGCCCTAACAAGAACAAAAGTCCCAAAAATACATTATGTACAAAGACAATCACAAGGGACAAATACAAACACTCACGCTTACAAGAAAGTTCAAGTGCACACATGTCGAACCATAGGCTTGCCCTTCATGTAAGTCACCACTAATGTAGGGTAGCCAAGCTCAAAATCACAAAAGACTTGCAGGTTACGATGATGGCTAGGGCTAAGGTGAGGATATCATTTGGTTTAAGTGACTACACCTCCCTAATGCTCTTTTGTTCTCATTTTGAACACTACTCACATTTTTCCATTTCAACTTCACCTTATTTCTCCCTAACGCAACCCAAGATTCTCCTTTTTAACTCATGATCATTAAACTTCTTATATCACCTTCACTTGGTAGCACCTATTTTTGCTTTTCATTTTGCTCATAGGATAGAACTTTTGGAACAATTTTCAGTTCTTACTTAAGGTGCTACCTTGCACATTGAAGCACACTTTTTTTTTCCTCATTTGAACTCATGCACCCCCACACTTAGGCTTTTATCCTATGTTACCTTTCGTTCACCCCCCCCCCCCACACACACACACAAACTTAGGCTTTTAGCCTACAATTCATTTTCAAGCAATTAGGGAGGATGGGTGCCAAGATAGAGGTTCTAAAAAGGTCAAGTTGTTAACAAGATGCCAAAGAACGGTAACAAGCTCAAAAGGGTTCACTAAGATTTGATGTCATTGGGAAGTCATTTGGGTGAAGTGGCTATCAAAAAGGGCCTAAGGTCATCTTTCAAGCTCGGTTACACCTAGAATTTTGCCTTAAGTCACATTCGGGGCAAGTTCTAGATGACACACATGCACGAGAATTATTCAACTAAATCTTACCACACATGACATGCGAATTATTCAAGAAGGATCAATTTTTAACTTCATAAACAAGAATAAAGATGAGCTATTTTACATTATCACCACTAATGAGTCAAGAGTCACAAGAAGATTAAAAGAGCTGTCACAAAATCACTCTTTGCCATGCATTTTTCACAAATTTTTTGGAAGGGTATGCCTATTTCACTTAACATGCAAGACTACATCATTGATACCAAACAAGTCAATTTGTAACCAAAACTTCAAAAGATGATGATTTGCCCTTAAGAATATCGTCACCCAGTCTATCATTGGGCCAATTCATCTATCTAAATCGACATGGCTACACAAGGTAGATCAAAGCAAATATCGCATTTTCTAGGCATATACGATTCGCCTATAACAAAGTGCATGTCGCATGTGCAACGCACAGGCCAAATAGTGGGCCTGTGTGAAGCTCATGCGGTTCGCACATTGTCATTTGTGGAACAAATATCCCCCAGCAAGTTCTGTCTAGCCTAACGGGTACTCAGACTTCCCCTGGCCCACAACAACCACATCTCAACTACAAAATAACAAAAGAAGCCAAAAAGTAAAGAAAACTAAAACTAAACCATCAACTTCTTTCACACAACATCAAAACTTGATGAGGGGTCAAATCTACAAGGTACACCTGACAAAGGCACAAACCATATGTAAACAAACAAACAAAAAAAGCCCGGCAAGGGCAAAATAATATCCATAAATAAAGCAATCTAAAGTAGAAAGAAAGATAGAATGCAGATCACACGCCACCCCCAACTACGATAGGGCAGTGCCCTCACTGCATCAAAGTAAGAAACAAGTTTGAGGGGGCTCCCTGAGGTGCATCAATTTGAACTTGAGGAAGAGGGAAACTCAAGTCTCTCCTCATCCTCATCATCATCATCCTCCTCGGCTCCTCCCAATCCACAAAAGGACTTCACTCTATCCATCATCTTGTTTAGGAACTTGCTCTTCTTCTTCTCGTGCTCGCTCAACTTCTTTTGCCGCTTTTCCAATTTTCCTTGCCTGCGGCTCATGTGCTCCAAGCGTGCATTCATTGCACTCAAATCCCATTAATCAATTTCTGTTCATTGGCCACTTTGGCCAAGGATGGGGGGACTCAGTACCTGCTGGTGTGTCAGCTCCAACTGAACCAGAAGAGAATCCGGCCAATAACTGTTGAATATGTGCATCCACTCCCTGAATCTGGCTAGAGAGGTGGCACATGAGATAGGGCCCAGACTGTAGAGCTCCTACAGACTGAGATGATCCATATGGAACTGTGAAAGGACCGACAGGCTCAGTCGAAGACTCTGGAAACTGTCTGAAAGATGGAGAAGCTACATCAATCTTCCTCTTCTTCTGCTTTGCTTTTGAGGCCCTCTTTAACAATGGGTGGATCATAGTTTCTAGCTTCTTTGTAATATCATTCGGACCGGCAACACCCCAGCATCGTAGCATAACTGGGTCACCAATTAAGGGAAGAAAAGGCTCTTAGACCTTCCACTAGCTACCTCAGCCATATGAGCCACGATATGGAGCCCAATATTCACATCGATACCATCAATGAGGGCTGCCACCATCAATTCTCAGTCAGGGGTAGGGGTGGGCATGGTATGGTATTTAAAACTTCGGTATGGTAATTTTGGTATTCAGTTTTTAAAAATGTTATACCATTACCATACCAAATTAATTCGGTATGGTTCGGTATTTTAAAGTTCGATTTTAATATTTTGTGGTATGGTAAATCAATAATCATAGTTTGTTCAACTTTGACTAATATATACTCGTATAATAGAGTATCATGACTTCAAATTTTCAAAAAAATGTCTCAATTGTATCATACTAAAAAATTACACATGTAGAAATATATATTCAAAAGTAAGTACAAACAACTCCTTTTGTTAATAAATTACATTTAAAAGATATTTTAATCAAAATAGAGTAGTCAAAGTTCCAACTTCTAAACATTTAGTTTATACTAATACTAGGTTGTGTATTTGTTAGTATTTTAATAATATATACATATGTTATACTGTTATTTATGTAACTATATACTTCGATATGGTATTCGGTATTTTGGTATGTTATTTCTAAATACCGAATACCGTACCAAATACCAAAAAAATTTAAAATGTATATCATATACCATACCAAATACCATAATACTAAAACCACGATATCAAAATTTTTAGTATGGTATGGTAATTTGGTATATACCATACCATGCCCACCCCTAGTCAGGGGTCAAATCGGTGTCATGAGAGGATGGTATGATCCTCGCACATATAATCGAAAACCAAGTTTTGGCTTCTGCAGTGAACTCATGTGAATCAACCCCTTTCTGCGAAGCATACCAATTCAGAGTCACACCATCATACAGCTTGTCTACCAACCACTGATGTCCTTCAGCTTTGGATTTTGCAATGTAAACCTCATTGTCAGCATTTGGAAGGTTATATAGTGCATTGATGATTTCAGAGTTGAAACTAACTTGGACTCCCCGAACGGTAGTGACTAGTGCGCCATTGAAATCGGTGATCAAAGCATTGGCATAGAACTCAGTGACCACTGTGTGGTTAGCCATGATAGGTAGAGGAGCAAAACATATCCTACCCCGCTCCACCAACCTCTTGTAGAATTCTGGCATTTTTTCTCAACTTTGTCCATATTGATTCCTTTCTCCCTAAAAAAGGGTTTGGACAATAGCTCATCATACCGGTGTTCACATGATGCCGATAGGAACCTATCATGATCGTAGTTCTCCATTTCCACATCTGGAGCATTTTCAACTTTATTGTCACTACCGTTGGAGGTCATCTTTTTTATCAAAGTACCTACAAAACACACCATTATGTTAAAAGTTCTTAGGGACACTTAAAACAATGTACTAGGAAGTACTTAGGCCAAAGAAATAACCAAAAGAAGTTCCAAGGCGGGTTGTGCGTTGCCACTATTTTGACACTGCCTGGCATTCCTTCTTCGCATTCGTGGCCAGGTGGCTGCGTTCGCGAAGAAGGAATTTATTTTTCAAAAAATTTCACCTTCGCGAACGCGATCAAGTGCCCGCGAACGCGAAGGCTATCGAGATGCCCAGATCAGTGCCTCATTGAGGCAACTTCTCAAACACATGGGAGACAAGCAGTTTTTGCTTGATCTCCCAAGATTTTAGAACCAATTAAAATACCACTTTTTAGTCCCACCATTTAGGACATAGCCTCAACCAATTTCACCCAATGATTTGGCAATTACCCCCAAAGAGAAAATTAATTTAAAGTAAGAGGAGATCAACTAAAAAAATGCCATTACCCATTTTCTCCATGTCAAGTTGAGGAAGAAAGGAATTCATTACCCTATTCAAAGGGGGCGAGAACATACCTGAAGGACTGCACTTGGGAAGCAATTGATGGAAGAACTTGATGGGATTATTGTGTGCCAGAAGGGAGAAGAGTATTTTTGTTTTGAGAATGAACTGTTTGGGGTCTCTGCTTTCTTTGAACGTTTTTTAAACTTTACCTGAACTGTCTGGAAGCTTTGCGTTCACGGACGGCCTGTCGCGTTCTTGAAGGCTTGACATTTAGCTGGCTTCGAGTTCATGGTCGGTCCACCGTGTTCTTGAAGGCCTGTAGCAAGGATGGTCTTCGCATTCGCAGCCAGTCTTCCGCGTTCGCGAAGAAGACTGGTCTGACCAGATTTTCACTTTTTCTTCAGCATTCTACCTTTGATGTGTGATGCCTGGTGCGATGAGCACTTTTTGAGGTGCAAAATGCACCATGTTCGCACATGCCAGTGTTTTTGTTCAGTTCACTGTTTGCTTGTGCAATGGCATGTGCGATGGGCACTCTTCAGGTGCGAAAAGCACGTTTTTCAGAGGTATTTTTGGTGCTTCTCAACACTTGGTTCCTCTTCTCATTCCTTTGGGCACCTAAAAACACACCAAAAAGAAATAAAAAGTGAAGTAAAGTATAAAAACGATGGGTTGCCTCCCATCAAGCGCATAATTTAACATCGCGGTGCGATGCAAGCTACCTCACCCTTTGGATCTCCACTTGGAGGATTTGAACCTTCGACCCAAACTTGAATCGAATTTCCGGTGACATTCCCAGGGTGAAGGTTTGAACATAAGAAGGTCAATCTCTTGATTTCGCATGTCGCACTTTTTAGCCTTCAAGTGAGGGAGGACACTTTGCTTTCTTTCCACGACAAACTCAAAACCGAATAGACCGTCATCTACCCTTCTTCCAAGGTCTTCCTAAAGCTTGATTACTTTGACTCTCATCCATTCAATCAAACTTAAGGTCGAACAAAGGTTGAAGTGGGATTTGGACGTCTCCACTTTCAAGCTTGCCTCATTCATAACATCCTCACTTAGAGATACCATGACATCATGACCCACACTTAGGGTAGTTGGTTGCAACACCGCCTTCAATTCATGATCCTCCCTTGTATTTTCTTCTTCTTTTGCCCTTGCGTCCATAAAGCATTGCTTTATAGATTGCACATTCTTCTCTTGGGTTTATAGCGAGGCCAAGAGGGTTTGGAGCTTGTCATATTTGCATTCTTCGCTTGCGAAGTCATGGTCCCTATTAAGGTCACAAGCACCACTAGCAATATTGTTAGCACAAGAAGGGGAAGGGGGACGATCATCATTGGGGTAATCGCTCCAATGTCCGTCACGACCACCATACAAATAGCAATTGTACCCATTATAGGAGCGAGAAGGAGAATACCTTCCTCTCCCAGGGTTAATTCTACACCTTTATCCAAGGTGGGGTCCTCCACAATAAACACAATAGTCGGTAACATAAATTGGAATGCAACCATCAACATTTCTAAAATACTAAAACTAAACAAAAGAAAAACAACTATTCACAAAATTGAACTAGAGTAAGTAAACTCAAATTCTAAACTAACTCAATACGCCAAATTATTCCCCGGCAACAGCGCCATTTTTTTATGAACGCTCAAATCATGCTCACCAATTAGGAGGTCACGGCAATCGAAATCGCAAAACAAAATTTATAATTCCTAAAGGATTTTGGGGTCGTACCCAAGGGAATAATGTAATCGCGATCGAGTTAATAAAGAGTGCAAGCAACTTATTGAAGTTCAAATAACAAAAAGGAAAAAGATATCTAAAAGGAGGGTTTTAGACTACAACTAAAGATAAAATAAAATCAAATAAAAGATAGAGTTATCAATGGCTTTCACCTTGCTTTCGCCAAGCAAGGACAACAAGGGAGAATATGGAATGGGAATTCAAAGACTTGCACCCGGTTTACACCTAGGTAGTCTTGGCTAAAGGTATGCCTAACTGTCTCTCGACCAATCGAGCATATATCTCTTGTGTTTTCTCTCGAACTAACATGAGTAAGCAATAAACCAGTCAAATAACTTGGGGAGATTGTCCTATTTCTAGCTCAGACCCTTAAATAGAAGATTCCTGCGATTAGAGCTATTCCTAGCCTCCAATCTAGATGAATTCCCAAGTACCCACTAGTGACTCTTCTCGAATTTGAGAATTTCTCTCTCGAGCAAAAACCCAAATTAGAAAGCTAAGTTAATGTTTGCAACCATTGACTATAAATTCAAGCAATGGAGGATTCAATAGACCCAAATAATCAAACAAGAACAAAATCTATATATGAATTCAATAATCCAACAAGTATTATCTCTAATACAAACCCAAAATCTCAAGTCAACAATACACCAATAAAATAGCAATTAAGAACAAGAGTTGAAGAATGGAAACTAAAGATTTTACAATAAAGAGCATCTAAATCTTCACTCCTATGGTGTTGGTTGATGAACTTGCTCTCCAAGCTTGCCTAAAAGTTCCTAGGTTTAGCCAAAAATGTGTTTCAAGACGGCTTGGAAGTGTTTATGTGAATTGGGGTTTCTCCGGATGTGAAATTCCAAAACTGCCTAGCTGCTCTGCTTTCCTTCTTCGCCTATGCGGAAGGTCAGCCGCATACGCGAAGTGTCTTTGTCTGGTTGACCTTCGCATACACGGTCAAGGGATCGCGTTCGTGGAGCTTCGACTCGGTTGGCCTTCGCATTCGCGGCTGGGACCCCACATTCGTGAAGGCATGTGCTGCTGCCAGCTACTTGCTTCTCTGAATGGCCTCCTTTTGACTTGTTTTCATCCGACTTCATCCCGAACACTTCTAAAACATAAAGACCTGCAAAATAGAAGTAATCTATGTCAATTGCACTATTTTTCCACTTTAAACTAGCAAAAGCATAATCTTAAAGGTTAAATAAGTAGGTAAAATACCGACTTATCAACTGTCATCTTCTTTTTTTAACAAAGAGAACTGAAGCACCCCATGGAGAGGCACTCGGATGGATGAAACTCTTACTCAACACTCTTGTAACTAAGCCTTCAGCTCTCTCAAATCAATCAGTGCCATCCTATAAAAAGGAATAGAGATCAGATGAGTGTTCAGCTCTAAGTCAATATAGAAATCAATATCCCGATCAGGTGGCATGCCGGGCAGGTCTACAAGAAACACCTACTAGAACTCACACACTACCAGAATTGGCTTAATAGATGCAACCTCCAAACTGGTATCCCGAATATGAGCTAAGAAGGCTAAACATCCCCTTCCTATCATACTCAGAGCACAAAGGAAGGACATAAATTTCATTAGAGAGGGGCTATAATTACCCTCTAATTCTAACCTATCCAACCCAGTCATAGTCATAGCCACTGTCTTAGCATGGCAGTCTAGGATAACATGATACGGAGACAACTAAATCATTCTTAAGATGATGTCAAAGTCTACCATGTTAAGAATAACTAAATCATCTAAGGTCTCTCACCCTACGAATATGACAGGACAAGCTTGGAAGACCCTATGCACTACTATAGAATCCCCTACCGAAGTAGATACAGTAATAGGAAAATCAAGGAATTCACATAACATATCAAAGATCTCAGCAAAACTAATAGACATGTAAGAAAAGGTAGACCTAGGGTCAAATAAAACCAAAGCCATATGATCACAGACAAGAATAGTACATGTGATCACTGCGTCTGAAGCCTCAACTTCTGGCCTACCAAGGAAAGCATAGAAGTGATTCTTGTCTCCCTTTTGTGCACCACCCTATTGGGCTGATTACCTCCTCTACCTCCACCCTGGTTGGGCTGAGCACCATACCTACCTGCATTGTGGTTGCCCCGCTGACCTATGGACGATCCCTATCATAACCATTACCCTTACCAATTGGAACCAAAGCTCGAGGAGCTTGCTGCTAAGATGCCTGCCAAAGCCGAGGATAGTTCCTCCTCAAGTGACTAAGCTCACCACACTCAAAGCAAGAGCCGTTAAAATTAGGTCTCTGTGCTGGAGCTGACTAAGCAATATACCCACCAAAATCTTATGCAGGCTGGCTGGTCCCTAATGGACCCTCTGCAAAAATTGGTGCGGATGAATGAATGGAGCACGTAGGGTATCCTCGTGAACCCTGACCTTTAAAAAATTAACCACTGTAACCACCTCCTGATCGAGGCTTCTTCGAAGCCATCCTATTCTAACTCTCTTGTCATACTCCTTCAACATTCTTACGAACTCAACAACCTCCTAAAATGACTTACCCAAAGATGATACCTGCAAAGCGGCAATCTGCAATCCTGTATTCAGACCTTTCATAAAATGGCAGATCCGTTCTTCCTTTGTATTAATCAGCTGAGAAGAATAGCGAGCTAAGGAATGGAAATGAGTCTCATAAGAAGCCACATACAAACTACCTTGCTCAATGTTCACGAACTCATTTTTCTTCCTGTCCCACAAAGTCTGAGGAATGTACCTTTCTAGAAAGACCTGATAGAAGTGACTCTAAGTCACAGGAAGTGCTCCAGTAGGCCTGCACTCTATGAATACTCTCCACCACATCTTGGCATCCTCATTGAACTGAAATAAAATAAAGTCCACACTATGCCTCTCTATATACCTATTATATGCAGTCTCTCATGGCAGTCTATGATAAACTCATAGGTGTCCACAGATTCTAATCCATGAAACACAAGAGGTCTCATTTTCACAAACTTACAGAAGAGCTCATGTTCACCACCTGTCATTACCGGGCCTATCATTGATCATGGAAACATTCATATCTCATAAGCAGCATCTAACCGTTGTGCCACTACTGCAACATGTTGGATCACCGGATGATGAACAACAAGAACCACAGGAGTAGCTCCATCCCCTGCTAAACCGCTAAGAAAGCTCAGAACCTGCTGGATTACCTCAAATAATAGTAGGACCTGCACTATACCTCCCTGTACTGGGTGCGCGCCTGTCCTCTGGACTGGTTCTGACACCTCATTATGCTCAACTCGAACTTCTTCCTCCACCAGTACCTTAGGAACATTTTCTTACATAGGAGGAGATGCTGACCTTTCACGAGCTGGAGCCGCAGCTCAAGCTCCACCCCTAGCGGGAATGCCTCCTCTCCTTCCTCTGGATCTACCTCTAACTCTGACCCTATCATGAATCACAACCTCGACCACTGACTCAGGTACTGCTTCCCTAGCTTTAGATGAATGTGTCCTCACCATATGCGAGAACAAGAGTTAAAGAGTTAGATACCAATATGGATCTCTAGATACCAATTGGAATCAAGTTATAGCATGAGGAATGAAAGAAGTTGAGGTTCCCTAAAGTCCTATAGCATTTTGCAGAGAAGTACAAATGTCTATGTACCATTCCGTAAGACTCTACTAGACTCGTTCTAGTATGACTATATCAACAAACTTGGGGCTCTGATACTAACTTTGTCATGACCCAAAGGAGTAACCTTCCGGTGGGAGAACCAAACAACCTAAAATCCAACTCTTAGACTTAACCAATTATAGAGGAATAAACAGTAATACTAGTCTGAGCAAGAAATAAATAATAAACCTCTAAATGATATACAAATAATGTAGAATTAAACAACTAATATATATCCCCGGGAATTGAAAGTCATCGTCTAAAACTCTACGCTAACATAGTTCAAGATATACAACAATGTCTAAAAGCAATAAGTTATGTGAGTCCAATTGTGTGAAAGAAGGACAACAACTCGTAGAGAATCCATGGCAGCCCGAGAAGTCGTGCTCACCCTTTGATCTGCTATCAGTCTATCTACTCTAGCCAAGGTCACATCTCAGCCTATGCAACATGATCTCTACTCAGCAAAAAAAAGAGCATAGGGTAGTATCAGTACAACACACTATGTACTAGTAGGTATCATAGGCCGACCTAATAATATAAAATGAAGAAGTAAAACATGTAACAAGTAACATGAATCCAACACTTAGCATGTAATCAATCAACAAATAGTATTTTTAGTACAAGTTCAACAACAACAATCTCAAGGTCACTAATAATTGAATATCATCATCAGAGGAAGAGGAATAATCATACTTAACAACTATCCCATTGTAACACTATGTCCATCAAACTTCACCTCAGTCCTCAGCAAACTCACTACTACAGATAGTATGGAAATACTACATACGAATAAGCGACTAAAAAGTGTGTACACATATGCCATAGGTCTAATTTCTGCCCACTAGTCATTACCTATAGGGAACCCTAGGTGTCCATGTACAATACCGGCGTAGTATCCACTCCATATCAAGGTATCAATAATAATATTCACGTAATTAGGATCTTAGACCTATTTCTCAAGAATAAACTCTGTTCCCAAGACACTATTCATACTTAGCTAGTTTAGCTCACTTATCGCTTCTTGATCATTTATCCTATTCATACAAGCATAACAGAAAAATATATGTAATTCAACCATGTCCAAAGACCAATCATGAGTTACACAATTTCACTACAAACATGTAATAAAGTGAGTCTTAACTCTAGTTCAAACTATAATCTACCTAGAGCGAAGATACCATACCCCCAAGCTAGTTCACCACTGCCTTATTCTTTCATAACTCTTTCAAATGTACAAGGTCTAGAAATAGCAATAATATAAGAGTAATTAGCCAATTACCCTTTATTTTGGGATTTGGGACTTAAACCCAATCATTCTATCCGTTAAATGAGGTTTCTAGCGTTCCCCAAGGGTTAATTAACTACTAATTAGACCCATTACATTCATAGGATCAAGAACTCAAGGTTTCTAATCAAGTTCATAGCTTTTCCACCATTTTTAAGCTTAAAGGTTTCCCCTTTATGGAACCAAAGGTTTCCCACTAGCCTTAAACATGTTATGAACTAATATTTTCATGCTAGAACTCATAAAAACACAATTCAAGATCAATTCTAGGTGATTTTACACCTACCCATATGGTTCTTCCCTAAGTTCATGCTTCGAGGGCTCAATTGTAAGAAATCCACCATTAATTCTCCCTCAAAGGTCTAAGAAAGATAATTAATCAATAAATTAAGAGTTTTACGAATTACTTACCTCAAATGATGAAGTTTTCCCTAGTTTTCTAAGAGTTACTACTTTTGAGAGCTCTAGAATGAAGTTGAGTAATGAGGAAAATAACTTAGAAAATTGCAAAACTCTCAAGTATACTGCCGCGTAATCTCATCATGGTGGATGGCTCTCTAGAACATGGTGTTGTCACTCCAAGACCCCTATTTCACAACACACCTTATTTTATAGACACCGTGAATTATTCTCAATGCGGCAATTATCATTTTCGGAGTTCTTATGACTCCGATTCTTATTTTGAAACTTTTTAAGGGATCCTACGACAGTTGGCTATTCAAAAATAGACACCACACTACCACATAATGACACACAAAATACGAATTACACCTAAGCCACAAAACACTATATTTTGGTCAAAGCTCACCCTAGCTTGAGATTTTCAATTCCTACCTAGGGACTTTTTTAGCCAAGTACTTATGCCTTAATTCAGCGTAAAAATGGAGCAGGTTGTTACACATGGATCACTCCACGATCCATAAACCCCAGTCATGGATCTCAGGTAAAAATTTCAAGCCTCTGGTCTAGTTCCACAATTAGATACCATGATCTGTGTTCAGTTCCACGGTCCGTGGAACACTCTCATGGTTTTTGTCTGTCATGTTTGACAGATAGATCCCTCTTGATAAAATATTGATAACTTTTTACTCCAAAATCCATTTAACACTGATTCAGTGGCATTGAAAAGAAGACTCGGAGATTTTTAATTTGGTGGATACTAGGCTTCCTAACTCTATATATACTAGAAGAAATGATCGTTTGAAGTTAACTTTTGTTGAGTTTTAAGTTAGAAACTTTTGGGGTGTTACAATATCTCCCCTTTCGAATGAAGACTATCTAAGCTGAGATTGGAGAGGAAAGAGTTGTAATCCCTACCAAATGAGGTCTAAGAGTTGAAATACTGACACCATTGAAATACTGACACCATGACTGGTTTCTAATTGAAATGTAACTAAACTGGAGTCATAAGACATAAATGCATACTAGGAGCATGGGAATCAACTGATAAGGAAATATTAAAATGGAAATTACCCCAAGCTGGAACTGAACTGAAAGGAAAGAGGTGAGGGTACTTAGTCATCATGTCTACTTCTGCTTCCTAAGTAGCTCACTCGACTAGCTGGTCCTCCAAAGGACTTTCATCGAAGCAACTTCCTTGTTCCTCAACTTACGAACCTAACAATCAAGGATCTCAACTAGACCTCTTTATAAGAGAGACTATCCTTCACACCCAACTGTTTAATGGCACAACTGAGGATGGATCACCAATGCACTTCTTCAATAAAGATACATAAAATACTTGATGCACCGATGCTAACTCTACAAGCAACTCTAACTCATAAGCCACATTGCCAATTCTTCTCAAAATCATATAGGGACCTATATATAGGGCACTAAGCTTCCCTTTTTTTCCAAATCTCATCACCCCCTATATGGGTGAAACTTTCAGAAACACCCAATCATCTACTGCAAATTCTAAGTCTCTTCTCCTCACATCTGCATAGGATTTTTTACGACTCTAAGAAGTCTTCAACCTCTCCTTAATGAGCTGAACCTTTTCCATAGTTTCATGGACTGAATTTGTCCCTATCAATGCAACTTCAGCTATTTCAAACTAGCCAATAGGAGATTTGCACCTCTACCCAAAAAGTGCCTCACACAGTGCCATCTGAATGCTAGAGTGAGAGTTGTTATTGTAAGAAAACTCTATAAGGGGTAAGTGATCATCCCAATTACCTTTAAAGTCAATCACACAAGCCCTCAATATGTCCTCTAGAGTCCAAATGGTATACTCTGCCTGACCATCTATCAGCAAACTAAAAGTTATGCTGAGATTTACTTGACTACCAAGATCTTTCTGGAAAGACTTCCAGAACTGAAATGTAAATTGAGTGCCCCTATCTGAGATGATAGATAAGGGAACTCCATGTAACATGACTAAATCACGGATATAGAGTCTGGCATAATCCTCTGCTGAATCAGTAGTCTTGACAGGCAAAAAGTGGGCTGACTTAGTCATCTTGTCTACTACCATTCAAATTGAATCATACTGCCTGCAAATATGAGGTAAACATATAACAAAATCCATATTGATCACTTCACACTTCCAAGTAGGAAAGTCAATATCCTAAGTCATACCTCCTAGTCTCTGATGCTCTACTTTCACCTTCTAGAAATTTGGACACTTAGCCATAAAATCTTCAATGTCCCTCTTCATGACATTCCACCAATAGACTTCTCATAGGTCACTGTATATCTTGGTAGAATCGGGATGGGTAGAGTATCTAGAGATGTGAGCCTCTGTCAAAAATCATTGTCTCAAATCATCAATACCTAGAACACATAACTGACCCTGATAAGGAAGCAGACCATCTCCCCATTGGGAGAAAACCTCTATTCTCTGCTGGAGGACAACACCCTTCAGTTGATGCAAGATAGGGTCACTATCTTGTTTCTCCTCACCTCAACTACCAAAGAAGATTCTGACCTATTCTAAACTATAACAGCACCATCATTTGAATCTGTAAGGCAAACCCCTAAACGAGAAAGCCTATGAACATCCTTAGCTAATTCCTTCTTTTTTTCTTCCACTTGTGATACACTACCCATAAACAATCTGCTAAGTGCATAAGCTACTACATTGGCTTTACCCAGATAGTGAAGCACACTCATGTCATAAAAGCCACCTTCTTTGTCGAGGATTCAACTCCTTCTGAGTGAACACATACTGGAGGCTCTTATGGTCGGTAAATATATCCACATGTACTCCATACAAGTAGTGTCTCCAAATTTTCAAGGCAAAAATCACCACTGCTAACTCAGGACATGAGTCAGAAAGTTCTTCTCATGAATCTTGAGATGTCTAGAAGCATAAGATATGACCGTGACATGCTGCATCAAAACAATATTCCATGCCAACTCTAGATGTATCACAATAAATAACAAAGCAATCTGAGCCCTCTAGCAAAGTCAAAACTGGATCTATGGTCAACCTAGTCTTCAATTCTTTGCCGCATAACTCTCAAATGGTTTGCATTCTTCTCCTCACTCTGAGAATAGACAAGGATGTCATTTATTAAGATAATGACGAACATATCTAAGTACTGCTTGAATACCCTATTCATCAAGTCCATAAAAGTTGCAGGATCATTTGTTAGTACAAAAGACATTACCACAAATTTATAGTAACCATACGAGTTCTGAAGGTTGTCTTTGGAATGTCACTTTCTCTAACTCTGAGCTGATAATAACCAGATTTGAGGTCTATATTTGAGAAACAACGAGCACTTTGAAGCTGGGCAAATAGGTCATCAATCCTAGGAATAAAATACTTGTTCTTGATTTTGACTTTGTTTAACTGATAGTAGTCGATGCACATCCTGAGAGAATCGTCTTTTTTATGCATGAAGAGAGTTGGAGCACCCCATGGCAAAATATTGGGCTTGATAAAACCTTTATTTAGGAGGTCTTTCAACTGATCTTTCAATTTCTTAAGCTCACTGGAGTGATTCTGTTAGGAGGAATATATATGGATTGCGTATCTGGGAGAAAGTCCATTCCAAACTCAATCTTCCACTCAGGAGGGACTCCAAGTAGATCCTCAAGAAACACTTTAGGGAACTTACTGACTACTAGAATTGACTGGAGAGATGGGGTCTCAGACTCAAAATCTTTAACTCAAACTATATGATAGATGCAACCTTTTGAGATCCTCTTTCTAGATTTAAGGTAAGACATGAAATGACCTTTTGGCATTGGAGGACTACCCCACCACTTTAAGACAGGCTCATCTAAAAACTAAAATTTACAACGCTGATTCTGCAGTCGACTAAGGTATAACATGCATGTAGCCAATCCATGCCAAGGATGACATTAAAATTGATCATATCTAATTCTACTAAATCAGCTTAGGTGACTTTATAGAGGACTGAGACTGGGAATTTTTTGTATACCCTCTTTACTATGACTGACTCATCGACTAGGATAGAAACTAGAAGGGTTGTAAAAGTTTTTCAGGACTGACTCTAAATTTACATGCAATATAGGAGGTCACAAAAGATAATGAATCCCCAGGGTCTAATAAAGCATAAACATCAAGAGAGAAGACTTGTAACATACCAGTGACTATGTTTGGGAAACTCTGATTCTGACGAGATGACATGGCATAGAGGCAGTTTTGGCGCTGACCACTGCTTGCACCAGAAGTAGTACCCTACTGAGTTGTGTAGCCTGCTGGAGCTGCTGAAGTAGTGGTCTGAGCTCAGCTACCTCCCTGTCCCTACTTGATCAGAGGGGTACTATCTCAACTTATGTCCAATCTATCTGCACCTAAAACACCCCTCTCTAACCTGAAACACACTCCCATGGGTGGTTCTTGCCAACTTAAGGCATGCTGGAAAAGTGTGGCTACCTGTAACACTGATTTGAGATTTAGAGTATGATGCCTTATTCTTTTGATTATGTCAAAGTCTGGGAGATGGAGCACTAGCTGAAGAAAGTGTTGGTCTGGATGACCTCTCCCGGAAGAAAGACCTGCGCCCACCCCCAGTCATTTGTTGACTATACTCGATGTTATCTGTCCTGGCCTTCTTATTTTCTCTCTCTCTCTCCTTCAATTTATCTTCCTCAATCTGCTGGGCATGGGTCATAAGTCTGGAGATGTCCATATCCGCAATCAACATGGCAGTCTGACATTCTTTCTTAACTAAATTTGACACTCTAAAAATGAACTTACTCATTCTGGCCCTCGGCTCGACCACCATCTCTGGAGCATACCTGGAGAGTTAAGTGAATTTTAACTCATATTCCTTAATCGACATTTACCCAAACCTCAGATTAACAAACTCTTTGGCCTTCGATATATGAACATCAGATTACAAACTCCTCGGCCTTTGATATCTGAACTCCCTTGGGAAGAATCGATCTAGAAAAGCCCCAACAAAGCAGTCCCAAGTTATTGGGAATACATTTCTGCGCCTACTGTCCTTCCACTAAGTGAACCAGATATGAGCCACATTCTTGAGTTGATAGGAAGCCAGCTCTACACTCTTAGTACCATTTACCTGCATAACATTGATGACTTTTTCACCTCATCAATGAAGTTCTACGGATCCTCATCCACCATTGACCTAAAAAACTCTAGTGGGTTAATGCGAACAAAATCTCTGATCGGGGCAGCAACTGATCCACCATTTGGGTTAGCATGGACTGCTGCCTGCTGATTAGCCTAGTTGGTCATAGCCTAAGACGATATCAAATGGCATCGAAAAACTCATCATTTATAACCTCGTGATCTAGAACACGAGTATTAGCATTACGGGCATTATTTCTGCAAGGAGGCATGATTTGAAACGCATAGAACACTGATTAAAAAAACAAATAGAGTTAAACTCTATCGCATGATATTGAACATGAAAGAAGTAAATTTTTCTAAAAATATCTCATAGCCTCTCCATCATAAGTGTGGTGCGCTATATACTCATGAAAAATACTCTACTTAATGCGGCTTTCAGACACCCTAGGATACCTTAAACTTGATGCTCTGATACCAAATTTTTCATGCCCGAGCCTACACCCTAGATGTAACACAATTTTTAGAGCCACAAGTGATCCCAAGTTAACTCATGGCATGGTGTACACTAAGCATTTTGAATAATAAAGACTGAGCAGACACTAAACTGATTTATAATTAAATTTTTCATAAGATAACTGAGAATATCTGAATATCAACTAAGTCTGGAAAACAAAACCAACTGAAGTAGCTGAACATCTGACTCTATTTATGAAAGCCTCCATTACTGATGAGATATTGGGATAAGCCCCCAACTAACTCCAAATACTGAAAACTGAAATACTAAAAGAAAATCATCATAGAACTCCTTCCTCGAATGATGAAGACTCGCTGCTAGTAGTCGCTGATGTGGCACGAGAGGTACTAATCGTGATGTTGAGATTGAACACCTAAACTTATATCATGAGATGATACAGCATAAAAAGTACGCGATCAATACTTTGAATATACTGAACATGCGTGTTATACAAGCTAAAAGATAATTGAGCATGCTAAAATACTGATAAGTTGTTCTTAGATGCAAACTGGATCTGTAGTACAATAGCCCAATCATAATATGCTAAAAATCTGAAATGCAGAATTATTCTGAAAAGACATGATGAAAATAGTAAAGCTAAACTGAGAGTCAAATACATGTCTACTGAGTCTAATTTTGTGAGAGAGTATGTTAACCGACATAAATCACGTGACCTTACTCGTTGGTTGGAAGGTCAAATTCTTGGTCATTGCAGGGCGGAGTTACTAAAGTTTCAATCAATATGAGATCAGGACATGACAGGCAAAATGACTATGATCAAAGTAACAGGGATTTATAGAATAAGGAAATAGGGGGTCTTCTCATTTTAGTAATGAAGAAATCACAAAGTCTTAAATACAGTTTCAATGTTAGCCTCGTGGATTTAGTCGCGACTATGAGAAACACGAAGAAAGCAAGGCTCCTGAAATCAATCAGGTTACACTCTAACCAAAGGGATTGCAACTTATGGTGTGGCTTTCATAGAACTCATGGGCACAAAACTGGCGACTGAAGGCATCTCGGGGAAAATGTGGTTGTGTTACTCAAAAACAGACATTTGAGGGAATTCGTGAGAGACCGGGCCAAGACCAATTATAGCAAAGAGGTGGACAGAAATAAAAAAATTGGCAAAACCCACTTCTCCATGACATGTAGTTAATATGATAATTAGAGGCACAAGGGTCAGTGGGGTAACGTTCTCCACAACTAAGAAGACAAAGATATTGATCACCCATGAGAAGAGGTCTCGAGAAAGTATGGATGCAGATACGATCACTTTTAATGAAAAAGATGCAGATGGCCTTGAGCTCGCTCATAGGAATGCCTTGGTAATATTGTTAAATGTATTTGATATCAAAATTAAGCGTGTATGAATTAATCCAGGTAGGTCAGCCAATATCATCCAGCTGCGGATCCTTAAACAAATAAAGTTGGCCAAAAAATAGTCTTGACCACAAAACTTTAATTTTGGCAAAATTTAACATGTCCAGTGAAACGGCCAGAGATGAGATCACATTGTCGATGTGCGCAGAAAGCATGGTTTAGCAAACCTTGTCCGACATAATGGATGGTGGCATGGGATACAACATGGTCATTGGAAGGCCTTGGCTCTACGCCATGAGAGTATTGCCCTCCACTTGCCACCAGGTGTTAAATTTTTTGACTCCGGACGATATAAAGAAAATCAAGGGTGATCATTTCACAACAAAGGAGATGCTCTCAATTTCTCTAGCCGATAACCAGGTGAAGGACGACAATAAGAATAATAAATAGTATTACAGTACTGGAACCCCCCTTGAATCCAATTGAAAAAGTGAATTCCTAGAGCAAAAATGGGCAGAGAAAGACCGTAACCAAGTACCAAGATCGTTCTCGATTCTGGATGATACAGATGTGACTAAGTTGACGGGTAGAGGAGCTCGAGCAAGTCGTCATGTTCGTCAATTTCCAGAAAAGGAAGGTATACCTGAGTACGGTTAAGTCTTTAGGCATAAATTGATTGAATTTCTTAAAGCTATTACGCTTTTTAGCATAGTTAGTTGTTTAGTTGTAGGAGGAATCTAATGTTTGATTTGTTAGAATATGAGTCTTCAATTATATTTTTGCGGCTATTTAAAATTTTATGATAATGAAATTTAAGAGAAATTTTCATCCATATTTCAAATTGCATCTTTCTTAAAAAATATCATAACAATATTACAATATTTATTTAATCAAATAAATTTCCAAAAGTCTTATTCAAAGTTAAACAATTTAAAGGATAATAGTGTCAATTAAATGTGACATGAGGAGCCAAATAAATCCATGCTCCTCTCTTTTGTTTTTCTTTTTCTTATTTTCTTCTTCATAAAGAAAGAAATAAATATAGTTTGCCCTACTTGTCTTCTTAGCTCGTGCATATAGTTCAACCACGAACATGACCAACATAGTTAATTAATTTGATTTTTTTTTTTGCCACTCTGGAACTTTTGACAATAAAGTCAAAATGATGACATTAATTAAATGTCTTGACTTTATTGGTTTAGATGTCCAATTGATCAATTATTAACCTTAATCATGTCCCCTTTGTCTTGCATGCACTTGTTAGGCCGTGCATGTGGGATGTTTTTTACAAAAAAGAAAAAGGAAAAAAGAAGAAGAAAAGAACGACTAACACGTCTTTGTTTCTACTTCAATTTTACGCAAGAATCAGAGTCATCAAAGCTATCGACCTTAATATGCTTATAAGAGACATGAATTAGTAGTTAAATTTAGTAATTAGAAATTAATTAATTATTAAATTGTGCATACGTTAACATAATTGTCAAATCAAAGTTGTTTTCTAAAATTTAGGTAGAGCATTAAAAAGTTTGTCATAGACAGTGCTGAGGTATGGTTAGATTCTTTAAAGATTTTGTTTGGATAAATAAATACATGCCTTAACAAAATGAATTATACTTGGTATCGGTGATTTCAAAAATGTTTCGGGGCGAGTCTTGGGGCGGGGCGTACCAAAAACGCTCTGGAGCGTAAATTAAAAGCGCAGATCCATAAGGTGTAAGCCCTATAATTTGGGGCGTAAGTCCCGGGCGCAAAAGCGTAAGTCGCGGGCGCAAAAACGTAAGTTCCGGGTGCAAAAGCGTAAGTCTCGGGTGCAAAAACGTAAGTCCTGGGCGTTAATTTTAATTTTCATTATTTTAAAAGTATTTTTGCTATAAATCATATTTTTTATTATTGGTGTAATAATATTATACTTTATCTATCATGTTTTCATGTTGTGGTGATTTTTTATGTTCCTCAGACAACTTTATCCATTTTTATCATTGCTCTTACACTTTTTATCTATCACTTTTGAAATACAATAGACAATAATCAATGTAAATATTGGTTGAGAGTAGGAATATATAGTAGATATGAAGATGGATGATGATTTCATTTTAAAGATTATCTCGGGTATTATCATTTTTTGTATTGTTATCTTTCTCAAATAGTAATTATAATATTATTTTTTATATTATTGGTGATTTATTTAAATTTATTTGCAGAATTATTGAAAAATTATTACTTTTACATATTTTGTTAGTAATAAAATTATAAAATTGAAGTACATGAGATATACGCCCCGTAGATCCATGGAACTTACGCCCCATGTCTCGAAACTTACGCCTCACCCCATGCTACATAAAACGTCTCGCCTCACGCACCCGCCTTTTAAAACACTGCTTGGTATATATGTAATGAAATTAAAACTATTGTAATTTGGTGTACATTGAAGGTAGTCGATAAACGCATATACCCACTGTTTTAGATTCAATCTAGATCTATTTTTATGTGTGACATATTCACTATTTTAAAATTCAAATTTGATTGTGTCTATTATAAGTATATAGTACTATATATGTTTTAATTGTTGTGACAAAAAGCCAACAAATTAGAGAAAATAAAAAGGGTCTGTATCTAACTACTACTGCTATCATTTCATTCTATTCAATGAGCATTGACCAGACTTATTAGTAGGCAATTCCATCAGTTTTGCCAATGAGTTTCCAGCGTTCCCATTTTTCCACGCATTCATATTTTCAAGTTGCCAACTTGTGCAGTCACACGCCTTGACATTTTGATCTTTCTACTTAATTAATTTATATTCTAGAACTACTATTTCAGCAATTTAATGGAAGACTTGATTTGTAGTCGATCCTTTGCAAACTTGGTATTATATCCTTTTTACAAAAGATTTTCATTTTTACATATAAAAGATTTGAAAATACACATAGAGTGAAAAGTAGGGGTGTACAAAATCGAACTGCAAATCGAACCAAATCGCAAAAAAAACTCGACTAATGATTTGGTATTGAAAAAAAAAACCGACTATAATTGGTTTGGTTTGATTTTAACTAAAAAAGGTCAAATCGAATCGAACCAACCCGATATTACATGTATATTATTTTTAAAAATATTTTATACATAAAAATATTTATTGTGATGTAATTTATAAATATTTCTTAAACTTTTTCATAGTTTTTATCTTTCGACATGTTGTTTCAAGTTTAAACTTAGAATTTTTAAATGGTCCAATAAGTTTTTATAACCCATAGATATTAGTAACTCAAATAAAGCTCAAATCAATACTAATGCTAACAAAAAATTATTCAATTCAACTCTAGGAATGACAATCATGTTTGATATTTATTCTTTAATTTTGATAAATACATAAACTAATTTTATTTTTCTATTTAATATTTAGTCATGTAGTTAATACTTATCAAACTTATTTTAGCATGACTTAATACTGTTAAATTATGATTATTTTTATTATGACTTATTAATATTCAATATTTATTCTATGCGATTTCATTATTGTTTTGGTTGAATATTTTATTGTCATCACTCATTTATATTTTGTGTTATTTTTTAAAAAAGAAATACCTTAGATAGTTGTATCTCGCTAGGATTAAAGAAATATTTGAAGCACAAGTTAATTATATGTTTGTATGAAGACTTTACCGAAAAAAACCCGAAAACTTGAGGAAACCGAAATAACCCGAAATAACCCGAGTTTGGAAAACCAAATTTTTATTGATTTAGTTTGGTTTATAAATTTAAAAACCCGACACTAATGATTTGGTTTGGTTTTTAAAAAAGTCGAACCAACCCAGTCCATGTACACCCCTAGTGAAGGGTAAAAAATACACCTAAAGTATTCTAGTGTTTTAGTTTTATGCCTGAATTATCAGGTGTAAGTTTCCTACCTAAACTATCACTAAATATTTATTGAAACACACATCAACTATTAGTTGTTCATTTTTCCTATCTGAAATATAACCATTGTTCAGATAGGAAAAGTGAACAACTGATAGTTGAGGTGTGTTTCGATAAATTAAACATTTGGTGATAGTTTATGTAGAAACTCACACACCTGATAGTTCAGGTATGAAACTCAAAAAATTGAGATACTTTACATGTGTTTTTTACCCTAACTCTTAAATTTATAAGTAGTCATGAGAGACGATCGTTTCTCTTATTTTCAAGTTGCTGAACCTAGCGGCTTTTGCTCTAACCTTGATCCCGGCCATTATATCGATAGCGATTTAGACTATCTCCCTAAGCCTTCTTATCTGTAATTGTGTGTGAGCAATCAATCGTGATAAGTTGACCAGTCCTGATGAAAGCACTTGTAGATAGAAGATGTTATTCTGACCAATGAATTCATACTCCAATATGTTTAAAAGATCATTGAATAAATACAAATAATTGATTTTGAATCTCATAACTGAAATGATTTCTTGATAAGATCTCGAACCCAAATTCACAAAATTAAATTTTGAATTTGCCTTTGACTATAAGTAATTAATTATAATTATCTTTTAAATGACTTAACAATTTTTTTCGGTTATAATATTAATGTATAGAATGTGAACTCTCTTTTTTTCAGTGCCAGAGAGAAACTTCTCCTTAGCCCTCCCTAACTACTGTTTAATTCTTTTCTGTCCTTTTTTGGTTCTTTTTTTGTTATTTTATACTTCTTATTGGCGGGGACCAATATTTAAAATCTACCTATCTAGAGTGTTGGAAATAATAATTCAAAGTTGGAGTAGGAATTTCAAGTTATTTAGAATTTAATTTTTTATATTTATTTAATTCAAGTTTAGTTAGGATTCGTTTGTCCTAGTTTATATTGAAATAGGTTTCCTAGTCCTAATTTAATTTGATTTTCTAGTATTATAAATAAGGGTATCATGTTACATAATTTTATGTAAGGAGAACTATTTGAGTTTATGAATAAAATATTTTTCTTCAAATTGGTATTAGAGCTTCTACGATCTTGGTAGAGAATCAAAGAATTTTCACTGCCGGCGAGCGGCTACAACCAATATATGCCGCCCGTTTGGCCAATGATGTATTGACAAACGTCGGACCAATGATAGATGCATGAAAAAAATCATGCTAAGAAGATTATGCGAAAAATATTGTTGATCCAAATAGGTGCAAGCAAATATGAAATAACAAGAAGAAACTCGGAGAAAAGTGAAAAAAAGAAAAATTGAAAATTGATTACATGTGAATTAACAAAATTGAATATGTTGGTGACAAAGAGCATCAACGAGAGTTGGAGAGAAGGTGCTCCAGCAGTAGAATGTTGAAGAGAAGTGTTTCAACTATTGGAAGTTGGAGCATTGGAAGTTGGAGAGAAGTGCTCCAACACAATCAAGAAAAAAATATTGGGTGTTGAAGAGAAGTGCTTCAACTATTGAAAGTTGGAGAGAAGTGCTCCAATACAACCAAAAAAAAATATCGGATGTTGAAGAGAAGTGCTTCAACTATTGAAAGTTGGAGAAAAGTGCTCCAACACAACCAAGAAAAAAATATCAGGTGTTGAAGAGAAGTGCTTCAACTATTGAAAGTTGGAGAGAAGTACTCCAACATAACCAAGAAAAAAAATATAGGGAGTTGGAGAGAAGTGCTCCAACAAATTGAAGATTAAAGTGAAATGCTTCAACAATTGAAGGTTGATGAGAAAGTGCATCAACAATTGAAGATTGAAGTGAAAAGCTTCATCAATTGAAGATTAAAGTAAAATGCTTCAACAATTTAAGGTTGATGTGCATCAACAAATGAAGATTGGAGAGAAATTCTCCGACACAAACAAGAAATTGAAGACTGGAGAAAAGTGCTCCAATACAACAGCCATGACGACAACAAAAAGGCAAGAGTATACAACTTTGAATTACGGGAGAATGTTGGAAATAATAATTCAAAGTTGAAGTAGGAATTCCAAGTTATTTAGGATTTGATTTTTGATATTTATTTAATTCAAGTTTAATTAGGATTCGTTTGTCCTAATTTATATTGAAATATGTTTCATAATCCTAATTTAATTTAGTTTTCTAGTATTATAAATAGGGATATCATGTTACATAATTTTATGTAAGGAGAACTATTTGAGTTTATGAATAAAATATTTTCCTTCCGGTGAGAATTTTCTTTATACATGTGCATTTACATCTTTATTTATTTTTTATCCATATCATGAATATGTATATATGGATAATCCAAGCTGAAATGGTCACGTCTACTGTTACAACACTAGACATGCATGATAACAAGATAAGGTAATCCAAAGAAAATGACTAAAGTTAACTCCAACTTTTAGTGTTATTATTTGACTATTTAAACTTGCCAATCGTTTTCTCATTGTATCAATTGCTGGCCTATCACACAACTTGCTTCATGTTATGAGTAGAAATTTTGAATTTAATTAGCAATCGCTTTTGTCATTTAACCCAATTATTAAGATTGAGTTAAAATATTATTGCTATCTTGAGATGTATAATACTCAATTAACATCTATACAGAATTGATTGCCTCAGCTCCTTTTTTTTTTTAAAAAAACTTAGATTATTTAACTAGCATATGGAAAATCTATTTGTCACTCCATTTGTAATCAAATGTACAATTCAATTATTGAATTATATTACCTCGATATCATGTGTGATATCAGCGATTTCTATACTTAATTAATATTTCAAGATAATTTAGATGGAACAGATGTCTACTTTTTCTTTTATTGAAATATCAGCATATTTGGACGACACTTTTTTATAGCTTTTTAATTTTATTTTTTATTGGAAAATTAGTTCGGTGCAACTAAACATCATGACCTTGTTTAGTTTGATGTTTAATGGGACAAATATATAAGTAGCCATCCAGATGAGAAAATATTTATAACTGCATGGCTACATAAAGTCAATATACGTATTCTAGTAAAAAAGGAACCAATACAACGAATAAATATCTGAAACAAAAACAAATTGGGTTTTTTCATCTGTGTTACTACAAGCTAGTTTTCTTTTTCGTTGGATATGCAAACTTTGAATTTTTTTTAAATTATGGGGCTACCAGTTATAACGAGCAAGAAAAAGGACAAAAAAGAATAAAGGAAGATATTTAAGATTTAAATAAGATTTGACCACCGAAAGAAAAGTCTAGTAAAAAATGAAAACTCAAATTATCGAGTAAATGTTCATCAAAAAGCCCAAGTGACATAGTCTTGGGATTTAGAACAAACCCAATAAGGAAAAAAATAATGTATATATATATATATACACACCTTATGGGTTTGTTTGGAAAGCCACCTGATAATTGAAATTAGTATAATTACTAGAGTAGTAATTATCAGTCAAGTATTACATAGCGTAGTAATTACGATAACATGTTTGTTTGCCACAATATAATTACAGTGTAATTACAAATGTACTGTTTGGTTGCATAAGTGTAATTACATGATTATATTGAATTTTTAAAATAAAAGTTAATCATCAAAAACTAAAAATTTATATTAAACAAATAAGGGTCTTTATAAATGATATTAAATTATATATATATTATCTTTTGAAATATATTAATTAATAAACATATGTTCTTAACTAATATTATAAAAAAATAATTAATTTATATTTTTTTAAATTAGTATATTTTAATTAAATTAATCATAAAAACTTAATGTACATGATTTTTAAGCACATCATGAAATGCATGTTTGAAAAAAAGATTAATATTATAAATATAATGTCATAAAATTATTAAAACATTTGACAAAAAAATAATCTATTAATTCTAACTAAAAAATGAATGACTTGCAATGTAAAGTATCAAGTCAATACTAGTAAAATAAATAAAGTGAAACTCAAAATATAATATAAGTTCAGAATTCAAAACAAAAAAGTTAACATAATACTCTTATGTCAAATTTCAACATAATGTACATAAATATGATTCAAAAGAAAACAAAAACCTAAGTCTATAACCTTATCAACAATGAATTCTACCTTAATTTAAAAATTAGAATACTAACTAAATTATGCTAAATGAAAAAAATAAACATAAAATAAATATAAAATAGATAATACGAACAATTACATGGAATCACAAGAAGTAAAGGTTAGGAAATGAGAAAGAAATGAAACATAAATAATATAAAATAAAGTAAATATTTTAAAAAAAATATTAGAATAACAAAAATAAAAAAGAATTAAAATAAAAAAATAAAAATAAAAATAAAAATAAAAGGACGAAGTTAAAAAGTAATCAGCTTGTAATTACATCATGTAATTACCAGCAATTCACAGCCCCCCACCCCACCTCCACCCCTCTTGAATTGGAGAGTGTAATTTCCCCCTGCCAATTTCACTCAACTGCTTGTTGACCAAGTAATTACATGGCCAACCAAACATGCCAAACTGACCAAGTAATTACATGGCCAACCAAACATGTCAGACTGTATAATTACACTCAATTACAACAAATCTAATTTCCAGGGTGGGCTTTCCAAACATGCCCTATCTGTAATTTTACAAAAAACGCTAAATATTTATAAATAGTGTATATGTGTTATATATAATATAGATACATTTTTTATACAATATATATACACGTTATGTACATTTTTATCGATACCCATCATAGGCACCGTCATATTTCACACTCATTTTTCTATATATTTTGTGTATAATAAATATATAATTAATGTATACTTAGTGTATAATTTATACACACTAATTATTCACATATTATATAGTTATTATACACTAATTAAACATGTATAAATGATGGAGAACCGACAATGATCATTATTTTTCTCCATCTTTCATCTTCTCTTAAAATTCTTTCAAAAAATATTAGAAAGATAGGCATTTGCATCTAGGTGGAGATCGCGGAAAAAAATGTGAGGAGAAAGAAGATGGCATAGTGATGGTCGTTGATGGGTGAAAGAAAAGAAAAAAGGAGTGCTTCGCGCCTTCACTTATGAACTAGAACCATCCTACATATCATCTTTCAAAACCTGACTTGAAACTCTTTCTTGCCTAACTAAGCGCCAGTAGCTTAGTGCCTTAAGAACATTGATTTGGCCTCGAGTAGTTGAACTAGGGGAACTCAAAACTAGCTACTAGAAAAAAAAGACCTCTATTTGAACATCAAGCTTGTGGACAAGTTACTTCCTTTTCTGTGCTTTTACGCTGGCAACAAAGCTCCTTTCCTTTCTCATTGAAGTATGCATTGAGGAATCGAAGGGATGAGACCTGATTCGATTCTGTGATTAAATCAAATTCTTCCCTCTTTACTCTCAAAATAGGTTTTACCTAACCCACTATGTCTTTTGTTTGATACCCATTTTCAGGAGCGGGAATCTTGAATTGAAACCCCTTTCTTCTGCCCTCGCCACTTCTTTCGTTGACCTTATCCCTAGCTGGGTTTTCAGGAATAACTGCAGTTAGAGGAAGGACATTCATTATCTTAGAAAATGGCGTAACCGCAACAATTGAATCTTTCGTATAGAGTGGTGCTGCTATGGTGTTTAGAGATGCTGCTGGTGATTTTTTGTGTGTTGCTACCATTCAAACTAATATGTATTCAGAGATAATGACTATTCAGTTAGCTGCTGAAATCTGTGTGCATAAAGGCTTCACAAATGTGGTGATTGAGTCTGCTTCAACCATTGCTAGACTGATCATAATCTCCGGAGTTGTCGTAACTTGGGCTCATCATGCTATACTCACGGGAAAGGAAAAACAAGCAATTTATGCTTTAGTAGCTACCATTTCACTGGCTCTAGTATTCATAGGCTTTCAAGGAATGGAATATTATCAAGCACCCTTCACTATTTCGGATAGTATTCATGGTTCTACCTTTTTCTTAGCAACTGACTTTCATACCTATCGACCATCGCTGGTAATGGAAGAAGTGAGAAGATGAAAAGAGAATAAAAAGCATGCACGAGAGAGAGAGAAAGGGAGAGAGAAAAAGAGAGAGACGACTTAAAGACAGGAAGCAAGAGTGAAATTTTTGGGTTTGGCCATCAAAGGAAAAGCTACAGTGTAATAGGAAAGTTCGGACGAATCCAATAACTTCTACATAAATTTTATATTTGCATTAAAAATTTCACTAAATATATATAAGTATAACAGTCTTTTGGATGGTTTTGTGGTGAGGCCTGAGGGAGTGAGTCTTTGTCTTGTGGGTTGTGAGAGGGTATGCATAAAGTTGCACGTATGTGCCCAATTCCCAAAATTATTTTTTCAAGAATATGTGTTATTTGAATGAACTTTTATCTCTTTTAATTTAATTTTGAGAATCCTCAAATTTCAAATTTTGATTCTGCCTTTGCCTCTGTAATGACTATAACTTGTCAATCTATCTATATACTCAATTTGGTGTTCTTTTAGGTTATGAAAATACTGCAGTATGTGGCCACCAATCATCATTCATAGTCTTCTTGGTTAACTGGAAGGCTCATGCAAACACCGGAATTACTCGATGCTGACCATTTTCAATTGTTCTTGGCCGAGGAATATTTTGAGGTTAAAAAGATACTTTCTTCATTCACTTTTACTTGTTCACCATTTTAAAAATAGATTTTCATGTTTTTCCTTCAGCATTAATTACTTATTCTTCAAAATCATTTTCAATACCTAATACTAAACGTCAATTAATAAGGATAATGTAGTAAAATAATCATGTCAATCATTATTTTTTTAATGGACACGCCAACTTCAAATACGACAAATAAAAATGAATGAAGGAACTAGTTATAAGACAATAGTGTCAATTAAATGTGACACGAGTAGGAGTGTCAACTGGGCCGGTCTGACCCGGACCGGACCGGACCGGTAAGACCGGCCCAAATAGAGCACCGGACCGGTTGGCCCAAAACCGGAAAAAGGATCCGGGTTCGTGGGCCGGAACAGGTGCTGGGCCGGCCAGGCCTGGCAACCCGGGAGACCGGCCCAGTTCTGAGACCGAACCTGGCCTACCGGTGCACCGGACCGGACCGGCCCGGTTACTAAAAAAAAAAAAAATTTATTTGAATTGGCATTTGGGGTTTTGGGACTTGGGCTGCTGACAGGCCACATGGGCCGCTGTCAGTAGGCCTGTTGTGGGCCGCTGCAGGCCCTAGCCCCTAGGCCCTATAATAGCCTTTTCAGGCTATGTTGATTTAATGGCACTGGCAGCCTTTTCACTTTTCAGCATTTGTTGAACGTTGGTCCAACGGTTACAATGCCGTTTGGGCCAACGTTCAATTCTCCTCCATTTTAAAAATTCACCCATTTTTCATATATAAATACCTTCTAAATTTCATCATTTTTATTACAAAATACTTCTCATTCTCTCTCAATTTTCGGATTTTCTCTATTGATTTCTAGCAATATCTATTTTATTATTTTGCTATCAACAACATCAAGTTGGAGAAAGTTCAAGCATTCAATTCATCAATTTACGGTTGCTTAATTACTTGTTTGTCTCCGATAATTTGGTATAATCGTTCTATCTCTTACTTTTAATTAGTATATTGTTTGTTGAATATCTTTTTGTATTAATTTTTGCGTATTTAATATTTATTAATTTAATTTATAAAATGGATAAAGTAAGACGACTTGGTAAAAATGTTAAAAATTTATGTCCCGGAAGTAGTAGTGGTAGTAAGAAAAAAATCACTTCTGGTAGAGGTAGTACAAGCGGTAGAAATAATTATTCTCGTGTGCCTCCACCATCACCTAGTGAGATAGGAGAACGAGATATTCCTGTCGGTGCACATGATATGAATTATTTTGAGGCACAAGAAAATTATGGAATTGAAGAAGAAAATGAAGTTGACGTAAGTGTACATAATAATAATAATGATGATGATGATGGTGATGATGATGAACCCACTAGTCCCGTTATTGATAATGCTCAATCTCGTACTCCTAATCTTCCTCCACGGCCTAGAAAGCCCCGTAAATTAACTAGTGTTGCATGGGAATTTTATACTAAATTAGAAGGAACAACTCTTGTTGAATGCAATATTTGTCATAAACAATATCAGCATAAGACCGGGGGTAATTCCGGAGGGACGGGTCAATTGATGAGACATTTGAGAACCGATCATGTAGGTTGGGAAGAACTTTTAGAACAAGGTGGGGCTGGTGGAACACATAGACAAACTAAAATGAACCCACATACCGGTAAATTAGTTGGGACGTATAATAAAAAGAAAGACCGTGAAGAGTTAGCGAAAATGATAGCATTGGGTTGTTTGCCTTTCACGTTTGCTTCTTCTGATGCTTTTTTTCATTACATACAATCTATTTATAACCCAATGTTTATCGGTATTCCTAAAAGTACTTGTCGATCAGATATTTTTAGACTACATGGACAATATGCATTTTATTTACGTTGGTTATTAACAAATCTTCCATGTAGAGTTTCTCTTACTTCTGATCTTGGTCGTGCGGTTAATAAAAATGATTATTTAACAATTACTTGTCATTGGATAGATAGTAATTTTTTCATGCAAAAACATATTTTGGCATTTCGATATGATGAAGATCGTAGGCATACTGCGGATTTTATTTCTAAATCTATCTCAGTGGTTACAGATTATTATGGTCTTAATGAAAAAGTTTTATGTATGGCTTTTGATAATGCATCTAACAACACCGCTGCTATTGATGATTTAAAAATTATGCTTACTCCTCCGTGTGTAGAATTTTTTCATGTTAGGTGTGCTTGTCATATATACAATCTAATTGTAAAAGATGGTCTTGATTTTTTTGAACCTGTGATTGAAAAAATTAGGCATGCAGTTGGCTTTATTCAAGGAAATAATAGAAAGCTTAGACTTACTGAATTTAAAAGAAAATGTAAGGACAATAATCTTAGACCAAGATTAATGCCTGAAGAAATAGACACTAGGTGGAATTCTACTTTTAATTTTTTTAAATACTTGCTATATTTATAAAGTTCCTATTACTACGACTTTTAACCAATATGCTAGCGAATTTCCTGAACTTATGTTACAAGAAGCCGATTGGAGAAGAATTAAAGATGTTGTTGATTTTTTAAACTCATTTTATTTAGCTACTGTTGAATTTTCCGGTGCTTATTATCCTACTGCTTCTAATATTTTAGCTTATATAGCCGATCTCTCTATATTGCTTAGTGAATATAAGCTTAAAAGAGGTTACTCGGAAGCTATCACTAAAATCGAAAATTCAAAAAATATTTTGTTCCGATTTCACCTATTTACTTAGTTGGTGCTATTTTAAATCCATGTATGAAATTTGTTAATATGTGTGAATTTGTTGGTATGATTTATAAAAATTTAGAAATTAAGAATGATGAAGTACCTTTTATATCTGATGCTACTATTAATGCGAATATTTACATGAAAAATTTATTTAATCATTATGTTACCTTAGTTAATAATGCTACACCGACTCATAATGCTCCTTTATCTCATCCTTCGGACGAACCATCATCTTCCAAAAGACAGGCACAAGGTGTGCCTGCTTATGGTGTAACTACTTTATCTGTTTGGTCAAGATTACAGCCTACAGCGCAAGGAAGCATAAATCGCGATGAGCTTAATTTATATTTGAGATCACCCGTGGAGGACTATAAAAATCAAACTCCAACACTGGAGTGGTGGAAGAACAATCAAAGACAATGTCCCGTACTTTCAACATTGGCTAGAGATGTGTTAAATGTTCCAATGTCAACCGTTGCATCAGAGAGCGTATTTAGTCAAGGAAGGCAGCAGCTCGGAGACAATCGACACTCATTAGGAAGCAATGCCATGAATGTTTTAGTTTGCCTCAGAGATTGGATTAGAGCGGAGCGAAGAAATCAAGGAATGACAATTGAACCGGATGAAGAAGAACCACTTGAAGAAATAATGTCAATTGGAGATCCTTCAACACAATCAAGTCCAGCGCATGAAGTTGTTGATTTTGAAAATTATGATCCCATTCCTGCCCATGTTAATACGGAAGAATTAGAGAAAATGATTCGAAATATGTAGATTTCTCAATTTATCTATTAAATTTTCATTTTCTAGTTTTACTGTTTTAGTTTATGAAGTTGGAGAAAAGTATTTGTAACCTTTGAATTTCAATTTTATTTTTCAATCAGTATATTTTTAATAAAGTCAAAGGCTCATTGAGTCTTTGCATTTTTAATTTTTTTCTCTCATAAAATTTAAATTTTAATTCTTGTCTATCATCTATTTTATATATATTTTATATATATTTGTTATATGTATATATTTTTTATATATCATATGAATATCATATTGTGAATATTCTATATGAATATTCTATATATATCACATGTATATCATATTGTGAATATTCTATATGAATATTTTATATGAATATTCTATATGAATATTCTATATACATCATATGTATATCATATTGTGAATATTCTATATGAATATTCTATATATATCATATGTATATCATATTGTGAATATTCTATATATATTCTATATGCATCATGTATATCATATTGTGAATATTCTATATGCATTATATGTATATCATATTGTGAATATTCTATATCCATCATACGTATATCATAATGTGAATATTCTATATACATCACATGTATATCATATTGTGAATATTCTATATGCATCATGTATATCATATTGTGAATATTCTATATGCATTATATGTATATCATATTGTGAATATTCTATATACATCACATGTATATCATATTGTGAATATTCTATATACATCACAAGTATATCATATTGTGAATATTCTATATACATCACAAGTATATCATATTGTGAATATTCTATAAACATCACAAGTATATCATATTGTGAATATTCTATATACTTCATATGTATATCATATTGTGAATATTCTATATGAATATTTTATATGAATATTCTATATACATCATATGTATATCATATTGTGAATATTCTATATGAATATTCTATATATATCATATATATATCATATTGTGAATATTCTATATATATTCTATATGCATCATATGTATATCATATTGTGAATATTCTATATGCATCACAAGTATATCATATTGTGAATATTCTATATACATCACAAGTATATCATATTGTGAATATTATATATACATCATATGTATATCATATTGTGAATTTTAAATTTCAACTTTGAAAATTAAAATTTCAACTTTGAAAAATTGAAATTTCAACTTTCAATGCATTAAAATTTGAACTTTAACTTTGAAATTTGAAGTTTGGAGTGTTTGGATTTAGAAATTTAAATTTTAAATTTTTGAATTTCAAATTTCATATTTTCAAATTACATGATTATAAAATATAAAATACTACTACACTAGTACACTACATTATTATAAAATATAAATATATAATTCAAATTTGAAATTTTAAATTTAAAACGATTAAAATTATATCACACTTTAAAATTGATAACACTACATTACATGATTAGAACTCAATTTTTAAATTTAAAATTAAAAAAAAGAAGGTGAAACCCATGGACCGGCCCCCAAACCCGGCCCATGAAGGCCCGCATAATTAGACCGGACCGGCTCGTGAAACCCGGTCCAAAAATGGGTGATGGGCCTGGGCTGGGCTGGCTGAGCATTTTTCTCAAAACAGTCCGGACCGGACCGACCCATTTATTCTGGACCCGGACCGGCCCAGTCCATGAAACCGGCGGGCCTCAACTTATGTGGGCCGGTCTGACCCGGACCGGCCCGTTTGACAGGCATAGACACGAGGAGTCTAATTAATCCATCTCCTTATTGTTCTTTTTCTTATTCTTATTTTCCTCTTCATAAAGAAAGAACCATATTTTAGCAAAGTTTTTACTATAATCGATGTATTTCCTCTGTTTTATATTACCTGACTCATGTTGACATGACATATTCTTTAAAAAAATTAATTAGAGGTGTATTTTATTAAATTAATATTATTATTGCTACTTTGAAACTCTAAATTTAACTACTTTATGTCATTATTTAATATTAAGGGTACAAATGAAAAAGTATAATAAAATTCTCTTGATTTCATAAATTGGACAAGTAAATTGAAATAACTAGTTTTAGTACGGGGCCCAAGTAATATGAAACGGAGGGAGTAGTTTTCAATAACTTATACTCCCTCCGTTTTATATTACTTGATTATTGACGTGCACATCTCATAAGAAGGTATTAATTAGAGGTATATTTTATTGACCTAACCTTATTTATAATATTTTGAAACTCTAAATTTTACTATTACTATTTTATATAGTTATTTATTCATATAAAGGATAGTATGGAAAAAAGTAACAAAATTCTCTTGATTTACTCAAATAAGCAAGTAAGATAAAATATTTATTATTTTTGATATAAAGGTCAAGTAAAATAAAACAGAAGGAGTACACATTACAATTCCTTGTTAACTTAATTTTCCATGAAATAACTATAGTTTGCCCTACTTGTCTTCTTAGCTTATGCGTATAGCTTTTTCGACCAAGAACATAACCGACATAATGTATGCAGTTGTCTTTAACATTAATCAACTTGATTTATGTTTTTGCCACTGAAACTTTTGACAATTAAGTCAAAATAATGACATTAATTAAACTAGTTTAGTGTATGTGCGTTGCACATGTACATCATGTCAAATCATCAATCAATATAAAATATATAAAATTAAAAATAGCAGATAGTAACATAATAGAAATTATAATAAAACAATATGACAATTGAAATATCATAACAATACGATTAAACCTAATCTTTACACAAAAATTTCTTAAAGCCCGACAAAACATTCATCTACCACCCTTATTAAGTAGTAAAAATAGAAGATAGCAACAGAACAGAAACTGCAACAAAATAATACGATAATCGAGATATTAGAACAAAAAGATTAAACCTAACCTTTACACCTAAACTCTTGAAAGCCCGATCGAACATTTATCTACCATAAAATAATATGATAATCAAAATATCAGAACAATACGATTAAACCTAACCTTTTCACAAAAATTCCTCAAAATCCGATCGAACATTCATCTACTACTTGTATTAAACAAAAAAATAACAGATAGTAGCAGAATAGAAATTACAATAAAATAATACAATAATTGAGATATTAGAACAATATGATTAAATCACATCTTTATACAAAAAAGTCATCAAAATTTTGTTAAGTGCATGAAGATTGAAGATTGAGTCAAATACCCAATAATTCTAAAAATTCCTATATGATTTGTTTTAGGAATTCCTCTGTTATAACCAAAAGACGACTGGATTTTTTTCCAAAACAAGCTATGAAGTTAAGGTTATGGTAGTTTTTTTTTTTAGAATATAATATTATTAATATTATAATATATATTTCAAAAAGGATTTAATTTTGAAACTTTTATATGTTTTGTTTTAGGGATTCCTCTTTATAATCAAATAAAAATTGGAAAATCTCCTAAAATAAAGCTACGAACTCGTTCTGTAATAGCACTACAATCCGATTAATTCAAATTCACGTTAAATAAGGCCAATACGGAAAAAGCATTCCCTACCGAAGACTTATAAAAAATAATTAACTAATAAATACTAAGCAAATAGTAACCGAATGGATTAAGGAAAACATAAAAGCATGAAAGTTATATAACTTACCAATGGAGTATACTTTGAAGAGTTGGCTTCCAACAAATAAAACTTTTCTAAACCTAAAAATCCACAACTCAAAACCATATAAAAAGAGAAAAGGCGCAAAATTAGACAAATACCAAAATTAAAAGCGTGAAAGAGAAAAAGAAGAACAAAAGTTTATGAGCATATATTAAGTTCAACAAAACTATAATGATATCAAAATTGAAGAGGCAGTATGTTTTTATTGTGATACAATTGCTAAGAAATAGATTTGGATTAGAATTCTAGTTTGAAATAAAAAAGAATAAAATTACCTTTTACCAAATAAGTTAAAAAACTGCGAACCTTTTATCCTTTTGGGAAACAACCGACTTTTTTATTTGGAAAAGTCAAGTTTAAATCACATTATAAGATATATAAGGTAAAATTTTAATTGATTTAAAAGTGTTATATATTATTTTCTATAAGGTAAAATTTATTTGTGCAATAATTAGTAGATCTTGGACTCTATGAATAACAATTCTACTAAAATTTTATTTCTATAATAATGATTTTTTTTATTTTTTCTGTACCTGATTTAATTTTTTTCCTTTTTCCACACGTTACTTTTCTTTTATCTTTTTTTTTTGCTTAATAAGTTATTTAATTATTTTCAAATTATCAAATATAAGAAAAATAGTAAAAGAATGATTTTGTCTAAAGAAGAGACTTTTAATGCAGGGCAAAAAATTTAAATCACATTATAAGGTGTTTCACACTTTTAATATAATATGAATATAAATGTCTGAATTTATTGGTTTGGATGTCCAATTATTAACCCTAATCACGTTCCATTGTCTTACATGCACTTGTTATGACGTGCATGTGTGGTGATTTTTTGTTAGTAAATTTGTTGGTAACACAACAATTAAAAAACATATTATCTCTAATAAGAGGCAAAACAGGCAGGTCTTCAATATACCTGCTTTGACATTAAGACTTGTCTGTTTTGGCATTTGTAAGATAATTTGGACATTTCAGCTTAAATGAAAGGATATTAATGTCATTTAATAGTCTTCAAGTTTATGGTTTCATGCTTACTAATGTTATACTCAATATTAAATTGAGTGTGTCTTTTTTTTATGGACCAAAAAGCATTGCAACCGTACTTTATCCCTTTAAAGTGGGCCCCACCTCTATTTATTTAGGGAAAACTACACAAAATGGACTTAATTGTGAAACTATTTACCCAAAATAGACCAAACCTAAAGTATTTACCCTTAATGGACCTTCAACCCAAAGTAATTACCCTTAGAGCTCTCCCCCTCAATTGCATCTTATTCTCCTTTTTTTTTCTCTTATTTTGACTTAACATTTAATGTTTATTCTTTTATCTGTTAATTTATCTTTTTGCATTTATTGCTTTATTTTTTTCTCATTTATTATCTTTATCTTTTTATCTCCTTATGTTCTTTACTTAAGATATCATTTGATAATATTTTAATTATTTATTTTCTTCTTTTTAATTTATTTTCTTTTCTTTTTGTCTTAATTTTTTTTTGTTAGTTTATCTTCTTTTTAATTTTCTTAAATCTTTTTCTTTGTTTTAAGGAGAAAACAATTAAATATTACATAACTAGTCTTAAATTAATAAAAATAAAGAAAAATAACTAGTCTTAAATTAATAAAAATAAAGAAAAATTAAATAATTAGATTAAAAGAATAAATAATTTAGAAAAATTAAAAGTTACTAGTTTATTTATTAAAATTTAAATTAATAAAAAAATTTGTTATTATAATTATTTTCACTTTTTATATTTTTTCCTTTTAGAAAAATAATAAATAAAAATATGAATCAACTATTTTTTTATATTAATAATAAAAAATAACTAGATAACAATAAGAAATAATTAAGAAAAAACTAAAATCCACTAGCTTATTCATTAAAACTAAATTAATGAAAATAATTTATTTTTTTTACTTTTGCAAATAAAAATAAAACTTTAAAATATGACTTTATTTTTGTAATTAGTTTTATAAAATTTACTCGTAACTTGCTAAAATTGATATATAAATTAAAATATCAAAATTAACCATAAATTTTGTTACACTTTGTCAGTATATGATATGTACCACGTGGGTATCATAGAGGACTGAAAAATACCAAAAGTTGGCCTGAATGACATCATACCGGTATATAGATATACTATGATGATATCACGAAGGACTGGGAAATGTCTCTTAAGAACTAAAACATATCTCTATGAAACCATGCCAGTATATAAATATATTAAAATGGTATCATGAATTATTGAGTAATCTCATCGAAGGGCTGAAGCAAATCTCAATGAAAACAATAGATACCATCAGAGTATAATATACTCTGATGGTATCAAGCAGAAAGAAGCAATCTTTCAATGAAGACACTACTCAGTTACTCCTTAATACCACCAGAGTATATTCATATATAGTAATATACTGTGATGGTATCAAAGAGGAAGAAACAGTCCTTCAGTGAAAATACTGCTCAGTTACTCTTTGATACCATCAAAGTATAATATACTTTGATGGTATCAAGGAAGAAGAAGCAATCTTTCAAATATACTTTGATGGTATCAAGGAGGAAGAAGCAATCTTTCAATGAAGACACTGCTCAGTTACTCCTTGATACGACCAGAATATATTCATATATTGTGATACTATCAAAGAGGAAGCAACAATCCTTCAATGAAAACACTGCTCAGTTACTTTTTGATACCACCGGAGTATATTCATATACTGTAATATATTGTGATGGTATCAGAGAGGAAAAAACAGTCCTTCAGTGAAAACACTGCTCAGTTACTCTTTGATACCATCAGAGTATATTATACTCTGATGGTATCAAGGAGGAAAAAATAGTCCTTCAGTGAAAACACTACTCAGTTACTCTTTGATACCATCAAAGTATATTATACTTTGATAGTATCAAGGAGGAAGAAGCAATCATTTAATGAAGACACTGCTCAGTTACTTCTTGATACGACCAGAGTATATTCATATACTGTGATGGTATCAAAGAGAAAAAAGTAGTCCTTCAGTGAAAACACTACTCAGTTACTCTTTGATACCATCAGAGTATATTATACTTTGATGGTATCAAGGAGGAAGAAGCAGTCCTTCAATGAAGACACTGCTCAGTTACTGCTTGATACCACCAGAATATATTCATATATGTAATATATTGTGATGATATCAAATAGGAAAATATAGTCTTTTGGTGAAAACACTGCTCAGTTACTCTTTGATACCTTCAAAGTATATTATATTGTGATGATATCAAAGAGGAAGAAACAATCCTTTAGTGAAAACACTGCTCAGTTACTCTTTAATACCATCAGAGTATATTATACTTTGATGGTATCAAAGAGGAAGAAACAATCTTCAACGAAGATAATATATTGTGATGGTATCATAGAGGACTGAAGTAAACCTCAATGAAATCAGCGGGGAAAAAAAGAACAAAGAAAAGGAGCAAAAAAGTGAATGAAATTAGATTAAGGAGAAAAAATAAATTAAATAAAATTTAGACAGAACTAAAAAAAAAAAAAAATTGAAAAAATAAAAAAATAAATAAAAAATTGAGTATTAAATAAGATTATGGTGAAAGAAATTGAAAAATAATATGATTTGATAAAAAAAATGAAGGAAAAAGGAGAAAAAAGATAAATAGAGGAGAAAAGAAAAAAAAGTGAAGGAGAAAAGAAAAAAAATTAGAGAAATGTTCAACATATAAATGATCTTCTTTATTATATAAATAAAAAGAAGGGAAAATGTCTCAAAACACACATAAACTATGGTCGGAATTGCTGTTACACACTCTAACTTTGTGGAGGTCCTATGACCCCTCTTGGACTATTTTATAGTGTAATATTTAGGGTATTATCAGCTTAGCTTGACCACTAAATCACTCAAACTAAAGTAAGTGTTTTCACACGCTATCAAAAAGAGGGGTCAGTTCTCATTAATGTTAATTTATCTTCTATTAACCCTAGAATTTTCTTAAAACTCTCTAACTTTATCTTCTTGATTATTGATCAAATAACACAAATCATTCCAATTTCATGTGATTTTTACTTTCAATCTACTATTTTGAAGTTGCTGATTATACGTGTGTTCACTTGCATGTCTATCTATGCTAATAATACCCACAATATTATACTATAAAATAGTTCAGGGGGGTCATAGGACCCCCACAAAGTTAGAGTGTGTAACAGCAATTTCAGCCATAGTTTAGGTGTGTCTTGAGCTATTTTCCCTAAAAAGAATAAAGAAAAAAACAACAAAAAAAAAATCAATAGAATTATATTATGGAGGAAAAAAGAAAAAAGAATAATTAGAAAGGGAATAAGAAATAAATAAATTGAAAAAACAAATAGGAAACATAAAAAAATACAAAAATAAAGAAGTCAAAACTAATTATAAAAAAATAGAAAATAACATGGTTTGGAAACAAAATAAATGATTCATAAATGAGAAAATAGAAAAAAAAAAAACAAGAAATATAGAAAAAAAAGAAAAAAAAGAAAAGGAAAAGAACCAAAAAAATGTTAAATCTTTTTCAAATTAAACAAAAAGACAAAGCAGAAAAAGACAACAAAAAAGGTGGACGCTGACGTCATCATGACTTCAGCCCGAATTTTTTATTTTTAAAAATATGTCATTTTAGAGTAAAAAGGGGGCATGAAAGTAATGAGGTATTTAAGGGTAAATAATTTCTTTTTTGGGGTATAAGTGTTCTTTTCCCATTTATTTATTATTGCCATGTTTATTTAATTGCCCTCCATTTTAACTTTTAGTTAAGTTCAATAATGCTTAAGTCTCTTTTTAATGTTTATAAAATAAGAGATTATTTTATTTATGGACTAATTATATTTTTAAAAGTAATTTAATTTATTTGAGAGGTGAATGTGATAAATGAGATATTCAAAATTAAATTTGAAATAAAATTTATACTTATCAAATTTAATGAAACATAAATTTATCTCAAAATTTAATTTTAAAGTTCATTTACAACTTTATTTGTTCAATTTTAAAAATAAAGAAATAATTTATTATATTATATCCATTATATTCTAAAACGTTCAATTTATTATATTTTGCGATATGGTAAAATTATCATTTTATTTATTGTTCTTTAAGGGATGCATCAAGTCAATATTGGAAAAATAGATATTAACGAAGGGAGTTTTTGTTTCAAGTTGAAAATGATATTTGAAAATTAAAATTATGTTTGAATATAATTATAAAATCAAGTAAATAAAACTTTTGAATCTTGTGATCTTAAATTAAAAATATGCAGGATATACTAAAATGTTCGTTAATCTTGTGATCTTAAGCATGTCATGTGAAAAAATAAAATTAAAGAGTTATAAAAAAATATATATTATTTTTTAAACGGACTAAAAAAAATGAAACAAATAAATTGAAATAATATTTATTGGGCCCGTGCCTAGCACAGACACTCTTTAACTAATTCCTCTATAAAGTTGAAGGGTCAAACTAACAAAAATAAAGAGTCTTTTCTTAATTTGCAACAGTTTTGGTTCTAATTCTTTTTTTCTTTTTGGATTAACAAACACGTAAAATATACAGTTATTTACTATCTTGTCTCGATCAAGCATCTTGAACTGACAATCAACAATTTATTATAGTTTGATTCCTCTAGTCTTCATCAAAAGTTTAATAATTCAAATCGCATGAGGTTGATTGATAAGACAAATTAAGGGACAAATCCAGTGCGAAAATAAGTGAATTTTGTAAGAATTACGTTTCTTTAAGAGACTTTAATGTGGACCACATATTTTTGGTAATTAAATGTTACCTTGTCTTCCAAATAAAGTAATAAATCAGTCAATTAATTTTCTTCCAAGTTATGCATATATGGTATTTCTTTGATGACAAGAAATAATTATGAGAAATTCCTGGGGTTAAAGTTATTTGCCTAAGAGTCGCTAGCGTACCTATAAATACGTATGTAACTCCATCAGTTTGGCATACACTTTGATAGGCATAGGCTAGAAGACTCACTCTTAAGGTTTTCTTCCTTACCACTTTCTCTAAAGTTCTTGACAAGGCAAAAATGATTCTCCACAATACTTGAATAATCATGGCTGAAGGTATGTTCTTATTTATTTTTTCGTTGCGTTTGACTTTGTGATATGTATTGAAATTCAATATGTGATATCATGAGCCTGCCTTTTATCCACGTTATTCAGTATCTAGTGTCTAAGATTATCTCGTATTGCCGTGTTCATGTAAAATAAATTGTAACTCAATATGTGAAACTTTACAGTAGGCGATCAAATACTAGAAATCTTGTATACAAAAGTTGTTTGTCTTTTAATTAAAAAGGAGGTGTCGTGGAATTCATGATTTATATTAGATCTGTGGCAATTGAGATTTATTTGTTTGGGTCTAATATTTTAGTTAGTTAAATCTTATATGTTGTCTTTTTATTTGGAGTTAGTCATTTAAAATAGTGATGACAAATGCTTGTTTAAGTACTGGTGCACTAATAATGAATTAATGATATTATGTGTACTTACCTGTATATGACTAATGTCTCTATTTTACGAATTATCGTTTTAAACAAGGGATACGTAGGCTCTGCCTATTCTCTTGTTACGCGAGATACTTTGTGCATCGAATTGTTTTTGATGTAGGCTCTGTCTATATAATTCATTTTCGCACTATGATAATAAACATTAAGTTTAAGTAAATTATTAACGTTAACTACTGTGAGATGTCATTCTGAGTTCCTTTTATCATATGATTGGGTTAGCCACTGCATCCTGAGAATATGATATAAGGAAAACTAAATTATTTAATCACATAAAGATAAGTGATTAAGATATAATAATGACATCTAATAAAGTTCAATTACCTTATCAAAATAGTAACCTTACCCCACAGGGAGGTAACTGGTTTGGTTAGATTAATTGGAATAAAATAGTAAACCTTTTGGTTGAAAATTATTCTATGCCCACAGGTACGAATTATTTTCAAGATTTATTTGGCTTACTAGTCTAACTAATAAAGTTAAGTAAATTTTATGCATGGGTTGCAACCTCTACTCACAGAAAGGTTTAAAATTTACTTAGAATCGGTATTTACATGATTCACTTTTGATGGTTATGTATTTCATAGCTTATGTATGTGTATCCTTGTTTTGCAGTTAACACAATTTTTTCTATTGCTCTGTTTAACGAAAATGCTCGAATTCCAATGTTGTCTGGTGACAATTTTACTGAATGGAAGGAGAAAGTCCTTCTCACATTAGGGTGCTCGGATCTAGATCTGGCTCTCCGTGTGGTAGAACCACCTAAACCCACAGAATCAAGTACGTCAGAGGCTAAGGCTTTTTATGAGCGGTGGGAGCGATCCAATCACTTGAGCTTAATGCTCATAAAAGCTCATATAAGCCAAAGCATTAGGGGTTCTATCCCTGACAACGACAAGGTCAAAGCTTACATGAAGACAATTGATGAACAATTTGTAAGCTCTGACAAGGCGTTGGCCAGGACCCTTATGAAGAGGCTCTCAAGTATGATGTTTGATAGAAGTCGTACCGTGCGTGAGCACATTATGGAGATGAGAGATATTACTGCTAAACTCAAGTCCCTTGAGGTTGATATGTCTGCACCATTTCTTGTGTATTTTATTCTCAACTCTCTTCCTGCGGAATATAGTCCGTTCAAGATATCTTATAACACACATAAAGATAAATGGTCAATCAATGAACTCTTACCATGTGTGTTCAAGAAGAGGAGAGGTTGAAACATGAGATACCTGAAAGCATTAATCTGGTGACTCATGATAAGAGAAATACAAAGAAGGGCAAAAGTGTTCCTATGAAGAATAAAGGCAGTCTTGATAAAGATACTTGCCGTTTCTGTAGAAAGAAGGGACACTGGAAGAAAGGTTGCCCAAAATACAAGAAATGACTTGAGAAGAAAGGTAATTTTACCTTCGTATGTTATGAATCAAATTTCATTGAAGTTTCTGGTAATACATGGTGGATCGATTTTGGTTCCACAACTCATATTGCTAAAATCATACATGATTTTCTAACTCTAAGGAAGCCGATGGAAAGTGAACAAAATATTTATGCTGGCAATAGGACAGCATCACATGTGGAAGGCGTGAAGACTTATAGGCTCATTTTAAAAGATGATTTTCAATTAGATTTAGAATTTTTTTTTATGTTCCATCTTATTCTAGGAATTTAATTTCTCTTTCAAGACTATCATTAGCTGGTTATGATTTCAATTTTTATTACTCTTCAATAAAACTTTTGAAAGGCAATAAAGTTATTGGTTTTGGAAATTTGTATGAAAAATTATTTAAATTTGAGCTAGCCCCTACGACTGAATGTAATGTCTTAATTCTGCATGATAAAGAAGTTGACACTAAGCGATGTATTATCAATGAGAACTCATCAAGTCTTTGGCACAAGAGATTGGGACACATCTCAATTGAAAGAATCAAAAGGTTGATTAATGATGGAGTTCTAGAAGCTCTTGATTTTTCTGACTTTGAGACTTGTGTAGACTGCATAAAGGGTAAGCAGACCAACAAATTCACTAAGGGTGACAAAAGAAGTTCTCAATTACTTGAGATCATACATAGATATATTTGTGGACCTTTTCCTATCCCTTGCTTGAATGGTGATAGATATTTTATCTCTTTTATTGATGATTATTCAAGATACATGTATCTCTATTTTCTGTTTAATAAATCAGAAGCACTTGATATTTTTAAAGTTTTTAAAACAAAAGTAGAGAAATAACTGAAGCTTAGATTAAAATTGTAACATCTGATAGGGATGGAGAATATTATGGTAGGTACACAAATAAGGGTAAGTTAAAGGTCCATTTACTGAGTTTTTTTAAAAAAAGGTATAATTGCTCAATATACCATGCCAGGAACACCACAATAAAATGGTGTGGCTGAAAGAAAGAACCAGACATTAATGGACATGGTAAGAAGCATGATTAGCAGATCAAGTTTATCTTTATCCTTATGGAGTGAAGCCTTAAAAACTGCTGTGTATATTTTAAATAGGGTTCCATCCAAGGCTGTCCCAAAGACACCTTTTGAATTATTTAAAGGATGAAAATCTATTTTAAGCCATTTACACATTTGAGGATGTCCAACTGAGGTGAGGGTTTACAACCCACATATAAAAAAGTTGGATGAAAGAACAATAAGCGATTTCTTTATAGGCTATCCGATTAACTCTAAAGGATTTAGATTTTATTGTCCGTCTCATTCTCCTAAAATTGTTGAGGCTAGAAATGCTAAGTTTCTTGAGGAACATGAAGTAAGTGGGAGTGGTTCAACTCAAGTGGTGGAACTGGAAGAAATAAGGGAACCACCGGTGGTACCTTTATACATTGGAAACTTGAATGCAAATCAGACAAATTCTCATGAATACCTGAAGAGCAACAAGTTCAACCATCACTTGATGGGACACATTAAGAACAATCCGCTTTAGCTGAACCCATTGTTGAAGGAGCACCTGAACAAGTGAAAGTAAGAAAATCCTCAAGAGTTCGTAAATCAGCAATTTCTAGTCACTATGGTGTATACCTCCAAGAGTCTGATTATGATATTGGACTAAAAGATGATTCATACTCTTTTTCACAAGTCATGAGTGGAGAAAACTTCACACTTTGGTATGATGCCATGAAAGGAGTTGGAATCTATGGCCAAAAATAAAGTCTGAAATCTCGTTAAATTACCAAAGGGAGTTTCTATTATAGGATCTAAATGGATTTATAAAACCAAAAGAGACTCTTCTGGTAATATTGAACAATATAAAGCTAGACTTGTAGCCAAGGGTTTCACTCAAAAGGAAGGTATTGATTATCATGAAATCTTTTCTCTTGTATCAAAGAAGGATTCATTAAGAATAATCATGACATTAGTAGCTCACTTTGATCTAGAGATACATCAAATGGATGTGAAAACAACTTTCTTGAATGGAGATCTTGAAGAAGAGGTATACATGCGTCAGCCTGAAGAGTTTTGTGATAAGGATGAAAGTCACCTTATTTACAAGTTGAATAAATCTATTTATGGACTAAAACAGGCTTTCCGCCAATGGTATATTAAATTTCATAATGTTGTTTCTTCATTTGAATTTACGGAGAATATTATTGATCAATGTATATATCTTAAGACAAGTGGGAGCAAATATATTTTCTTAGTCCTATATGTGGATGATATTTTACTTGCTAGTAGTGATTTGAGGTTGTTGCATGAGATAAAATAGTTTCTTATCCAGAATTTTGAAATGAAGGATATGGGTGAAGCCCCCTTTGTCATTGGCATTGAGATTCACAGAGATAGATCTCAGCGATTGCTTGGATTATCTCAAAAGGCCTATATTGAAAGAATTCTAGAAAGATACGGAATGAAAAACTGTTCACTTATAGCAGCACCTATCATTAAAGGTGACAAATTCTCATTGAAACAATGTCCACAAAATACATTTAAAAAAGAGCAAATAAAAGGCATTCCATATGCTTCTCTTGTTGGAAGCCTTATGTATGCGCATGTCTGCACTAGACCTGATATTGCCTTTGCGGTAGGAATGCTTGGTAGATATCAAAGTAACCCTGTGTCACGACCCAACTACCGGGCCGTGCAGGCACCTACTCTAATCCACTTAGATAGGAGAACCTTTACCACCCGAATCAACAGGCAATGCAGAAAAGAAAATAAACCATTAAATAAGTCCCTTAATACATGAGAGATCCTTTTACAAAATATTTGAAAAAATTTTGTACAACAACTTTTGAAATTACACAACCTTTAGAACTTGCGAAAATTTACTAGCAATATAAACAACCTCCCCAGAACCTAATCTAAGCCGGTACAAGAGCTTCTACAATATGAGCTTATAACATAAAATGGACACAACTCTCACCATAAAAGGAAGTAGGAGCTGCTGGAAGATCACTGCAATCCTAAACTTGTGAAACATCACCAACCCTGCAACCAGACTATACCCAAAACATTATAGCAAGAGTAGAATCAACACAAACACACGTACTTGTAGGGATCATTGGCTGACCCAAATTCACTCCTACCATCATATAAAAATCAAGATAAAATGCACAAGGTAAATGCTTCACCCATTTCAATATCACTTTTATCAATCCCCTCTTTCGGAATCGACCTTCCTAACCTTTTGCTGCCAACTCCACCATCCTAGCCTTGACCCTGACATCTAGGACTTCTCAAGTCTCACTCACAACTAGACTTCTCAAGTCGCCTTGTCACCTAGACTTTCTAAATCTCACTTTAACCTTTACCCCAGTCAACTACCTTGATTAAATATCCAGACTTAATCTGGCCAACAGCCCCACCAAATCACTTATGCCCATAGTATTACCCACCATTGTCCGGACCTTTTCAGGACCTCTAGGACAACTTTTCAACTTGTTTATATTAACCAGTTTCTACACCCCAGACTCTCTGTCTTCCTCCCAATATACCAATCATATAGAATCCTACTAACGACCATTGACACCTTCAATGACAACAATAAAATTACATCTAAATCTCTTTTATTACATCACATAACCCGGACCCTTCAAGGATCCTCCATCCACCCTAAGTATTCCACAGACTACCCTGGTCTACACCAAGACCCACCCTTAGCTTATTAACCATAATAATTCCTGACCATCATTAGTACACTTAATGATAATAATTTGTGAACTTATAACCTCTTTATATAGTTCGGACCTACCCGGATCCCCCTAACACATCTATGTGTTAACATGGCAAACGCGGTCTACACCAGGATCAACTAATAACCAACATAGTAACCCGATCTACACCAAGACCAACTAATAACCATTATAATAATCTGGTCTACACCAAGACCAAATTAGTAACCAACATAATAACCCGGCCTATACCAAGACCAAACTAATAACCAACATAATAATTCGATCTACACCAAGACTCAACTAATAACCACTATCATAACCCAGTCTACACCAAGATCAACTAATAACATAATATAAAAACCCAGCCTACACTAAGATAAACTAATAACATAATATAACAACTCAGCCTATACTAAGACCAAACTCACAATATAATATAACAACCCAGCCTACTCCAAGATCAAACTCACAATATAATATAATAACCCGGCCTACACCAAGACCAAACTCACAAGATAATATAAAAACCTGGCCTACACCAATACCAAACTCACAATATAATAACTCAGCCTACACCAAGACTCAAAATGTAATATCATAATTTACAAATACAGCCTGGTCTACTCATGGAACTAAAATCAATTACACAATGCAATGCAATCAGTAAACCCATACCAGGCGTGGTACCCAAGCCAACCAGTTAGTATTCCATACCAGATGTGGTACCCGAGCCAACCTTTAGTATATTTCATAGTAGGTGTGGTACTAGAGCCAACCGTTAGTATTATTCCATACCAGGCGTGGTACCCGAGCCAACCAAAGTTAAACAATTCACAGTCATAAAAATGAACAATCAACTTGTAAAACCAACAAGCAAAATACAACGTTCAATTTACCAGACTACTAACAGGACTATTAGACACTTCTAATCATTTCCTAAGCAATGTATTTCATACAAATACTTAGATAAGAGTACTTAAACACACACAACATACATGAAGCAAACCATCACCTACCCCATTCCGGGTACACTATGAACCGTCAAATCCCGTCCGAAGACTAACCCTGGTTCGCCCCTTTAAACATGCACTTAATTACATTTATTCCTGACCCTCTTCCTAGGACCAAATACAACCTGGGAAAACCTTTCCCAGCCTTAGAACACAGCCAACGAATATCCTAATTATACCAATTAGTTTCTAAAACTTTCATTCCTTGCACATTAGTTAATTACTAACCCTTTTCTGGTTCCCCGAACCTTCTGATATTCTAGTTCCCACATTTATTAGCAAAATCACACAAATTAAGCAATGCCTAGAATATCATAATACACTATCCCGATTCTACCATTCCAACTAATCCAACAAATCAATAATTTTCTCCAGACTCCATGCCCGAAGGCCTAACCATGGATTTTCTCTTTCATTCTAGACAATAATAAGAAAATGAAAGCGGACAATCTACTCTTTGGAAGAAACCTAGCCTACCTGGATGTCGAGCAACTGTTCCATGCCTTTTCTGGCTCCGTGAAGGCATTCTCTGTCGATTCTACAGGCCTGAATCTGAGGTTTTCGCATCCCTTTACCCGGAATCCCTCCTCCCCATGGCTCCCAAGCTTTGGAGCAGCCTAAGAGGGTTTTTGGAGCAACCCTCATCTGTTTTTGACTAAGAAAGGAAGAATGGAATTATAAAACCCGTTTCTAGATTTTCTAGTTCTGTCGTTCCGCTATAGAGGACTGCCAACGGCTACGGCGGTACCTACAATGACCTAAATCCCGCTACAGCGGAGTAAATTTTTCAGCACGGATAGTCTTCAGTAAAACAGTCATAACTTTTTACTCAGGAAGCGAATTAATAAACGATCAGTGGCGTTGGAAAGAAGACTCAGAGATCTTTAATTTTGTAGATATTTGGACCCCTAACTCCTTATATTCTAGGAGAAATGCATGTTTGAAGTTGATCCTAGTTTAAACTTAGCCCGAAACTAAATCGGTAGGGAAACTTTCAACTTAACTTTATGCTAGGAGTATTGTAAGACCTTAGTACATACCAAATGTACTCTCATACTAAGGAATTAATCCTAACTCTTATTACAAATGAGAGGCACCTGCCTTGATCCCAGATATTTTCAGTAATGACAGAACAGGTCGTTACAACATTATACCAATTTACTCATCGTTCGTCCTTGAACGATCTCTAAGGCAGAAAGAAAAGAATGAACCAGCCCTTAAAACCTTAACAATCTACCATAAAAGTGTAGAAATAGCCTTACACGAATCACCAAACTCTCAAATCCCCTGGGTGTACCCAAGCTCAACTGAAATTTAATTCAATTTTGCTCTGTCAAGGAATTTCTTCCTTCGAGCTGTACGAGACCAGTTAGATTACTCCTCCTCGAGTGCCCAAGAAATCTGGGGACTCGTTGAATTACTAGAGCAAAAGGATTTCAAACATAACGAATCAAAACTTAATTTCCACGCTATGAGGTATCGAAACTCGCTGTGGCGACCCAGCCCGCTATAACCGTCAGCACTCCTCTATAGCGGTAATTTTTCCACTATAGCGGAGGTCGCAATAGTGATGTGTCAACCTTCATATTGATTGACACGGGACAGAATATCGTAAAGTTCCCCAAAAGTTCCCATTTTACAACCCACTTAAATTCCTGACATTTCAGAACCACCCCTTCACGTCAACCCACATATCGAGAGTTCTACTTACCCAAATTTGATTCCGAAAGGTCCTCCTTAAGGTCCTCCTTAAGGTCTTGGCTAACAGAAAAACTAGCTCGAACCAAGATATAACACCCAATCCGCACTCGAATTCCCCTAGACCTTACTTTGCTCAGAATTCATCATAGACTATCCTAACCCGAGATTTCTAACTCCTCAACCAGAAGTTTTCTAACCCGAACTCCATCTCGAAAACTTCCTTTAATTACTAATCCCCTCACATATCATAGTATCATCTTACCCTTTCAACACTATGCCCTGGGAGACCACGTATCTCTAAACCAAGCAACAATAAAAATTTCATTGGAACTCATCCTAGCTTGAGGTTTTTGTCAACTCTCATCTTAGGGGGAATTTCTACCCGGGCACTTACACCCTAACCAATGCTATGGCGAGCACGCCCTCACCACTCAATGAGTAGTAATACCGGTATTATCATAACCGACCACAGGGATAACAACGTTCAAGACTCCATTAAATAACCCTACTCCCTCAACTGACCCTACCACTAAGGATCATCAATAATAAACCAGCCAAATCACCCTCATAACGTAAGCCTATGAGCAATGTCCAACACTACTCAGTCAATTATAGGTCATTTTGCCAAATTCTACATAGGTGACTATTCCCACCCGTGGTAAATCAAAATTTCACCAATACCCCAGGCTATCACATCTATCCTTTCCTCTTATTGTGCATTGATGCTAAATAATTCCTGCAATAGCTCGCAGCTCAAATAGCGATTTAAAATGATCCGGGAATGAAAGACAGAACAGGAGAAAAATAGGACAGGGATTATGCCCTGCCCATGCCGCTATAGTGACTTGGACACTGCTATGGAAACCCTCAAAAGTAGTAGCCCAGAAAATTTACCATTCTCTGGAAAAAAAATTCTCTCATTCCCCTTCCCTGTTAACATTGTTTAATCCCGTTAATTCTGTCATGGTCTTAAACAACCCTCAAGACCATTCCCGGCACTACACAGACTGAAACTTAGCATCAATTATCACAAATCAACAAGAGGATTATGCAAGAAATTATTCTTAACAATACACTTCCTATCAAGCACGAAGAATCCCCTAGTTCCCTTGGTTCCCAACCAAGTCTCGACTGTCCTGAAACCAAAGTTTCCCTACAGTCATAATCATTTTTCCCTCACCATCTTAACCAATGATGAGCCCTTTCCTTGAAAACCTTACATGTAATTCTAACTCTAAGCACACTCGGTACTTAATCATACTCAATCATACCAAGAATCAACTACCATTTCCTTAAGACTCATAATTTTATAACAATGCAACAATCATATACGAATCAGTAAATCATGCCAGCATTGTAATACACAAATACTTCAGTTTCAACCTACACAAAAATCACACCACAACAATTACTCTATATATGTCCCATGGATGAACCTTAGCCAATCACCCATGCCTTACCACAACCTCTCATACCAGATACCAATTGGAACCTTCCCAGTTCCAATCCTTCTTGCTTGTTTATCGTACCCAGAGTCCAATGACATCCTTCACCTTGTTGATATACCAATTGGACTCAACCCATACAAGAAAGTAACAAAACCGCACGAAAAAGAATGAAAGAAGAGAAGTGTTTCCTAGAATGCTTCATAGCTTCCCTAGGATTAGATGTGGACGGCAACACACCAATCCGTGGGACTCTATTCGATATTTTGCTCTTGTACTGGGAGATCGGTAACCTGGGCTCTGATACTATTTGTCACGTCCCAACTACCGGGCCATGCAGGCACCTACTCTAATCCATTTAGATAGGAGAACCCTTACCACCCAAATAAATAGGCAATGCAAAAAAGAAAATAAACTATTACATAAGTCCCTTAATACATGAGAGATCCTTTTACAAAATATTTGGAAAATCTTTGTACAACAACTTTCAAAATTACACAACCTTTAGAACTTGCAAAAAATTAATAACAATATAAACAACCTCCCCAGAACCTAGTCTAAGCCGGTACAAGAGCTTCTACAAGATGAGCTTATAACATAAGATGGATACAACTCCCACCATAAAAGGAAGTAGGAGCTGCTGGAAGATCACCGCAATCCTGAACTTGTGAAACATCACCAACCCTGCAACCAGACTATACCCAAAAGGGTATGGCAAGAGTAGAATCAGTACAAACACACGTACTGGTAGGCATCATCGGCTGACCCAAATTCACTCCTACCATCATATAAAAATCAAGATAAAATGCACAAGGTAAGTGCTTCACCCATTTCAACATCACTTTTATCAATCCCCTCTTTCGAAACCGACCTTCTTAATCTTTCGCTGCCAATTCCACCACCCTAGCCTTGACCCTGACATCTAGGACTTTCCAAGTCTCACTCATAACTAGACTTCTCAAGTCACCTTGTCACCTAGAATTCCCAAGTCTCACTTTAACCTTTACCCCAGTCAACTACCTTGACTAAATATCCAGACTTAATCAGGCCAACTGCCCCACCAAACCACTTATGCCCGTAGTATTACCACTATTATCCGGACTTTTCCCAGACCTCTAAGACAACTTTTCAACATGTTTATATTAACCAGTAACTACACCCCAGACTCTCAGTCTTCCTACCAATATACCAATCATATAGAATCCTACTAACGACCATTGACACCTTCAATGAAAACAACAAAGTTACATCTAAATCTCTTTTATTACATCACATAACCCGAACCCTCCAAGGATCCTCCATCCACCCTAAGTATTCCACAGACTACCCCGCTCTACAACAACACCCACCCTTAGCTTATTAACCATAATAATTCCTGACCGCCAATAGTACAGTTAATGACAATAATTTGTGAACTTATAACCTCTTTACATAGTCCGAACCCACCCGGATTCCCTTAACACATCTAGGTGTTAACATGGCAAACCCGGTCTACACCAGGACCAACTAATAGCCAACATAGTAACCTGGTCTACACCAAGACCAACTAATAACCAACATAATAATCCGGTCTACACCAAGACCAAACTAATAACCAATATAATAACGTGGCCTACACCAAGATCAAACTAATAACTAACATAATAACCTGGTCTACACCAAGACCCAACTAATAACCAACATCATAACCCGTTCTACACCAAGACCAACTAATAACATAATATAACAACCCGTCCTACACCAAGATCAACTAATAACATAATATAATAACTCAGCCTACACCACGAACAAACTCATAATATAATATAACAACCCGGCCTATTCCAAGATCAAACTCATAATATAATATAACAACCCGGCCTACACCAAGACCAAACTCATAAGATAATATAATAACCCGGTCTATACCAAAACCAAACTCATAATATAATAACTCGGCCTACACCAAGACCCAAAATGCAATATCATAATTTACAAACACAGCCCGGTCTACTAATGGAACCAAATCAATTACACAATGCAATGCATTAAGTAAACCCGTACCAGGCGTGGTATCCGAGCCAACCAGTTAGTATCCCGTACCAGGCATGGTACCCGAGCCAACCGTTAGTATATTTTGTACCAGGTGTGGTACCCGAGCCAACCGTTAGTATTATCTCGTACCAGGCGTGGTACCCAAGCCAACCAAAGTCAAACAATCCACAGTCACAAAAATAAACAATCAACTTGCAAAACCAATAAGCATAATACAACGTTCAATTTACCAGACTGCTAACAGGACTATTAGACACTTCTAATCATTTTCTAACCAATGCATTTCATACAAATACTTAGATAAGAGTACTTAAACACACACAACATACAGGAAGCAAACCGTCACCTACCCCATTTTAGGTACACTATGAGCCATCAAATCCCGTCCGAAGACTAACTCCGGTTCGCCCCTTTAAATATGCAGTTAATTACATTTATTCCTGACCCTCTTCCTAGGACTAAATACAACCTGGGAAAACCTTTCCCAGCCTTAGAATACAGCCAACGAATATCCTAATTATATCAATTAGTTTCCGAAACTTTCATTCCTTGCACATTAGTTAATTACTAACCCTTTTCCAGTTCCCCGAACCTTCTGATATTCTAGTTCCCGCATTTATTAGTAAAATTACACAAATTAATCAATGCCTAGAATATCATAACACACTATCCCAATTCTACCATTCCAACTAATCTAACAAATCAACAATTTCCTCCAGACTCCGTGACTGAAGGCCTAACCATGGATTCTCCCTTTCATTCTACACAATAATAAGAAAATAAAAGCGGCCAATCTACTCTTTGGAAGAAATCTAGCCTACCTGGATGTCGAGCAGCTGTTTCATGCCTTTTTTGGCTCCGTGAAGGCGTTCCCTATCGATTCTACAGGCCTGAATATGAGGTTTTCGCATCCCTTTAGCCAGAATCCCTCCTCCCCATGGCTTCCATGCTTTGGAGCATTTTAGGAGGGTTTTTGGAGCAACCCTCATTTATTTATTACTAAGGAAGGGAGAATGGGATTATAAAACCCATTTCAAAGCTTTCTGATTCCGTCATTCTGCTATAGCGGACTGCCAACCGCTACGGCGGTACCGCTACAGCGGTACCGCTACAGCGACCTAATCTTGCTACAGCGGAGTAAATTTTTTAGCACAGACAATCTTCAGTAAAATAGTTATAACTTTTTACTCGGGAACCTATTTGATGAACAGTCGATGGTGTTGGAAAGAAGACTTAGAGATATTTAATTTGGTGGATATTTGGACCCCTAACTCCTTAAATTCTAGGAGAAATGCACATTTGAAGTTGACCCTAGTTTGAATTTAGCCCGAAACTAAATTGGTAGGGAAACTTTCAACTTAACTTTGTGCTAGGAGTATTGTAAGACCTTAGTACATACCAAATGTACTCTCATTCTAAGGAATTAATCCTAACTCTTATTACGAATGAGAGATACCTACCTTGATCCCAGATATTTTCAGTAACGACGGAACAGATTGTTACAACAGATATCAATTTACCCATCGTTCGTCCCTGAACGATCTCTAAGGCAGAAGAAAAAGAATGAACCAATCCTTAAAACCTTAACGCTCTACCATTAAAGTGTAGAAATAGCCTTACATGAACCATAACGCTCTACCTTAGTTTTGGCGAAACTGGTCTGTGTTGACCTCCTTCGATCTTCTGCTCCTTGATTTGTCTTCTCCGTATGCTTCCACTCTCGGATACTCGTTATCCTTGACTCTCCCCAGGTCATGGTAGACATAAGACAAAATCACAATTAAAGGAGTAAAACTAATCTTTTTGTAAAGATTTTTCAAACAAGTTCTTTGGAAAATACTGATTTTGAAAAAGGATAGTTTGGAAAAGTCTCTGCTCGTCATGTCATGCGCTAGCTTAGCGAATGTCCTTTACTCGAGGCATTTGACATTTCTGACATACTGCTGGAGAGTTCGGAAATGAGCTTTTGAGAATTCTGTCATAGTCAGGGATTGATCCACCTCGGACCTGTTACAACTGGGATTTCTGAAGCAGACTCTGATCTCTCGGTGCTGGGGAACTCTTCGGAGTTTAATGCTGAACTCTTGAATGAAGCTTGGTGGAAATTTTGAGTTCTTCCTCAAAATTTCTGCCCCAGTTAAAGGTTTCATGATGAATCTCATTTCATTGGCAAGAGACTTGAGACTCTGTGAGAGTTACGAGATTATGTCTAGATATTCATTTGGGTTTCTCTTCGGCACATTCTGTGTTCCGACTTGCTGGAGAATGCTCTTTGCCTTCTGAATTTTTGAGATTCCTTTCTAAAAAATTCTGCCTCAGTTTCCATTTCCTGGTAATATGACCGAATCGTTGTGGCGCCTACGTATCCCATTGAGAAAAGAATCAGGTCAAACGTAGTTCCCACACTCAAAGTGGGAGAATGTTAGAAATAAATAAAAAAGTGATCGAGGCCGACAAAGGCCGCCTACGTATCTCATTCTTGAGAATTCAGGTCGAACGTAGTTCAAGATAAGAAGGGGAAAGACAGATTTTCCTAAGGGGTTGACCAAAGCCGACACATGCCGCCTACGTATCTCATTCTTGAGAATTCAGGTCAAACATAGTTCGTACAAAGAGGATAGGGGAAGCTATTGTTAAACTACAAAGGATATAAAAATAAAAATATGATTACATGGAAAGAAACTAAAGGAGAAACTATCTTGATAGCTTCTGAGTCAATCAATTTCATCCACACCTTGGTCATTTGCCACCGACAACACCTTTGGATAGTACTTTGTGGATAACATGACGATTTTGTCAATTTTCCTTTGTGCTTATCTTGAGGGAGGGATCAGCCGTCCACTTCTGGTTGTGGACTCTTTGAGTTGATTGTCATCTTCAAAATTCAACCAAACTGATTTTTTCCAAATCGAGTGTCTCTTATTTATTGAATTGTTGTAACTCCTCCGTTAAATGTCTAGGGACCATAATCTCCATATTCTTCAAATTCATCATCGTTTACTCAATTTTCATTCAGCTCATGACATGACATTGACAGGTTTTAAATAATTTACTGAAATCATGCTTAAACAAGGTTAGATAATATTATTTTAAATATGAAAGGTAAATAAAAGCAGTTGATTTTTGAGATAGACGAGGCTTTCATTGAAATTAAAAACATTCACAAACTTTGGCTATGGCTTACACGAATACGAGTCTAATGCCTTTTGAAAAGCAGCAAAAATAATACTGAGGAAAGTAAAGAAATAAATGGTGGGTTTCGAGCCTCATCCGGACCATCACCGATTTGTGAAAAAATTTAAATTTGTCCCTTCATCTACCATGGTGACCGAGAGATCATGAGTGGAGTGGAAGTCTAATTCTGCAGTTGCTCTTCCAGATTCAGCTTTTCAATTCCTGATGCCTCAGGAAATTCCTCCAAGATCACATCATATTTTGTGAAAGGATGCACGATTCCATCCCCAAGACCGTAGCTTGTAGGCTTTACACATATAGGAGATGAATGGTAGGAACGAGTTGGTGGCTTTCATAATCCTCGATCAATCTCCTTTTTGGCCTTATCTTCGAACTGATTTTCTTTGATTCGAACACAAATGAAACCAAACTTGAAAGGCTTTTCCAGAAATGGCTGATAATGTGCGGTCATAAATTTAGACTCCTTGTTTATGTTCAGAGAGGTTACAACTTTCTCCAATTTTTTCACTTTGTTCGGACTGATTTGTGTTATGGACTTGTTTGCCACCCACCCTTCATCAATCTCTATCATGTTGATAGCGGCTCCGTTTGTTGGTACTGTTTGAAGTGAGATAACCTTTTGATCGATCAAATCTTGAATCTTGTATTTCAGATTGATGTAATCTTCTGTAGCATGCCCAGCGCTTCCAGCATGGTATGCGCAATGTCAATCAGCTTTAAAAAATTGAGAGTTGGTATTGACAGATCTTGGCACAATGGGTTGAATCAATCCGGCTTCTTTTAGTCTTTTCAAAAAGTTGAGTCCGACTCTCAGCCAATGGTGTGAAGGTTCGGAGAGGTTTCTTTTCAAAGCTCGGAGATGGTATTTGAAAATTTGGTTGGTAATTTTGATAATTTCGCGGAGGTGTTTGGTAATTTCGGGATGAGTTATTACTAGTTTGAGCATAAAAAGCAGGGCAAGGGCTTTGTGGAGCTAAGAGGTATGTCTCGGATGATGAAAGCTTCTGAGAGCTAAACTTGGATGGCTTTCTAGATCTTGTGCTCGAACCGAAAGGTATGGAGGATACATCTTCCTTTTTCTTCCTCAGAAATCCTGGAGACTCCGACTCTGTAGAGATCCTGGTGATTTTTCCAGTTCTAAGGCCCTCTTCGACTGTTTCACCAATTTTGACTAAATCAACAAATTTTTGAATTGACTGCTGATATCATCTTATTGTTTATTTCTGATTCCTGGACTCGCATAAATACGACAACGATTTCTTCCTCAGTCATAGGAGGCCGGACCCTCGTTGCTTCCTTCCTCCATCGATGGGCATAGTTACAAAAATACTCATCCATCTTTTCCTTGATATGGTCTAGAGAATACCTATCTGGAGCAATCTCTACATGTAGGCGAATCTCTTAGAGAAATCTTTGGCCAAGGAATTTCATCCAGACCATTTCTTTAAATCTTGCGAAGCAAACCATTCTAGCGCTTTGTCACTTAGGCTCCAGCTAAAGAGCCTCGTTAGTAATGCTTTATTTTTGTTTGCCCCTACCATTTGGTTGCAATAAACCCTCAAATGAATTGTGGGATTTTCAGTGCCATCGAAAGTCTTGAACTTCCGGATTTTGAATCCCTCAGGCAATTGCAAATCTAGGTAGATTGAAAGATTATCATAGTCGAATCTTGTTTTGTCGGGCGAACTGCACAATTCTTTGATCTTGGCAATCTCTTCTCTCATTAGTATCATGTACTTATCATGCTTATTTTCCATGACCTTCCCTTCTTTCTCCTTTTTCTCATATTGATTCAGCTCGGGATTTTCTGAAAAAGTGAGGTGGGGTTTAAGTGTAGCGGCATGAAGGGTGGTGGGTGGCACATTTTGGATAGGTGGTAGGTGCTGGATATTTGGAGTGGAGTTTTGGCATGTGGAGGTAATGTTTTGTGGGTTAGCGATATTTGATTTATTTTGGTATGCTTGAGGGTTGTTCTGGACAATACAAGCATTTGAAAGGGTGTTTTGACAGTGAGAAGGAAAGTATTGAGGATTGTAGGCACTTGGATTGTCGCTTTGATTAGCACACTGGGTGCGAGGAGGAGGAATTTGATGTGAGGTGCTGACATGAAACGGATTTTGAGTGATTGAATTAATGGTGGGTGGTCTAGAAATTGAGAGGGCGGGCGCATTGGAGCGAGTAGGAAAACTTTCGAATTCCGGAGAACTTAGAGAAGGAAGATGGAGCGGAGGCCTCATAGGATCATTTGCAGCATTGGTCATCTTTGTTAATTCTCTGTTCCTTCGTATTTCTTCCCCCATTTTCTCAATTTTTTGCCTTAGTTGCGCAATCAACTCACTTTGATCTACTAGGTCAGGGGAGGATCCTTTTTCAAGCTATGGTCAGGGGAGGATCCTTTTTCTTGAGGTGAGGATGTTTTGCTATTTTTCAACACAAATCAGTTTCTTAACTTTTACCTGTTACAGAAAAATAACTCAAAAGACAACCATGTTAGATTTTATTCATGATAAATAATGCAAAGTATTCGACAGAACATAAACAAACAAATGTTGCTTCACTAAAGGAGAATCAATCCACGAGTGAGTTTTTTTTACAGAATGATTCGAACGGACATGACTTTGTCCGTTGATTTTAAATGCTTTGACAAGTTAAATTGACTCATGATGAATTTTGATCTTCTGGTGTAGATTTTTGAGTCAAGAAAAAAATCTTTAATTTCTTCCGTCAAAAGAGGGCTAGTAGATGTGAGAGGTTGGCTATGGATGGTTACAGGAGAGGACGAGGTAGACCGAAAAAGTATTGGGGAGAGGTGATTCGACAGGACATGGCGCAGTTACAGCTTACCGAGGATATGACCCTAGATAGGAAGGTGTGGAGGACGCAGATTAGAGTAGAAGAGTAGTAGGTAGAAGTGTGTGTAGGCTAGTAGGTTGCAGTGTAGGCTTATTGTCCCGACTAGTAACCGTAGTGTTACGCTTATAGTTTCTTGTTCTTGGATTTCTCGTGGTAGTATTTTGTGGCGGTGCTCTGTTTCTGTCTGTTGTTTGTTACTACATATTACTTCCTATCGTCTCTTGTAGTTTTATCTTGTATTTTTATCCTGTATCATTGTTACGTCCTTTTTAGCCTATTTTTAGACGATTTTGTCTTGAGCCGGGGGTCTATCGGAAACAGCCTCTCTACCTCACCTCTGAGGTAGTGGTATGGACTGCGTACACTCTACCCTCCCCAGACCCCACGCTGTGGGAATACACTGGGTATGTTGTTGCTGTAAAAGAGGGAAAAAATGAGATTTTTTTTTTGATATAGGGGACGGACCCTATAGTTTGGATATGGTTCGCATATTGTAAGTTCGTTTTCTGAACAAGACTTAAAAGGGTTTTAAGAAGCTTTTGGATTTGAAGAACTCCAAGAACGATTTTGGTCGGACTTTGCACGGAGGACTTTTATCCTGCTTATGGGTTCTAAAATATTCAAATAGGAGTGGATCAATTTGCCTTTGATTTGAGCAACACACATAAGCACGTAAGATAGTTATATCACATAATAGTTCATAGCGCGTCCTATATGAATATGTGACCCTTTTTATGCCAAAGGTAGGCCTAACAAATTGAAGGATATGTATGTCATTTGTAAACGTTTCATTGCCCCAAAATATATTTATACATATTGATTGAATGAAAATGGGGATACAAAATAAGGGAAAAAGGGAATGTACATCAAAAATCAGTCCCACGCAGGGGTACTATCCTAAACTAGGCCGCCGTGGCTGGTCCTTCGTTCTTGAACTTCTCAGACTTCTTGCAAATTCTGAGCGCCTTTTGGATGGCAATCTTCAAAATAAAAGACTATCTAAATATATTCCAACCCCGAGGGACAATGGTTCGTACAATTCGAAGTCATATCCTTCAATTAAAAAAATAAGGGATGATCGTCTTTTATTGACTCGTGGCCAATAGACGCAAGATGGTCTTTTCTAATGGGCCCAATACCCCTAAGGTATTGGGTCGTCCTAGGTCAATGCCTAAAAACAGGGTTTTGGTTTAGCTCTACGCTAGGTGTCTAGAGTGGGTTTATTTTGAAATAGATCGGGTCTCAAGTGGACAAACTTGGGTTGAAAATACGATAGCCATTGGACGCATGACGTACCCGTAAACTATCATATTTTTGAGAAAGTGTTATTTGTGGCGGGAGGCCATGGGAACATGAACCTCTCTAAAATATCAATAAAATCGCATGCCATGTGGCAGAATATACTATGAGATGCAATGACAATATATTTTGCGAGAAAATAAACAAGTAAGGAAAGCAATAAAAATTACTAATTATTACAATCCAAATAGTTAGTCAAATAGGTTAGCTGCAAACAATAAAGTTAGAACCTGGTTGAATTCTCCCCAGCGAAGTCACCATTTCTGTATTATGGAAAAAATGACTTGTATTAAAAATCATTTCAAAAATCTAATTAAAATTTCCAAATCGATTTCATTTAAAAGCAAGAGTCGCCACTTAGTTATATAAAAGTAAAAAAACCAAGAAAAAACGTAGAGGAATGTTCAAAATCCAAAATAGATAAAGACTTTAAAAATTCAAGATTTTGGGTAAGAGGTTCATATTATTATCCCAAGAAGGTTTTTAAGGCACTCGAAATATCCGCTAACTCGCGATTATCCGAACTTATTTGAAAATAACTTATTCTTGACTAACTTTTGAAAAAGATCTTGTATTTTTTGATAAGAAAAACATCTTGCTTTGATCGAAAGAGTTGACTTTTAGGAGTGAAAATACATGAAAGAATTTGCTTTAGACATAAAGGAAAATGTGTTTGTTTTTTAACAAGCTTAAAACATGACTTTTCTGATCATTTTTTGTGAAGAAAACAGTAAACAATTAAAGGTAATTGAACAAAATATTTACTCTTTTTAGGAATAATTCAACTAAGTTGATGTTAGTCTAGATTAATCATAAATAATTCTGCATTAATTACAAATAATTCTAATTAAATAATATAATGAGATAGAGATATGATTAAGCTTTGCTTAATCTCAATTGGACTTTAGCCCAATCCAAAACCTGTCCTAAGCCTTCTAAATTGTGGACTTTAAGGCCCACTATTGCAACTTAGACTTTTAGCTCAATTTCCTTAGATTCTTTGCCCATTTGGGCTGCTGTTGCTTCGTTCGGATTTGAGTCATAATCTTTCAATCTTGGACTGCCTCTGCCTCTGCCGTACATATGGGCTTTAGTCCACTCCTCCAAGTTTCAGCTTGTTATTGAATTCTCCGGGATAACTTGAGTGGTGTTGTGCTAGGCCCAACAGAAATGCAAGGAGGTGAGGTCTGAGAGTCCAAATGGACTCATCCATCATTCACATGGAAAGAAAAAAAAAACAGAACCAATAAGTATCCATTCTCTAAAATATAGAAGTGATCAAAACAGCAGAAAATTAACGATTAATTATCTTAACAAAATGCTTTGATGAAATCACAATATATTTAGAGAGGGAAAGGATAGTTAGAAGGCTTTCGTCACGTCAAAGTTGTCAAAAGAATGCGATTCTTTTAGCAAAGATATGCAATCAAGTTTTGAGGAATAATGATCGGAACATAAACATGAACATGAAATGAACACACATTTTTTTACTCAAGAATGAAGATGAGAGCAGTTAGGTTGTTTACACAAAATTTCCAGGTTGCTACATCTCAAGTATTTAAAAGGTCATCCTCTGATGCTAGAGAGGCTACGCTGTTTAGCAGCAGGCATATTCCGACAGATTGAGAGAAAAATTACACATGACTAACAGGGAAGTGATCACAGCCAGACATATTTCCAAAGACGACATACTTAGAGACCTTTCATGTAACTAAATCATTAACACAAAAGGAAAAACAGAGTAGGATGGACATTAAGACATATCAATCAATCCTCCAATAAACTTTAGGCCACCCGAGATGGAAAATGATAGATTTTATGACAGTGAGTTGAGTGTGATGATGAGTTTTACGAAAAATTCTTCAACTCATGTACCTTAAAAGAACAATTTTATCTAGTAAGACTCAAACATGACCCACAAAGGATGAAGGGAATGGGAACCAAGTTTTAAATGCCACACCAAATAAGTTTCAAGAAGGAGATTCCAGATAGACAAGAAGAACATTGGGCACTATTAAGAACATGCTAAAATACCAAGGATTTATCAATCTCTTGAAGGCACAAACAGAATTTTAGATAGCGTTAAACAAGAAGATTTTATATTTCCTTTTGAACTCATGACAGAAAGGATGCAATGACATTTGAACAAGATGGGTCAATTCATCGACACATAATTTTATTGAACAAATGGGCAGTGTAGACAAGTTACTAGCCATGGCAGCCTAGTTTTCTATCGAATTTGAACATCTTAGGCAAATATGGCAGATCTAAAGAAACGCGTGCAACACACAACTTTAATCACAAATTCTGATCTATCTGCTCAAGTAAACACAACTTTTAAAGAGATTGTTAAGCATAGAAATCCACATGGACCTGATCACAATATAAACACTTTGAAGATCCATACTCAGTTTTTCAGTCCTGACGAGAGCAGATCAGTGAGATTACTCTAAAACATACTTTAGGACAAAAAGTCTCTTAACTATTTTGAATTAAGCATGTCGAAAGCAAGCTTTCTACTTACTATATAAGGGGAGAGTGGAACAGGGGTCTTGTATTCTATATAATCACACAACTTCAGATATTCAAAATTGTGAAAAAATGAGGACTTTTGCTGTCCAGTAGCAACTATAACGCACAGGTTGAACTCCATTTTTTTGAAATTTCACAAGACTGGGAAGAAGGGCAAGGAGGGCATGACTTCAAACAAAATAGACAAGATGATGTTTAAGGAACCAACAACATGCTCTTAATGAACCAGATTCTTGCATTCAAACATGTTAATTTCAGCACAACAATATTCAAGCATCAAGCATAATATAAGGGAAAACTGATCGTTTTTAACAGATTCACGATATCAACATGACAATCTATGTGATGAATCTTAGCTACACATTTAACTTAGCAAGTTCTTCATGACTTATTCGAATGTAGAGGAGCCTAAACACCTAACATGAGGGACTTCCAGATAGCCAAGTTTAAACAAAATTCAAGGACACTAGAGAGACAAAATCCATCCGATTTATACCTGATAAACTAGTTCTTTAAGGAAAATCTTTAAATAAATTAATAACAACACTCCTATAAGCACATAACAATCATGAAACAATGCAGAACCTCGAGTGGCTACTTTAACAATTAAAAGAGACTGACCAGCAGCTCCTTTTACTCACAACATCAAAAGATTTGCACACAATACACAAACATTATCAAACAAGACCAGTCTGAAAACCAACCTAGATTTTTCATAACAAGATAAAAATGAAAGAAGGGAGTTGAACGGAGAGGTTACCTGTTTCTAGGCAGTGACCTGGGAACAAACGAGCTTGGCCAGAACTTCTCTTTACACCACCAGAATTCGTATTCGACCTTGCCGAAACTTGATTTTTAGTTTATATTTTCTGAAAACTGACTTGGTTACGTAGGATTAGGGAAATGCTTCCCCAAAATCCTTAAATTTTCCCCCAAATCCAGCTACCTAACTCAATGGAAGAGGAGGATTTATATAGAAAAATTGGGATCGAAAATGGGGGGAAATGAATGGGGTAAACATGAATTTCCTTTGAGGAAGTTTGAAATCCCTCAACGGGTGAGGCTGGCCAGCAAGGAAATGGTACAAACTCGTACCAATTTCCACAGATTTCATGGATTTGAAGCCATTTGGAGCTTTGGAACATTCTGGGTTCTGCTAGCTCACGTTTTGACGGAGAGAAAATAGCGTTTGGGAATTTTGACTGAAGGGTAACGTTTTCTGGAAATTTAGGAGTCATTTGGAGGGGTTAAGGTCATCGTTTTGCTGGATTTGAGCTGGGATCGTACTGGGTTTGACGGAGAGTTGGGTTCATTTGTTGGACAAAGAGAGAGAGAGAAGAGGGATAAGGACGAAGAACAAAGGGGTCGTTTGGTTATCTGCTAAGAGAGAAAAGGGGAAATGGGTTTTGAGTTTAAGGGTGTTGTTGGGCGAATTGGGCCGGGTATTAGGCAAATTGGAGTAGGCTGGGGCGGTTTTGGGAGTGGGCTTAGGCGGGTTGTGTTGGCCCAATTCGTTGGCTGATGAGGGGTTATAAGGGCTATTAAGGATTTGGCCACATTTGGAGGAATAAATAGGTGGAATTTGGCTAAAATTAAAATATTTCTAAGGAATTAGGCTAGAAATGGAATAGAGACGAACTAATTACAATTAACAAATTGAGCCTTTCTTTAAACCAAAACAACTTGAAATAATTACCATGTTTAACACGTAATACCTCACTTACGATTATGAAAATCAATTTATTCAATTAAAATTTTCATTTGAATTAATTTAGAGGAAAATCAAACGTTAAATCTTTTAAAAAGGATTTTTTATGAAATCAAACTATAAAATAGTTCTTTAAATAAACTTATATAAATTCCACATAATTAAACATGAAAGATATAAATTATTACTCAGAACTATTATAAAACTTATTTGAAAAATATTTTATCCCTTTTTACAAAACAATTATTTTAAAAATTGTTTAGATTTCAAAAAGGCTCAAGATTAATTTGTAATGTGGAGGGTAAAAACTGGGTGTCAACAAGCGGAACCATGGATTTCAGGCTTATTCTCCGTCAGGAAACGCCTTCACAGAGCCAGAATATGGGTGTGTAGCTGCTTGGCGTCCAGGTAGGCTAGGTTTTTCATTGAGTACACTTAGACTTGTATTCTACTTCATATTGTTATTATCGACTGAAAGGAGAATTCATGTTTAGGCTTACGGGCATGGAGTCTGTAGGGATTATGATCTTATTGACTGGTTGATTGTATAGAAAATTATGGGGTCTGGGGTAATGTATTTGCATTTCAGATTGGTTATACTTGTTAATTTGCGAGTAATTCTAGATTCCAAGGAACTAGACTTTTGGGTACGTTTGGAGAACCGGATGTGTTATGGGTGAATGTGGTCAAGTTATAGTGGGATCTCGAGAATAATTTAATTAAAAGGAGTGGGGTAAACAAGAAGGGTTGGAGTCTCAAGGTTAGGGGATGTTTCTCGGTACCGTGTTGTTTAAAAGGAGGGTTCCTGAGTTGATGTATCTATTGAATATGTGTCTAGGGGGTGAACCGAGAACTAGACGCGCACAGGATTCAAATGTTGGGGTAGGAACTCGGTGGTTGGGTAGGTAATAATATTGTTTTTTTGAATGCAATATGTATGCATATAACCTTAACTTAGTAATGTATGTATCTTGCAGGTTTAGAGAATGAGTTTATGATTATCTAAGTGTCCGGGTGTCAATTATGTGAAATGAAATTGGTTGTTACTTGTTTGTATTACAAGTGTATTGTTGTTCATTTAATTATTAACTGTTGAATTTTGTGTAATATTTGGTTAGCTTGAGTATCATGCCTGGTACAGATATATATATATATATATATATATATATATATATATATATATATATATATATATATATATATGTATTAGTTAGATTGGATACGATGCCTGATATGGAATACTAATGGTTGGCTCAGGTACCACGTCTGGTACAGGTCTAAATTTACATTATTGATTGTGTGTTTGATGGTTCCGTGAGTGGACCAGGTTGATTGTTGGAACTGTAATTGTGCATATTGATCCATGAGAGGCCCGGTAGCTGTACTTAAATGTGGGGTTGGTCCTTGAGTGGACCGAGCATTGCATGTTAACACTTAGGTGTTGGTCTATAGATCCTTAGTTGGTCTGGGTGAATTTAAGGGGGGTAAGTGTTGTCATCATTATTCCTTGTTATGTGGTTGTTGGACATGTTTCATATGGTTGATAAGTTAGAAGTAAGACTGAGAGTCTAAGATTATTTTGTTGGCTATTATCATATTTTGAGTAGTTGTCCGGGGGGGGTCCCCGGGTGGACCAAGCACTTGAAGTAGTAACACGAATGTATGTGGTCTAGTTATTGGGTAGTTAGGTTTACTTCTGGTTGTTGAGTCATAGTGATTAACTGGGATAATGTTATGGTAGTACGGGCCTGGATATGGTTATCGGACTAGAGTTAAGGTGTCTTGAAAGTCTAAGCTAAGTGTGACTTGGGAAGTATAAGTGTTCAGTATGACTTGGGAATTTCTAGGTGTCATGATGTAGAGTCCCAAGGGGTGGAGTTGGCAGCGGAACGGGTTAGGGAGGCTTAGGGTAAAATGAATAAGTTCTTAGTGTTAATATCAGGGTGGTAAAAGTGGATGTTGAAGGAATGGATTATTTTTAACTTATGCATATTTTTTCTTGATTTCTTATATGATAGTATGTAGTGGATTTGGGTTGACCAATGATGCCTATCAGTACATATTGTTTGTATTGATACTACTCTTGCTATACCTTTTTGGGTATAGTTTGATTGCAGGATCAATGACGTTTCTTAGGTACAGGATGCCGATGATCTTCAATAGCTTCTACTCTTCGTTCCCATGTTGGGAGCTGTGTCTATTTTGTACATATTGTATCTTTTCTGTAGAACTCTTGTATCGGTTTAGACTAGTTCTTAGGAAGGGTTATATTCAAGTTTTGTAAAAGAATTTCTTGTATTTAAGTTGTAAGAGTTTTCCATTATTATAATGCTTACTTCTTTGTGTTTTACTCTTAATTTCTGCAATGCATGTTGATCAGATGGTAAGAGTTCTCCTATCTAGGTGCTTAGAGTAGGTGCCCGCACGGTCCGGTAGTTGGGTTGTGATATTATTGGACCAATTCTTACTGTTAATAGAGTTTGCTTATAACAATAGTTACCATTTTAACATTCACATGGCCCCATTCGAGGCTTTGTATGGTAGGAGATATCATTCTCCGGTGGGTTGGTTTGATGAATTTGAGATCAGGCCTTAAGGTACGATTTGTTGAGGTATTCCTTTGATAAGATCAAGTTGATTCAGGACAGACTTCTCACAGCTCATAGTAGACAAAAGATTTATGCGGATCAGAAGGTTCGTGATTGAGAGTTCGTGGTTGGGAAAAAGGTCTTGTTAAGAGTATCACCTATGAAGGGTATTATGAGATTTAGAAAGAAGGGCAAGCTCAGTCCTAGGTTCATTGGTCCATTTGAGATACATCGACGTATTGGGGAAGTGGCGTATAAGCTGGCTATGTCACCAGACTTATCAGGTGTTCTTCTGGTATTCCATGTTTCAATGTTGAAGAAATATCATGGTGATGGTTACCATGTGATTCAATGGGACTCAGTGCAGTTGGACTAAGGTTTGACATTTGAGGAAGAGCCTATAGTTATTCTGGATAGGCAGGTTAGAAAGTTGAGATCCAAGTAGATAGCATCTGTGAAGGTGTAATGGAGGCATAGTCTTATGGAGGAAGCCATTTGGGAGTTTGAGTCTGATATGCGGAGCAGATATCCTAATCTTTTCGAAAGTTCATGTACTTCCCTTTTCTTTATATTTGAGGACGAATGTTTATTTTAGTGGTCGATGATGTAACGATCCTGCAAGTCATTTTATAAAATGTTACTTACTTTTCCTGTTTTAACTCTCCTCGTAGTCTTTATATGTGATTTATGACTTTTGGGAATGGATAGTATGAACCGCAAGGTGTTCGAGAGCGATTTAAGTTATTGATTAGATTTTTGAGTTTTAAGAAAGTTAAGTTGACCATGGTCAACCTTCGATCAAGACGGCCTCGAATTAGGGTTTTAATATTTTTAATAGGTCCAGAACATACTTTTTAGTCAATTTACATATTTGATTTATCTTCTTGAGATTTTGAATAAATTTCGAGAGTCTCTATTTGAGGTTTTGATTATTTTAAATAATTAATTTTATTGGTGAGTAATGGATCAAATCCATAATTTAGTTATTCACGTGACCCATATGTTAATAACAAAAAAAGAGGAAATAAAAGGATTTATGGGTTAATAGGTTTAGAATCCTTTTGGACCATGATAAAATACATAGAATTTGACAGAGATTTTGAGCAGTTGCGGCATTGACAACAACTGGGTATTGCAGGTGAGAACCCTAATGTTATGTCATATATATATATTACTAGGATACATATACCTCTTAAGATCAATTGTTATAAGATTATGGATATTTCTGTTCGTATAGACTTGGGGGGACAAGGGTTTGTGGATCCATTATGAATTAATGATTACCAATTATTAGGCTAACGATAGAATGGGTGCATGCTTGCTGGTTTTTCAGTGGGTTCAAAAATAGTTTAGTTAATTACTGATTCTCTTGCTTTAGTTTTATGTTAAATTATGTTAAATTTTTATATGATGTACTACTTGGACGTTTGTAGTTCCATTAAACTTAGGAAAAAATAATTAAATTAATTATGAGCTAATGATAACAAGAATGATTTTCTAATGATTGGATCATAATGATGGATGTCTAATGGCTCCTATGTATAATTTTGAAGTACTGTAGTTACTATTTTCTTTTGTGTTTAACAACCATTGTTTACTATAGTGTTAACTAATTAGGTTTTAGGGTTAGGTTTTTAGAGTAAGAAGTCTTAATTTGGGATCTAATAACGATCTATTTTAGCTGAAATTTAATGTGCTAGTTATTATGTGTTTGAACAGATTTTGACCATTCAAAAATATTACAGAAGGGCAACTTTGTAGTTTGACACTTGGACTTAGTTTGGAGGCAAGTAGAGATTTTTAATTTATTTTTGAAGTGTTAGTTTTATTGTATTAGATGTAATTAAGGGTAATGGGTAATAAGGGGATTCCGTATAAATGAGATAACAAACATTTATACGGGCACCGATGTCATGCTATGGGAAATTCTTATGAAATTATTATGGGTTGATAGATCTCATAAGTGGTGATATAAATGAACTGTTGAGACTCGTGAATTATGTAAACTTGATGGGGATTGATAAACTCATTTTATATACTTGATCATACATATTTATTCATACCACTCTTATTATTGCATAATAATTATTAGTTGATATTGCCCATTGAGTTATTTATGAAATTCATATTTTTATTAACTCGATGGGAAATGGTTCTGGCAAGGTATATTATGCAAAGACGATGAAAAATAATTCTGGCGAGTGGTACTGTGATGATTTGTGAAATTGAAGTTCTTATTATGCTGGTGAGAAATGATTCCAGCGGGTATATGGACCACATGAGTCCCCCTGGATCCCGACTATCTGACAGAGAAAGTGGGTGTATACCCGTTTACTTTTGATCAATGCATTATATTGCATTACATTTCATCTACATTGCACTTCATATTGAATTACTCCAAATACGTGCCTTATTTTTTATGTTGTGGTGACTTACATTATGGTAAAGTTATACATGTGAAAAAGAAAATTTTTAAAATATATCTCGTTATCGCTTCCAGAAGGAGTTAGTAATCAACGCTTGCTAAATACATGTGTTTTCATACTCACTCTATATTTGTTGTATCTTTTCACATGCAGGAATTGAGCCAAGTACTAGGAATACTTGACTTGTTGCCTGCATTCGAGGGAATTGAGGTTAGAATTCAGGGTGAGCTGCTTTCTCTTCGGCAGTACTGGATTCTAGAGATTTCTTATGCTTTATGTCTTACTTTCTTCCAGACAGTTATTTCAATTTTTACAGACTTATTTCATATTCGTACATGCTCTTGTACTAGTGTCACTAAGTCTTGGATAGTTTGGATTTGAACCCATTTATTTCACATTTATAAGAGTTGGTTGTTACTTAAATATTACTTCCACATTATTTATATTGTTAAATGGTTAGTACAGGAAAAAGATTCACCTACGGGGATGGTGGGTGCTCTCACAACCTAAAGAGATTTTGGGTCATGATAATAATCCATGCAATACGAAGAAAAGCACAATTGTTCTCGTTTTGATGATCCCCAACTGAGCTAAAATGGAGACACGATTTTACAATACACCTGAGCTTATGGAATGTATCTAATGAGGCTAGAATCTTTTTCGAAAAGGTGGGAGTGATTTGAAAGCTTATGGGGGTAATAATGGTGGGAAAGCTTATTTAAGAAAATGTCAAAAATAATGGGTAAAAATTATTGTAATGGGGAATATTCTATCAAATATGGACTGACTTTTTGGTGTGAGACAAAAAATCTCACCGGAAAAAAGCCTGAAAAGGGGGAAAATTGGGGAAAAGATTTTGGATAATTTGTTTTTCCAGTTTTATAAAAAAAATCATATATATATATATATTGAGGTGAGGACTAAAGTGTATTATTAAAAACTTGTGTGCTAGGGTTTTAGGTTTTGAGCATTTAGTGATGACATCATTAATAATGGGTATTTTTATCATGACTCAACTACTGAACCGTGCAGACACCTACTCTAAACACCTAGATAGGAGAACTCTTACCACCCGATCCAACATGTAATGCAGAAAATAAAGTAAACATAACAAAATAACTATTGTTAATACAATAAAAACTATTTACAACTTGAAAACAAACCCTCCCTAGGAACTACTGGTAGGCATCATCGATCGACCCGAATCCACCGCATACCATCATATAAGAAAATCAAGAGGAAATATGTAATAAATTACAAAAAATCCAGCCTTCCATCATCTACCTTTACCTCCGTACTATTACCGCTACAAGCCTATATGTTTAGCCCCCGAGCCTTCCTAACCGATCCACTGCCAACCCCAAAACAAGGAGACTCTGTACCATCCCATCCTAGTCCAACGTAACACTAGGACTTTCCCATAATCCCATTAACACTAGGACCTCCTAGATTACACTTAGTTCTAAGACTTCCCAAATCACACTTAACACTAGACTTCCCAAGTCATACTTAACACTATGACTTCCATAGTCACCCATCTTACCAACCACTATAAGCACCTCATGGTTCCAGTCACAACAATCCGGTATACTATCAGCCTCTGTTAGCCAGTTGAGAGACAACCTACAAAACCATGATTTACCACCCTGACTCAAATTAAGATCCTAAGTCGAGCACCTTGACCCTTAGCTCTTAGACAAACAATGGGTTACATGTGAGTCCTGCGTATTCAACCCCCAAGGTTTCTTACCCTTGACACCCCATCGGTTTAGGCACTCACAAATACTAGCCTTATTTCGCTAACTCAGTCAAACCTGATTCTCTAGGAACCTTAGGCCCTCCAAGTTCACCTGTCTTGAACCCATGAAGCAATACGTCCCCTCAACCCCTAGTCTTGTGACCAACTAGCCCAGATATCACTGTTAATTTCCTTGTCACTCTTACCTAAAATGGGAATTACAAGGGTACGACATTAATGAATTATTACCAGATGATATGAAATAACCAAGTCCATATGCCTATTAATAAGACCCCCAGTCAACAATCAGACTCAACAACCATATAAGTCATGCCCGACTATGCAAGTAACCAGACCACATATAATTATGTCACAATTTGCAAGAAACCCGGATCACTCAAGAATCCCTAGGACATTGTCTATGACATTTAACATGCAACCCCGGCTTACTCAAGAACCCATCTAAACACTTACACATACTATTCTGGCCACTCAAGGAACAATATATATGTCAAGTAATAATAAATCTCGACCCTCTCAGGAAACCAACATGTAAAGAATATCAATAGTAGATAAGCCTAGTTCACTCAAGAAATCAACAAGTAATGAATATCAATAGCAAATAAGCTCGGTTCACTCAAGTAACCAACAAGTAATGAACATCAGTAGCATATCAACCCAGTTCACTCAAGGAACCAACACACATATAGAAATCAATTCCGTACCAGGCATGGTACCCGAGCCAACCATAATAGAACTTGTACCAGGCATAGTGCCCGAACCAACTATTATAGAACCTGTACCGGGTGTGGTACCTGAGACAACTACTAAGTATCCCATACCAGGCATGGTACCCGAGCCAACCGAATGTCATACACAATCCAACAAGTCAATAATGAAATGAACAAAACACACTTGTAAACCAACAAGCAACAAAACACGTTCATTTCACATAATTGACATTCCCAATTCCATTCCCTAGGCATGCAATGTATGTACAATACTAAGCCATAGTTACATGAACACATATTTACATTGGAAAAACAATAACCATCACCTACCCGGCAACATGGCTCATAACCTCAACCCTGACAACCTGTCCAAAAACTAACTCCCGGGTTACCCTCTAGACACATATAGTCACAACAACACATCTAGAACCCTTCTTTAAAAACAAATACAGTTCAGGGAAAATATCCCCTAACATTGAAACTCCAACCCTTCCTGTTTATTCCATTACCCTTATTTGATATCATCCCGAAAACCCGCTATAACCAACCACTTATTTAATTCACAATATTTCCGATTTCCCAAACCTACCCAATAATCTAGTTTTCCTAGATTCTAACTTCGCACATCAATTAACAAATATAAATAGCCCAAAATAAAATACATTACCATAGCCTCCTCATTCCCATTCCAAAAATCCAGCCAGACAATACAATATTCCTCCAAACTCCATGCCTGAAGGCCTAAACATGAATCCTCCTGTCATTCTATAACAACAATATGAAATGGATACAGGTCTAAGTCTACTCAATAAAAAACGTAGTCTACCTGGATGCCATGCATCAGCTGCAGAGGTCTGAACAAGAAGAATCTGACTCCATGAAGGTACTTCCTGACAGAGAACAAGCCCAAAATCCATGGTTTCGCTCCTCTTTAGCTCGAATCTCCCCTGCCCATGGCTCCAAGGCCTTGGAGCAGCTTAGGAGGGTTTTCGGAGCAACCCTCACCTCTTTGAAATTGAAGAGGAGAGAATGAAATTATAAAATCTATATTTGGGTTTTTTGGTCCGTCATCCTACTATAGCAGCTTAATCCTGCTATAGAGGTACCGCCATAGCGGTAGCTACCTGCTATAGCGGAGTTGACCATCTTGACTTCCGCTATAGCGGGAATTTCTCCGGTGTAGCGGTCATCACTGTAGCGTAGTGTCAATCGCTATAGCGGTTGACACGGGATAAAACTTCAGAAAGTCCCCCAATGTTGCCCATTTTATAAAACACTTTGAAATCCTAACATTCCAAACCAACCCTTTCACGTCAACTTTGATATCAGGACTTTTACTTACCTGAATTTACTTCTGAAAAGTCCTACAAACTCCCTAACGCCTTAGCTAACAGAAAAATTAGCTCAACCTTAGACATTTTACCCAATACTTTCTTGAATTGCCCTAGACCTTATCTCATCCAGAAATCATCTAAGACTAGCGTAGCCCAAAATTTCTAATTTCCCAACTCGAAAGTTTTTATAACCCGCTCATCGCACGAATAACTCACCCATAACAAAGTGCCTTTTAATAACAATTGAATAGGTCATTACAACAGATACCAATTTACCCATCGTTCATTCCCGAACAATCTCTAAGGCAGAAGAAAAGAATGAGCTAGTCCCTTAAACCTTAATGCTCTACCATGATAGCGTAAATATAACCTTACGCAAACCACTGAAACTTCCAAATCCCTTGGTATACCCAACCTCAATCGGAAATTAATTCTATTTCGTTCTATTAAGAGATTCCTTCCTTCAAGCTGCACTAGGCCAGAAAGAGTACTCCTCCTCGAGTGCCCAAAGAAATTCGAGGCCTCATCAAAACACCAGAGCAAAAGAATTCAACTAATGAACAAAAATAATTTTCCATGCCACGAGGATTAGATCCCACTATGGCGACCCCTTTTTCCGCTATACCCAAAGTTCTACTAACTCAAATTCTATTCCGAAAGTTTTCTACGAGATACTATACCCCTCGTATATCATGATATCACCTTATTCTCATCAACCACTACACCTGAGACATCAAGTATATCTAAACCACATAACATCAAAATTTTATTGGAACCCATCCTCGCCTGAGATTTTTGTCAACTCTCATCCGAGGAAGAATTCTACCCGGGCACTTGCACCCTAACCAATGCTATAACGAGTGCACCCCCACCACTCAATGAGTAGTAACACTAGGTACTATCATGATTAACAAGAGGAATATGAATGATCAAGAAACCATCTACTAACCCCACTCCCTCAACCGACCCTACTACTAAGGATCATCGACCAAGAACAAGTCAACTTATTTTAAATTCTCCATGATTCCACTATACTCTTCCCAAGAGCTACGATTAGTCAAAACATTTTCATAGAATAAGCCTATGAATAATGTCCCACATCACTCAGTCAATTACGAGTTATTTTGCCAAATACAGCATGAGCGACTAGTCCCACCAATGGATAATCATAATTCTACCAATGCCCAAAAACTTGGTTCCACCATAATCTCACGGTTCCCTCACTAACTACACATTATCATTACAATGCAAGTACTTACTCAATCAAAGGTAAAACCACTGCTTCAAACCAATAACCCCTTATTCCCCGGGCTACCATATCTATCTTTTCTTTTTATCACATAAGGATGCTAATTCTTATAATTTATGTGGTAGCTCGCAGCTCAACTAACGATTTAAAACAACCCGGGAATGAAAATAAAATAGGAGAAAATCAGAGCAGGGGTTCTTCCCCATTCCCTTCCGCTACAACAGTTGACATACCGCTACAATAGTACTGCTATAGTGAAAAAGTTTCCATTATAGCAGCCCTAATGATAGCAGTCCAGAAATACCAGATTTCTGCAAGTTTCACCCATTCCCTATTCCTGGTTATCAACATTAACCCCTGAATCACCTCCTGGCCTTTAAACATAACCCCAAGACTATCCCTAGCACTGCATAATTTAAAACTTAGCATCACACTATTATAAATTCAATCATGAAATACAAGAGAAAACTTGTTCACAACAAAACACTTCTGCTATCACACAAGAATGACCCCCTTGTTCCCATGGTTTTCAACCAAGCCCGACTGTCATGAAACCGAGGCTTTCCTACAGTCATAAGTCTTGTCCCCTTACCATCTTAACCAATGATAAGTCCTTATCTGAAATGTAACACGAAATCTGAATTTCAGACACATAGCAATTTTATCACTAATTAAAGCACACAAAATCAAGTTATGGCTACTCCCAGGCCAAAATATTCACAGTGAGGCAAATAATTACTCACCACACAGTTACAATCACACAAGTCATGCAATGCACAAAATTTGAAGCTTCAAGCTGCAGTACAATCAAGTCACATCTAATACCTTTTATTTGCCTCATGGATGACTATTGGCCAGTCATCCATGCCTTGCCACGGCCTCTAAGGCCAAATACCAATTGGAACCTTCTCGATTCCAATTTTTCCCTTGCGTGTGTTAGTTCAATCAAATTTAAATGACATCCTTTTCCTTGTCGAGATACCAATTGGACTCAACCCATACAAGCAAGTAATAAACCGCACGAAAGGAATGAAAGAAAGGAGACAATTCGTATAATGCTTCATAGCTTCCCAAGGATTAGATGTGGACGTTAGCACACTAATCCGCAGGACTCTATTCAATATTTTCTCTTATACTGAAAGACCGATAACGTAGGCTCTGATACCATCTATCATGACTCAACTATCAGGCTGTGTGGGCACCTACTCTAAATACCTAGATAGGAGAACCCTTACCACCCGATCCAATAGATAATGCAGAAAATAAAGATTAAAATAACCCTTGTTAATACAAGAAAAACTGTTTACAACTTGAAAACAAACCCTCACTAGGAACTAGTCTAAATGGGTACAAGAGCTTCTACAGGAGAATTACAAGAATTAAAAGGAGACACAACTCCCACCATGAAAACGAAGAGTAGAAGCTGCTGGAGATCACCATCATCTTGTACCTAAGAAACATCACTGATCTTGCAACCAGACTATACCCAAAAAAGTATAGCAAGAGTAATATAATTATAAACAACACATACTGGTAGGTATCATTGATCGACCCAAATCCACCACATACCATCATATAAGAAAATTAAGAGGAAATTTGCAATAAATTACAAGAACTCCAGCCTTTCATTATCTACCTTTACCTTCGTACTATTACCGCTGCAAGCCTGTATGTTTAGCCCCCGGGCCTTTCTAACTGGCTCCTCCACCAACTCCATAACAGGGAGACTCTGTACCATCCTATCCTGGTACAATATAACACTAGGGCTTCCCACAATCCCATTAACTCCAGGACCTCCTAGGTCACACTTAGTTCTAAGACTTCCCAAGTTACACTTAACACTAGACTTCCCAAGTCATGCTTAACACTATGACTTCCCAAGTCATGCTTAACACTATGACTTCCCAAGTCACCCATCTTACCAACCACTATAAGCACCTCAGTAGTTCCAGTCTCAACAATACGGTATACTATCAGCCTCTGCTAGCCAGTTGAGAGACAACCTACAAAACCATGATTTACCACCCTGACTCAAATTAAGATCCTAAGTCAACCATCTTGACCCTTAGCCCTTAACCAAACAATGGGTTACCTGTGAGTCCTGTGTATTCAACCTCCAAGGTTTCTTACCCTTGACACCCTGCCAGTTCAGGCACTCACAAAATACTAGCCTTGTTTCACTAACTCAGTCAAACCTGACTCTCTAGGAACCTTACCCCCACCAAGTTCACCTGTCTTGAACCCATAAAGCAATACACCCCACAACCCCTAGTCTTATGACCAACTAGCCCAGACATCACCATTAACTGGCCTGTCACTCTTACCCAAAATTGGAATTACAAGGGTACGACATTAACCAATTATTACTAGATGATATGAAATAACCAAGTCTATATGACTATCAATAACACCCCCAGTCAACCATCGAACTCAACAACCATATAAGTCATGCCCGACTATGCAAGTAACCAGACCACATATAATTATGTCACAGCTTGCAAGCAACCTGAACCACCCAAGGATCCCTAGGACATTGTCTATCGCATTTAACATGCAACCCTAGTTTACTCAAGAACCCACCTGAACACTACACATACTAGCCCGACAATTCAAGGACCAATATATATGTCAAGTATTAATAAATCTCGGCTCTTTTAGGAAACCAACATGTAAAGAATATCAATAGCAGATAAGCCCGGTTCACTCAAGGAACCAACAAGTAATGAACATCAATAACAAATAAGCTCGGTTCACTCAAGGAACTAACAAGTAATGAACATCAATAACAGATCAACCCGATTCTCTCGAGGAACCAACACACATATAAAAATCAATCCCATACCAGGCGTGGTACCTAAGCCAACCATAATAGAACTTGTATCATGCGTGGTACCCTATCTAACCATTATAAAACCTATATCAGGCGTGATACCCGAGACAACCATTAAGTATCCCATACCAAGTGTGATATTCGAGCCAACCAAATGTCATACACAATTCAACAATTCAATAATTAAATGAACAAAATACACATGTAAACCAACAAGAAACAAAACACGTTCATTTCACATAATTGACATTCACAATTCCATTCCCTAGGCATGAAATGTACGTACAATACTAAGCCACAGTTACATGAATACATATTTACATTGGGAAAATAATAACCATCACCTACCGGCAACCCTCGCCTCTTTGAAACTGAAGAGAAGAGAATGAAATTATAAAACCCATTTTTGGGTTTTCTGGTCCTGTCATCTCGCTATAGAAGCCCAATCCCACTATAGCGATACCTCCATAGCGATAGCCACCTGCTATAGAAGAGTTGACCATCTTGACTTTTATTACAGCAGGAATTTCTCCATTATAGCGGTCATCATTGTAGCACAGTGTCAATTGTTATAGCGGTTGACACACGATAGAACCTCGAAAAGTCCCCTAAAGTTTCCCATTTTATAACACACTTTAAAATCCTGATGTTTCAAACCAATCTTTTTATGTCAACTTTGATATCGGGAGTTTTACTCACCCGAATTCACTTTCAAAAAGTCCTACGGACTCCCAAATGCCTTAGCTAATAAAAAAATTAGTTCAACATTAGATATTTTACCCAATCCTTTCCTGAATTGCACTAGACCTTACCTTTCCCAGAAATCGTCCGAGACTAGCCTAGTCTAAAATTTTCAACTCTCCAATCTGGAAGTTTTTATAAACTGCTCTTCGCACGAATAGCTCACCCATAATGAGGTGCCTTTTAATAATGACTGGACAAGCCGTTATAATTTTGCAAAGACTTAGGAAGTTTTGCATAGAATTTAAAATAAGTTTTCAAAGTGTGTACTTGGCCAAGAAGCCCTTTCAAGTTAAGGATGGACTCTTCTTTGAAAATTTTTACAAAACTGTTGAATGCTTAATTCCTGGTAATTCCTTGATCGAGATGTTGGTGATTAGTTGATCATGTGTGTCAATATAATATAAGAAAATCAAGCCTTCATGTAACTTATTTATAAAACATTGGCAAACCACTTTTATATGCTTAGTACTTTTATGAAACACACGATTTTTGGCTATATGTGAGGCTGGTAATTGACTATCACAAAAGATGGTAATAGGTTTAAGAAAAGAGACATCCTACTCCTCAAACAATCTATATTACCAACTGATTTCTTCCACAATCTTTCTGAGAGACTTATGTTCTGTCTTAGTGAGGATAGTTATACAATCTTTTGTTTTTTGAATTTCAAACTCATAGGACTATTTTTCATGAGTACAATAACAAGATTTCTTAATAGTGCAGTCAGGATCACTAGACAAAAAGATCCTTAAAGTAGAATCTCTCTTTAGGTATTTGAGTAGGTGGAAAGTTACTTGCAAATGAGGTTCATTTAAATCCTGCATATTAACTTAAAATTTTAGATATTGTACGCAATATCTACTCTGGTATTAGTGAGAAAGTTGAGTTTTTCAACTAGCTTTTTATAAAAAATGAGATTTTTTGTAAAGGGGATCATTCCTTGGCTTTGAGCTTTATAGTAAAATTAATGGGTGAAGTGAAACTACTGCCACTTAAACAATCATATTCTTTGAGAAGATGAAGAGTAAACTTTCAATGAAAAATTATAATACCATTTATAGTATAGAGAACTTTAAACCCAAAGAGTAATGTAATCTCCCTAAGTTCTTTATTTTGAACCTGTCATGCAAGAAGTTTTTTCTTCAGTTGTGTAACTTTTTTTTGGATCTATACCTTTTACAATTACATCATCAACACACATTGCTACATACATGTTTGACATGCTTGTTTTTTTTTTGAAATAAGGAGTAGTCATTCAGGAAGTGCACATGAAGCATAAGAATTTTTCTAGTTTGACTTATCGATGCCTATTAACTTTCTTCTTAAATCATAAAAAAGACTTAGTTAACTTGCAAACAAGACCAGGAATATCAATAGTGAGTTCAGGTTAACCTTTTTTTTGTAGATAAAATGGCCAAAAAGCCTTGTAATTTATAAAAATCTGATATGTACATGAGATGGCCAAGAGGCCCAAAGTTCAAATGAAAATAAAAATAAAAGCAAATGAATCAAGCCCAAAACATGGCCCAATCAAAAATAAACTATGATAAAAAATAACATAAATAAAATAGAGAGAAATAGATCAACACTTCTCAATTTAAAAACTTTGAGAGATCTCAGTTTCACCTTCGGTGTGATGTCAACGAGGAGAATCAAGACTTTAGAGGTCATCCAAGTGCAAAGAAGCAAGAATTTAGTGATGATATGGCATGCTCCTCCATCCCCTGCAGTTTGATCATGGATTGCAACATCATAGAGCTTGCATGTATACTTTTTCATGTAAATTTGTATAAAGGAATGCATTATTGATATCAAGTTAAGAGATGGACCAATTCTCCTTTACTGCTTTGACTATAAAGGCCATGATTATGGTCATTTCTCTATGTAATTTATATCAGCTTGTTGTGTATATTTTTAAAACTACCAACATTGCTTTAAATTTTTTTATGCTCTCATATGTCTTGGAAAATGTATAAAAATAGTATAAGAAATTTATTCGACAGTAAAATCTCAAAAATTCCTTTTTGATTTTCTCCAAAATGAGTTTCAAAGCTTCAAAATCGAATTATGGGGTTTGAAGTTTGAAAAAGAACACTTTAAATTTGTCAGGTTCCCCTTCTTTACAAACACGAGACCTCTGTCACATTTGCGATGATGCCTGACCCGGGCCCATTGCATTCACAATGGTCTGGTAGTGTTCACGATAAAGAAAATTGCCCCGCCCTACCCCAAACTCGGACAAATAACCCTGTGAATATGGGTCCCCTATCACGAATGTAAAGGTCAACCTTCTTCCTTCTTCATGAACACAACGCCCTCCTTGCGAACACGAAGAAGGATTCCAGCTAGCACCAGCAACAGTTGAACCAACAATCAACCTCAACAAAAAAAAATTGAATGGACCCTCAGAATTTATTCAGAATCCCATGAACATGAACTAACTATGCTATTAAACTAAAATTGACATTCTGAACTCAATAAAATCACTGAATTCACCAATAAAGGTTGTTATCAATGAATGTTAACCAAAGTCAACTATAAGCTTTAACTTTCTAAATTTCCAACCAACGACTTAAAATGCACCCGAATGCCTCGAGACCCAAACCAACAGTGTTACTAGCCCCAAAAATAGAATTTTTGAGCTAACAAAACTAACAAAATTCTCATACAATATTTAAATCCCCAAATATTGATCAAATTCAACCATATCAACTTATATTTCAAAATAAAAAACTCACATAAAACCCGACCAAACATCTCAAGAACTACCAAGAATCCTTGTCAAAAGGTATGAAATGTGCTTTAAAATCTTGGCACATCACCCCTTACGAACCTGTGAATCCTTACAGTCTCATTCGATAGAATCACCAAGGCATAGTGAGATAAGGTATGGAATCGATCCTCATACTTAGTCACTGAAATCCCATCCCAAGTCAAATGTTCAAATTGATGCCTATGCTCCTCCTTAAAGCTACGAGGAATAAATCGATCAAGAAAAGCCTGAGCAAATGACTCCCACATAACCGGAGGAGATCCGGTAGGTCTAGAATCAACATAAAAATGCCACCACTGCTTGGCGAGATCACACATCTGCAAAGCTGTATAGTCAACAACATGAGACTACACTAATCCCACACTCTGGAGCCTCTCATGACAACTTACCAAGAACTCATACACAGCTTGAGTCTATCCATCCTGAAACTAAGGTGGGTCCATCTTCCTGAACCTCTCAAACCTCCTCTGCTACTCATCCAACATCACCAACATAGCCCTTCCTGCATCTGGAAAAGTCATACCATCAAACCTAGTTATTGTAGCCGCTGGGTAACCCACCCATCTATAATAAAAACTAGAATAGGCTGCTGATCTGGGATCTGAGTCCCAACTCTAGTCTGTGAACCCTCTAGAGTAACTGTCATACTGCTACTCTGAGCCATACCCTCTAACAACCCTAACATATAAAGTAAAGTATCCTAAAGTACCGGTGTAGCAACAAACCCAGGTGGGCCTAATCCGGGATCACCTCCTCATTATGAACGTGCTCATTCTCTGGAATATGAGCATCCTTCTCATGAGACTCTATCCTAATAGGTACTTGAGCAGTTGTCGGTGCCCTAGCCCTAACTGGTGCAGCAGCCATGTCCTGTCTCTACCTCTCCACATGCCTCATCTGCATGCCACGACCTAAGTAGCAAGTATAAGTGCAGACGTAGGTGCCTGAAAACTAGCATTTTTAGACCATGGTCTCACCATCTATGAAAAAATGAAATAGAAATACTTAGTATTCAGTAAGATCAACTACGCACAATAAAGAAATTAGAAACAAAGAATAGAAGCTTCCTAAAGTCCTATAACCTCTCGAAGATTAGTACCGACGTCTCCGCATCGATCTACAAAACTCTACTAGACTTTGTTCTTGTACTTAGTGGGACCTATAAACCATAATCTGATACCATGTTGTCACGTTCCAAAATACCTTTTGGCCATGAGTTCACCTACCATCCCTGTAGGTGAACCCCTTTCCTATACTAACTATTTAATAATATAAATAATCCGAAAGTAATATTTAAGTAACAACCAACTCTTATAAATGCAAAATTTTAACGACCAGGTTCGTCGTTATGGGTAAAATTTTGTGCCAAGTTTTCAGTCAGAAAACTTTTAGGTTTGGCAGTTGAAAATCCTAGGCTAGACTAGTCTCGATCAGTTTTAGAGCGAGGTATGGTCTAGGGAAATTCAGGTATGATTTGGGTAAAGTGTCTTGATTTGGGCTAGTTTTCCATTTAGCTAAGACACAAAGTAGTCCGAGAGACTTTTTGAAATTGAATTCGGGTAAATAGAACTCCCGGTATCAAGGTTGACGTGAAGGGGTTATTCCAAAATATTAGGAAATTGAGTGTGTTGTAAAATGGACCAATTTGGAGAACTTTATGACTTTCTGTCCCATGTAAACCGCCATAGCAACCTCCACCATAGCGAAGAAAATACCACTACAGCGGAAGTCAACTTCAGTCAGCCTCTGCTATAGCGATCGATTCTACTACGGTGGTACCAATATAGTGGAGCGTGATGGTATTTAATGCAGAAACTTCTCCAAAATAGTCAGTTTTCATCAAAGACATTTTGGGAGAAGGGCAAGGCGATTTTGAGCGATTTTTCTTCGTTTTCCATTATTTTTCATCCCAAAGGTAAGGATGCTACTCTCGAAACTCTATAATATCTTTCCTATGCTATAGAATTGCTAAGGTTGGACTTGGGGAAATGTTTGAAATGACCTAGGATGGTAGAATCTGGGAAAAGGGGATTCTAGGATGTAGAAGTTCTTGGGTATTGTTTATTTCACTAGATTATGATTAGGTGACCTTAATTCTCTAAATGTATCCATAAAATGGTAGGAATAGGTGAATGAATGGTGGCAAATCCTGGGAAAGGGGTGGAATGATCATGGTTGGCCTGTGGTTTGGGATTTTGCATAATCCGGGTAATTAGTAGGCCATAAGGATTGATTTTGGTTATTGTGTGTTGTTTTAGACCAAGAACCGGCAAGAACTTCGGGAAAATGGAAAGCTCTGGTTGATTAGAGCTTAGAATATTTCGAGGAAGGTGATGGTTTTGATTCTAATATGCATTATGGGTTCACGTACTATTTCGTTGTAGTGTATGAGTTGCATGTTTAGGAAATGAAATGTGAATGTCTAGTCATCCGGTAATCAGTTTTGTGAAATGAACTTCTTTGTTTGCTTGTTGGTTTTACAAGTAGGTTTGTTCATTGGTTGTGATTGATTTAGACTTGTATGACATTCGGTTGGCTCGAGTACCACGCATGGTATGGGAATTACTAATGGTTGGCTGGGGTACCACGCCTGATACAACTATACTAAGATTGGCTCGGGTACCACGCTTGGTATGAAAATTCTAATGGTTGGCTCGGGTACCACGCATGGTACGGGTTGTCTTGATTACATTGCCTTATTCTTCGATGGTTCTATGAGTGTACCGGGTTGTATTCTTGAACGGTGATGTCTGAATAGGGTCCGTGAGAGGCCGGGTGATTTTATGTTAAATATGAGGTTGGTCTTAGATTAGACCAAGATTTCATGTCTAATGCTTAGGTGATGTTAGGGGGATCCTTGGTGGGTCCGGGTTATGTAAAAAGGGGTATACGTTGCTATTTTTAGGTGGGGTCAATGGTTGTTATATAGTTCATGTGTTAATAAGCTTAGAGAGGGATTTAATATCTGGATAATTGTTGACTTACTACATGTTTCTGTACCTTACTATATTATGGGTTACTATTTATATTATGTTTATTGGAGCTCGCCGATGATCCTACCAGTACACGGTATTTTTGCACTGATTCTGCACTTGATTTTCTTTTTGTGAGTACAGAAAATATTTTGGCGACTGACACGCGACCTCACCTGTAGCCCCAGCGCTTTCAGACATCAAGGGTGAGCTACTTCGATTGAGCTACCTTAATCTCTTTCATTTTAGTTATAGCCCACTTGTCTCAGACTTAGACTCTTATTTATTTTGGGGTTGCATCCCCGTATTCTAGACATTTGGTAATGTTTTGGTACGATGATTTTCAGGTTCTAGGGAGGGATTTTCCGCAGGTTATTTATAATAGTATTGAGATTGTTATGAAATTGCTAGTTTATTTTCTTGCACACTGGTTTTGAGCTATTAGAACGATTAAGTTTGAGGTCATTGATGGTTCACTCACCCGCGATTTGGGTGGGAGCCACTCACGATGGTCTAGATCATGACAAATATGGTATCAGATCCCTAGGTTCGTTGATCTTGTTGTACCAAAATGGGTTTAGTAGAGTTTTTTGTAATGGTATAGAGACGTCTGTACTTTTCTTAAGAGGCTATAGGACTTTAGGAAAACTCTCTTCTTTCTCCCTTTGTGCTATAACTTGATTCCAATTGGTATCTAGTGATACAAATTGGTATCTGACTTTGTTCACTCTTCTGTTTGTAGATGGTTAACATAAGGAATAACGGAGTCAGAGCAGTGGTCCCAACAGCGGGCCTGGCTATCAGAGGTAGAGGAAGGGGAAGGGGCAGGGGCCGAGGTTGTTCACCAATCTGAAAATCCATGTCCCTTACCTTGCGATCTGCTTATACTTTCTGCCTGCTTTGGGCCACTAGAAACTTGGCCTGAATGCCTCTTACCTTTTCTTGTGCTTCCCTTACCAAGTTCATGACCAAAGGCTTTACATCACCTTCCTCAAACCACCATATAGGTGACCTACAACCCCTCCCATACAGTGCCTCAAATGGTTCCATATCGATACTGGAGTGGTAGCTATTGTTGTATGAGAACTCACACAACGGTAGAAATTAGTCCCAATGGCCCCTGAAGTCAATCACACATGCTCTCAGCATGTCCTCCAATACCTGGATCATTCTCTCCGACTGACCATCAGTCTGAGGATGGAAGGCTATACTGAAGGTGAGTTAAGTGCCCAACTCTTCATGTAACTTACCCCAAAACTTAGAGGTAAACTGCGTACCCCTGTCTGAAATGGTGGATAGTGGTACCCCGTGCAATCTCACGATCTCCTTCACATAGATCTTAGCCAATTGCTGCGAATTACAGTCCACCCTAATCAAAATAAAGTGAGATGACTTGGTCAGCCTGTCCACAATGACCCAAATAGAGTCATACTTCCTCAAATTCTTGGGAAGACCCACCATGAAGTCCATGTCTATCCTTTCCCACTTTCACTCTGGAATGGACATCCTATGTAGTAGTCATGCAGGTCTTTGGTGCTCATATTTCACATGCTCGCAATTTTGACATTTGGACACAAACTTAGCTATGTCCTTTCCCACTTCCACTCTGAAATAGACATCCTCTGTAGTATTCCTGCAGGTCTTTGGTGCTCATATTTCACCTGCTGGCAATTTTGACATTTGGACACAAAATCAGTTATGTCCCTTTTCATCCCGGGCCACCAGTAAAACTGCCTCAAATCCCTGTACATCTTGGTTACACCCGGATAATCGAATACCATGAGCCATGAGCCTCTGCTAATACTTTCTGAATGATATCATCAATCCTAGGAACACAAATTCTTCCTCTGAAATTCAACACCCCACCAGCGTCTAACGTGGCGTCCCCAAACTCTCCGGATATTACCTTGCTTCGAAGCTTGCTTAACTGCGAATCCTGAAGCTGCTTGGCCTTTATATCCTCTTGGAACGTGGCAATACTGGCCAACACCCCACCCTATTCTGAAATACCCAAGTGCATGAACCTAGATTCCAAAGCCTGAATCTCTCTTTCCAATGGTCGTTTAGACACCTCCAAACAAGCCAAACTGTCCATGCTAACCGTTTTTTGGCTCAATGCATCTGCCACCACATTAGCCTTACCCGAATGGTACTGAATGGTCACTTTCTAGTCCTTTAACAACTCCATCCACCTTTTCTGCCTCATATTCAAGTCCTTCTAGGTAAGCACATACTGCAAACTGCGATGGTCGGTGAACACCTCACACTTGACACCATAGAGATAGTGTCTCCAAGTCTTGAGTGCAAACACCACCGCTGCCAACTCTATGTCGTGGGTTAGGTAATTATTCTCATGAACTTTCAACTGCCTGGATGCATAGGCTATCACATTCCTGTCATGCATCAACACATCATCCAAACTCGAATGTGAAGTATTACAATAAACAATAAAGTCCTTACCTTTAACCGACAAAGACAAAATAGGAGTCGTGGTCAGAAGTGTCTTGAGCTTTTGGAAGCTCTCCTCACACTTTTCGAACCACACAAATGGTACCTCTTTCTGAGTCAGCCTTGTCAAGTGAGTAACAATAGATGCAAAGTCCTTGACAAACCTACGATAGTAGCCTGTGAGCCCAACAAAACTCCTTACTTTGTCACAGAGCTAGGCTGGACCCAACTCTTGACTGCCTCAATCTTCTGGGGATCCACCATCACCCTCTTTTCTAACACTACATGCCCCAAGAATGCAACTGAAGTCAACCAAAATTCACACTTGGAGAACTTCACATAAAGCTTTTGGTGAATCAATATTTCCAACATAATACGGAGATGTTCAGCATGCTCCTCCCTACTCTTGGAGTAGATCAAAATATCATCAATAAAAATGATGATGAATGAGTCCAAATAAGACTTAAATACCCCATTCATTAAACTCATGAATATTGTCGGTGCATTAGTCAACCTAAAGGATATCACTAAGAACTCGTAATGCCCATACAAAGTTTGAAAAGCAGTCTTAGGAATGTCCTTGGGCCTAATCTTTAACTGATGATACCCTGACCTTAAGTCAATTTTCAAGAACATAGATGCACCATGTAATTGTTCAAACAGATCATCTATATGGGGTAAAGGGTACTTATTCTGTATGGTTACCTTATTCAACTGCCTGTAATCTATGCACATCCGCATACTACCATCCTTTTTCTTCACATACAAGACCGGAGCACCCCAAGGTGAAGCACTGGGACAGATCAATCCCTAATCTAGGAGTTACTGAAGCTGAGTCTTAAGTTTCCTTAACTCTTCCTGATCCATACGATATAGAGGAATAGAAATTGGGCGAGTGCCCAGCTCTAAGTCAATACAAAAGTCAACATCCCTGTCCGGAGGCATACCAGACAAATCCACCGGGAATACCTCCTGAAACTCTAAAATAATCAGAACTGACTCAATAGATGGGGACTCCACACTATCATCCTGGAGATGAGCCAAAAAGTCTAAACACCCTCTCCCCACTAGCTTCCTAGCCTGAACAAAAGATATGATCTTAACCGGCTTAGGCCTATACACACCTTTCCACTCTAGCCTATCCTTATCCAAAATCTCTAGAGCCACAGTCTTGGTGTTATAATTCAATATAACATGATAAGGAGATAACCAGGTCATGCCCAAAATGATATCAAAGTCTGCCATATCCAGATTACCAAGTCTACCTAAGTATGAAACCCCACAAATACAACAGAACAATCACGATAAACATGAGTCACAATCACAAACTCTCCAACCAAGGTGAAAACATGGATAGGGGAATCAAGAATATCACAAATCAAGTCCAGACCCAAAGCAAAATTCACAGACACATATGAATATGTAGAACCTGGGTCAAAAAGTACCGAAGCCATCCTATCACAGATAAGATTTGTACCTGTGATCACTGCGTCTGATGCCTCCACCTCAGACTTCCCTGGGAAAGCATAACACTGAGCCTGGTCATCAATCTGAGATAGTTCCTTGGTTGGCTGTGCCACACTCCTGCCCACGCCTCCGTTCCCCCTGTCTCCTCAGCCTCCTTGAAAGTTACCTCTCCCACCCTATGGACGACCTCTAACATAACCACCTCTACCTGCCGGGACCATAGCCTTAGACTGCTGCTGAGCCTGATTACCAGTCTGCCTGTGAGGGCACTCCCTCTTAAAGTAGCCTATATCACCACAATGTAAGCAACCACAATCAAGCAAATGCCTACTAGTAGATGTGTAAGACGATCCCTGGCCCTGAAGAGCCAAAAACTATTGATTAGCTCCCAAATGACCACCTGTAGCAGCTGGCAAAGCTGACTGAATAGGACGGGCAGAGTACACCTGCTGATTGTGACCCTTGGAGTGTGAGCCACTAAAGTTTCCTTCATTTTGGGGCCTCTTGGCTAAAACTTTAGCCTGCCCAACCTGCTTGACCCCTTCTAACTTCTTAACATAATTTGTTACCTCATTGAAGCCCTTCTCTGCTGAAGTAATGTGCACAGATAGCACCTGTAAGTCTGTCTTCAAGCCCTTCACAAATAATCGAATTCACTTCTCCTCAGAACCTAACAACTGTGTAGCAAAATGAGACAAGGCATGAAACTTTGCCTCATAAGCAGAGACCGACATGTTACCCTGTTCCAGAGCCAGGAACTCATCCTTTTTACAATCTCTCATGGTACGAGGCACATACTTTTCTAGGAAGAGAGCATGAAACTGCTCCCAAGTTAGTGAGGGCAAAACAGATAACTGACACTCTACATAAGACCTCCACTACTGCTTAGCATTACCCTGCAGATGAAACGTGACAAACTCAACCCCATGTTGTTGCACAATGCCCATCTTGTGCAGCCTCTCATTACAGTCCAGTATGAACTCATAAGCATCTTCCCTATCAGTACCCTTAAACATAGGAGGTTTCAGCTTGAGGAACTTAGTCAGTATCTCATGCTCATTCCCTGTCATTATTGGACCTAACATTGATCTGAAAAAGTCATTTGTGCTCGACTCCGCATCCATTCTAGGAGTTGTAGTAGCCGTTGGCTGAGTACCCGGAACGTGATCTACAGTCCTCGTAGGGTTGGCTCCAGCACCAACCATCCCACTTAGGAAGTACCACACTTGCTGAAATGCTTCGGGTGTGATAGGGGGAAGGCCTGCACCTTCAGCCGGTGCTGCCTCCTCCTGCTCTACGCCCTCTTCAACAACAACCTCGATTTCCTCTTCAACCTGATCCTAAGGTTGGAGAGGGGTTGCTTCACGTGCTCCAGCAGCCACTTGAGCTCCACCCATGGTAGGTGTTACCCTACCTCAGCCCCTGACCCTGCCCCTTTCTCTACCTCTGACAGCCAAGCCCGCCGCTCTCTCTCTGTTGTTCCTTGTGTTAACCATCTGCGGACAGAAGAGTGAACGAAGTCAGATACCAATTTGTATCACCAATTACCAATTGGACTCAAGTTATAGCACGAAGGAAGAAAGAAGAGATAGTTTTCCAAAAGTCCTATAGCCTATCAAAGAAAAGTATGGACGTCTCTGCACTGTTCTGCAAGACTCTACCAGGCCTGTTTTGGTACGATGAGATCAAAGAATCTAGGACTCTGATACCATCTTTGTAATGACCCAAACCATCATGAGTGGCACCCACCCAACACCCGGGTGAGCGAACCATCAACGACCCAGAACTTAACCGTTCTAACAGCTCAAAACCAGTGTGCAAACAAATAAAATAGCAATTTCATAACAATCTCAATACTATTATAAATAACCGGTGAAAAATCCCTCCCTAGAACCTGAAAGTCATCGTACCAAAACACTACCAAACGTCTAGAATACGGGGATGCAACCCCAAAATAAGCAAGAGTCTAAGCCCGAGAAAATGGGATATAATTGAAATAAAAGAGATCAAGGTAGCTCGATCAAAGCAGCCCACCCTTGATGTCTGAAAGCGCTGAGGCTACAGGTGAGGTAGCGTGTCAGCCACCAGAAAATTTCATGTACTCACAAAAAGAAAAGTAAGTGCAGAATCAATATACAAACACCGTGTACTGGTAGGATCATCGGCCAGCTCCAATAAACATAATATGAACAGTAAATCATAACATAGTAAGGTACAGGAAACATGTAGTAAGTCAACAATTAGCCAAATATTAAATCCCTCTCTAAGCTTATTAACACATGAACTATATAACAACCATTGACCCCAGCCCAAAACAACAACACATACCCTTTTTCACATAACTCGGACCCACCAAGGATCCCTCTAACACCACCTAAGCATTAGACTTGCAATCCCGATCTAATCTAAGACCAACCTCACATTTAATATAAAATCACCCGGCCTCTCACGGACCCTATGTAGATATCACAGTTCAAGAATGCAACCCGGTTCACTCATAGAACCATCAAAGAATAAGACAAAGCAATCAAGACAATCCGTACGAGGTGTGGTACCCGAGCCAACCATTAGAATTCTCGTATCAAGTGTGGTACCCGATCCAACCTTAGTATACCCATACCAGGCGTGTTATTCGAGCCAATTGTTAGTAATTCCCGTATTAGGCTTGGTACCCGAGCCAACTGAATATCATACAAGTCCAAATCAATCACAACCAATGAACAAACATACTTGTAAAACCAACAAGCGAACAAAGAAATTCATTTCACAAAACCGATTACCGGACGATTAGACATTCACCTTTCATTTCCTAAATATGCAACTCATACTACTACAAAATAGTACGTGAACACATAATGCATATTCGAATCAAAACCATCACCTACCTCAAAATATTTCAAGCTCTACTCAACTGAAGCTTTCCCATTTCCCAAAATTCTTGTCGGTTCTTGGTCTAAAACAACACACAATAACCAAAATCAATCCTTATGGCTTACTAATTACCCGAATTATGCAATATCCCAAACCCCAGGCCAACCATGGTTATTCCACCCCTTTCCCGATATTTCCCACTATTAATTCATCTATTCCTACCATTTTTATGGATACATTTAGAGAATTAAAGTTACATAATCATAATCTAGTGAAATAAACAACACCCAAGAACTTTTACATCCTAAAATCCCATTTTCCCCGGATTATACCATCCTAGGTCATTCCAAACCTTTCCCAGAGTCCACCCCTAGTAATTCTATCATGTAGGAAAGATATTATGGTTTTTGGGGAGTATCATCCTTACCTTTGGGACAAAAGATAATGGAAAACAGAGAAAAATTGCCCAAAATTGCCTTGCCCTTCTCCCAAAACATCTTTGATGAAAACTGACTGTTTTGGGGAAGTTTTTACAATAAATCCCATCACGCTCTACTATAGGGGTCCACTCCACTATAGCGGTACCACCGTAGCAGAATCGATCGCTATAGCAGAGGCTGACTGACGTTGACTTCTGTTGTAGCGATATTGTTTCCACTATGGCGGAGGTCGCTATGGCGGTGTGTCAACCGCTACGGAGATTTACACATGATAGAAAGTCATAAAGTCCCCCAAACTAGTCCATTTTACAACACACTCGATTTCCTGATATTTCAAAATAACCCCTTCACGTCAACCTCGATACCGGGAGTTCTACTTCCCCGAATTCGATTCCAAAAAGTCCCCCGGACTCCTTTATGTCTTAGCTAAATAGAAAACTAGCTCAAATCAAGATACTTTACTTAATCCTTATCCGTATTATCTTAGACCATACCTCACTCTAAAACTGGTCGAGACTAGCCTATCCCAGAATTTTCAACTCCCAAACCCAGAAATGTTCGACTTGAAACTTGGCATGAAAGTTTACCCATAATAACGAATCCATTCGTTACATGTGATGTCTGCATAGGGTCTTTGAGAGGCTGGGCGATTTTATGTCAAATGTGAGATTGGTCATAGATTAGACCGGGATGGCATATCTAATGCTTAGCTGATGTTAGGGGGATCCTTGGTGGGTCCAGGTTATGTGAAAAGGGGTATGTGTTGCTGATTTTGGGTGGTTTCAATGGTTGTTATATAGTTCATGTGTTTAATAAGCTTAGAGAGGGATTTAATATCTGGCTAATTGTTGACTTACTACATGTTTCATGTACCTTACTATGATATGGGTTACTGTTCATATTATATGTATTAGAGCTGGCCGATGATCCGACCAGTACATGGTATTTGTGTACTAATTCTGCACTTGCTTTTTTTTTTTGTGAGTACAGGAAATCTTTTGGTGGCTGACACGCGACCTCACCTGTAGCCCTAGTGTTTTTAGACATCAAGGGTGAGCTGCTTCGATCAAGCTACCTTGATCTCTTTCATTTTAGTTATAGCCCACTTGTCTCGGGCTTAGACTCTTATTTATTTTGATGTTGCATCCCCGCATTTTAGACATTTGGTAGTGTTTTAGTATGATGACTTTCAGGTTCTAGGGAGGGATTTTCTGCAGGTTATTTATAATAGTATTGAGATTGTTATGAAATTGCTAGTTTATTTTCTTACACACTGGTTTTGAGCTGTTAGAATGGTTAAGTTCGGGGTTGTTGATGGTTCGCTCACCCGGGGGTTGGGTGGATGCCACTCATGGTGGTTTGAGTCGTGACAGAAATAAAGGGGTTTAAATCTAAACTACTCAAGACTTGGTGACACTAGTACAAGAGCATATACAAATATGAAACAAGTCAGTGAAAACTGAAACAACTATTTGGAAGAAAGTAAGACAGAAAGCATAAGAAATCTCTATAATTCAGTACAGCCGAAGAGAAAACAGGTCACTCTGAATCCTAACCGCAACCACCTCGAATGCAAGCATCAGGTTAAGTATTTCTAGTACCTGGCTCAATTCATGCACGCAAAAAGGTGTAACAAGTATAGAATGAATAAGGGAAGTACGTGTACTCAGCAAGCTTTGATTACTAACTCCTTCTAAAAGCGATAATGAGATGTATCCTAAAAATTTCCTTTTTCACAGGTATAATTTTACCATAATGTAAGTCACCACAACATAGCAAATAAGGCACGTATCTGAAATAACTCAATATGAAGTGTAAAACAGATGAAATATAATGCAATATAATACACTGGTCAAAAGTAAATCGGTATACACCCGCTTTCTCTATCGGATAGTCAGGACCCAAGGGGACTCATGAGGTTCATATATCCACCGAAATTATTTTTCGTCGGCATAATAACACCCGTCGAAACTATTTTCCATCGGCATAATAAGAACTTGAATTTCATAAATCATCACAGTGCCACTCGTCAGAATCATTTTCTATCAGCTTTTCATAATGTCACTTATCAAAATTATTTTTTATCGGCTTAATAAGAATATAAATTTCATAAATAACTCACTGGACAATATCAACCAATAATTATTATGCAACAATAAGAGTAGTATGAATGAATATGTATGATCAAATATATAAAATGAGTTTATCAATCACAATCAAGTTCACATAATTCACGAGTCTCAGCCGTTCAATTATATCACCACTTATGAGATCTATCAACCAATAATAATATCGTAAGAATTTTCCATAACATAGTACCGGTGCACGTATATTTACTCATTATCTCATTTATATGGGACTTCTTTATTATACATTACCCTTAATTCCATTTAATACAATACAACTAAAACTTCAAAAAGAAATTAGAAATCTCTACTTGCCTCAAAATGAAGCCCAAGTGTCAAACTACCAACTTGCCCTTCCATAATATTTTTGAATGGTGAAAATATGTTCAAGCACATAATAACTAGCATGACAAATTTCAGCTAAAACGGATCGTTATTTGATCCTACATTAAGAATTCTTATTGTAAAAATCTTATCCCTAAAACCTAATTTGTTAATACTGTAGTAAACAATCGTTGCTAAACACAAAAAAATAGTAATTGCAGTACTTCAAAATAATACATAGAAGTCATTAGGCATCCATCATTATGGTCCAATCATTAAAAAAATCATTCTTGTCATCATTAGCTCATAATCAATTTAATCATTTTTTTCCTAAGTCTAATGAAACCAAAAACATCCAAGTAGTACTGCATATAATAATTTAACATAAAACTAAAGCAAGAGAATCAGTAATTAACTACACTATTTTTGAACCCATTGAAAAATCATCAAACACGCACCTATTCTATCATTAGCCTATTGATTGCTAATAATTAATTCATAATGGATACACAAATTCTTGTCCCCCCAAGTCTATACAAAGAGAAATATTCATAATCTTATAACAATTGATTTTAAGAGATATATGCATCCTAGCAATATACAAATGATAAAATATTGGGGTTCTCACCTGCAATACCCAGTTGTTTTCAGTGTCGCAATTACTCAAAGTCTCCGTCAAAATTCTATGTGTTCTGTTATGGTCCAAAAGAGTTTTAAACCTATTAATCCTTAAATCCTTTTCTTTCCTCTTTTTTTTATTAACATATGGGTCAGGTGAATAACTAAATTTTGGATTTGACTCATTAATCACCAATTAAATTAATTATTTAAAATAACTAAAAGCTTAAATAGATACTCTCAGAATTTATTCAAAACTCCAAGAAGATAAATCAAATATATAAATTGACTAAAAAGTACATTCTGGGCCTATTAAAGATATTAAAATACTAATTCGAGGCTATCTTGATCGAAGGTTGAACGTGGTCAACTTAACTTTTTTAAAACTCAAGAATCTAATCAATGACTTAAGCCGCTCTCGAACACCTCGAGGTACGTACTATCCATCCCCAAAAGTCATAAATCACATATAAAGACTACGAGAAGGGTTAAAATAGGAAAAGTAAGTAAAATTTCATAAAATAACTTAGAGGGTCGTTACAATCATCCATCGACCAGTCATCGATCACTCATTGACCAGGACCATAGTCTAGTATCGACTACTTTAGTTCTATAATGTCTTTAGCAGAAATTATTATTGTAGGTGGTGATTATATAGGAGAATGGGCAGAGACTACTAAATGTTGGATTTGAAAATCTCTCGTAAGATGACAATGACCATTGCCCTGTGTCGCAATGAATCATATGACGACTTGGCTGCAAGCGTAATTGAGAGCGACGAGTGATATTGCAAGCCAAGCGACTTGATGATTAGTTATGTAATGAATGGAAAGGATAAAATACATTCATCATTCATAAAGAATGATAGGCACGTGGGCTTGTACATGCTCGATGTTGTTGTTAATTGTAGTAGGTCAATACTAATGATAAATGTCATTGAAAGGCCTTGGGAATAACTTTTGATATCATCCCTACCCTCAGTCCCACCCTCACCCCACCTCCACACCCACACTCGTTAGTCGATAATGATTAGATTAAATCTGATCTTCCAATGAATATGAAAGATGATAAAAATCTTGAAAAAGAGTCTGATTATGCTGCCAAACAACTGTCTGGATCATAACCCAACCACTTATTCTACGATAAAATTACTTTTTATGTAGAACAAACATTCGAAGATAAGCATGAGCTAAAATTGTTATTGAAGCAAGCTTCGGTGTTGTATAAAATATTATAATGTGATTTGTGTATTTCCTAGTTGTGGTTGGATGTTGGGGATCAACAAGTATGAGAGCTCGAATAGATTTTGCATTTATAAGTACATTAGGGATCACACTTGTGGTGTTCAACATGTCACGAGAAGCCATAAGAATGTCACATTCACTCTCATTGTCTCGCTTTGTATGAATGATTTTTGTGATGGCAAGGGTCCAAGTGTTAAAGAAATTTAGAGGATTATTTTTAGGGAGATGCATTGCAAACCAAGCTACTAAAAATGTTGGAAGGGAAGCATAATTGCCAAAAACATGATTCGAGGAACATCAAAGCACAGGTATTCTAATTTGCCATCCTTTTGTTACATGGTGAACACACTAAATCTTAGTTCAATTAATGCTATCATGGTTAAAAAGGATAACGGCAACTTCTTATACTACTTCTTAGCTTTCAGAGCTTGCATCCAGGGATACGCTCACATGAGAAAGGTAGTTGTCATAAATGGCACACATTTATATGGTAAGTATAAGGGGGTGTTGATGTCTATTGTTGCACAGGATACAAAGAACTATATACATCCTATTGTCTTTTGTGTTGTGGATAAGAAGTGTGATTCATCTTGGAGCTTCTTCTTCGAGATGCTGAAGTCTATAATGGTCGATGAATCAAATTTGTGCATTATGTTTTACAGGCATAAGAGCATCACTAACAACTTTATCAACATTTATCAGTATGCTCATCATGAATTTTGCATGAAGCATCTTGCTGAAAATCTCCTAAAAAATTAACATTGTGGAGATTACCTCTATCTATTCTACAATGTGATAAAGACATACTGTCCTAAGGAGTTTAGCCAGCATTTTCTTGAATTCAAGGATAAATTCCCTGAGGCAGCTACTATTCTTGAGTATGAAATTGAATTTCACAAGTGGAGAAGGGCACAATTCCCAGCCAATTGAAATAATGTGATAACAACAAACATTGCTGAGTCGCTCAATGCTAGTTAAACGATAAAAGGGAGTACCCTGTAACATCCTAGAACTTCTAAATTCAGATTAAGCTCAGAAAACCAGTAGAAAATAAAATTTTTAGAAAAAAATCAAGTTTCTAGGAACCACGGTTCAAGACCACGAACTGTAGTTTGGAACCACGGTCCGTCGTCTCAAACTGTAGTCCCATTTCCAGTAGACCCCAGCTCAGGTTTCAAGAACCACGAGTCATACCACGGACTAGAGTTTAGAACCACGGTCCGTCCTGTCACTCGTGGTTTCCTATGATCAGAAGACCCCTAGTTCAGGGCTCAGCAATCACTAGTCACACGATGAACCGTCATTTAGAGCTATGGTCCGTCCTATGAACTCGTGTAATCAGGACCTCAGAAATCCTTAGCCTTTGTCCCAGAAACCATGAGTAGAACTATGGACCATACTTTAGAACCACGGTCCATCCTTTGACTCGTGGAATCCCCAGACCAGACCAAAGTTCCAGGAACCACGAGCCACATGACGAACCGTCATCCTGAAGTACGATCCATACTGTGGAGTATTAGTTCCTCAGATCAGAGGACCCCCAATAGTCCCGGACAGGACCACGACTCAGTTGATGGTCCATCGTCCAGGAGTACGGTGTATCAACCCAAGTCATGATCCTTGAGTCACAATTTTCTGCAGAATTCTTTTAACTTTCCCAGGGGTATTCTGGACTTTTCCATTCTCTTTAAGGCCTAAACTACATCATTTTATGTCATCTAAGCCTAATTAAGTAGTCAAAAACTAGCTTAAACATCTATTCTCCTAAATTCATCATAGAGTTAGAAAGAATACAAACATAAGAGGCAATAGTTTTCTCTCAAGAACAAGCAGAGGTCTTCATCAAGTTCAGCCCAGAAAAATTCAAGGATTTCTCCGTAGATTTCTTCACCAGGTATGTGAGATTTCACTAGTGGGTTACTTTCACCCATTAGGTCCCTAGAATTCAGCCAGTCCTTCAGTTTCTCCATGATTGATTAGACCTAGGGTTCATAAATCTTAAAGATTTCCTTGCTATTCAGATGCTATAACGTATATGATACTTAGCTCATGTTCTTTGAAGAATTGGTACAGTTCAAAAACCCTAGCTTGTTTTAATTCCAGTACTTCATGAATTATACTTGTTAGGCAAGTCAGTTAAATAATCATACTGCAGAACTCGAGTGCCATATCTTTCAGTATGTTTATGTGCATTCTCAGATTATATCAGTATTTTGAGCTATCTAGTATTTCAGTTGAAATGTTTATCTTATATTCAGTAGGGAGTAGACTTAGCACCGAGCGGATAAAGGGATGAAGGCTCACCCGTCAGTTTAGGCTGAGACCTTTGGTAGCAATCCCTGAGTTCCAGAACTACGGCGCCACCGTAGGTTCTAAAAGGGTCACCCATCAGATTAGGCTTGACACCCTTGTCCCTTGTGGGCATCAGTTAGTGGATCCACGTCAGACTTATTCATACCCTTGGCAAGGTATGAACACCCTTCCATCAAGGGTTACATGTTGGCCCCATAGTTAGCTCAGCTTGAGGTATGTCAGTTAATAGTATCTCCTACAGTTAGATTCATGTGTATTGACCATGTATTCAGTGTATATTTATATGTTTCAGTAATCAGCTCAGCATGTTATATCATCATGATTTGTACTTGGTCATCACATCCAGTTTAGTTTTCAGTTATGTTCCAGTATATCTTTTTCTATGCTCAGTTATTATGTTGTTCAGCTTAGCCTATATCTTGCATGCTCAGTACATTCAAAGTACTGACGCATACTTTTGTGCTACATCATTTTATGATGTAGGTTCAGGCACTCAGCATCCAGACCGCACTTAGTTTGACTTCCAGTTCGTACTCAGCAGTTTAGTGGTGAGTTCTCAGTAGTTCGAGGACGATAGACATGCTTATATCTTTAGTATTTACTTTCAGTCTTAGATTTGTTAGAGTTAGCTGGGGGTATGTCCCAGCAACTCTTATTCAGTTAGAAGGCTTTCATCATAGACTAGTTTCAGCAGTTGTTAGTACTATTTTCAGCCAACACTAAACTATTTATATATTCAGACTTTTGGGTTCTTCCTAGCTTTCAGAAAATAATGGTTTTAGCTTCCGCACAATGCATGCTTTACTCTGATTTTGTATAGATATGTCATGCCATGGGTTAGCTTGGGGTCACTTGTGACACTAAGCACCGTGTTACGACCCAGTTTCGGGGTGTGACATACCCCATCGCCTCCATATTCAATTTGATTGCTAGAAGATTCACTAAAAATTTTAGGCAGAGGCATACAAAAATTCTTAATTCATACACTTTATTTGTGTCTTCTGCCGAGATCATCATAAGGGATAATATGATCGCGGGTGACTCATTGTATGTGAATAACATAAATAGTGACAATAACTTTTTCACTATCATTGGCATCGACATTACTTTCAAAGCCAACCTTATGAAAATGTCATGTTCTTATAGGAAATGTGACTTGGTGAAAATACAATATGCTTATGCCATATCAACCTTGAATTCGAAGTATGGCAATAAATATGGTGCAAGTATCTATGACTACTCACGGCCTATGTATAAATCTCAAGTGTACCTCCTTGCATACTCTGAAACCATTTTTGTAGGCCCTTTAGAATCGAAATAAACTGTGCAACAGGATTTGATTGACATAAAGATTTATCCATCCGATTTCGAACTCAGAAAAAAAAGAATGAATCATGCTAAGGACATCTCTGAAGCTTTCAAATCCAAGAAGAGGAACATATGCTCACTGTGCAAGACAACTATCCAAAAGAGGATAACGTGTGACTTGAATATTAGATAGGATCTCACATGTATTATTTTATAACCCAAGATATTATTTTTATTGCCAATTTAGTGTCACTTTAGTTTTAATTGACTTGACTCTTTATCTTTTATCGGCTTTCATAGGTATATCATATACTATTTCTATGATCTATTATAGAATATATTGCATTGTCTATCGATCTATAATTGATAATATTTGTGGTCTATTGAAAATCCTAAATATTTAATCGACAAGTTGAATTCTTGTGTAATAATATCTATTATGAAAAATCATAAAATATATTCCTTTACTTTTATTAGTCTATTGATTTATGCAACTGACTCGATGCATTGATTATCTATTGAATAACGATTGAACTACTTACTACATCTATAAAAACATTTAAGTAATATATATCAGTCATCTTCTTATTCAAAAAATTTAAAATCTCTAGTGAGGCAGCAATAATGGCAAGAAGACGAAATCTTCGATAAGTTAGACGTTTCCACAACCACTGCCACCATGACCTCCTCCTTCTCTGCAATGACTTGGACCACCTCTTCTATGGTTTAGGTCAATATCATGACTGCATGGACCAAAAACTTCATCGAATTGTCCATTTTCTATGGGCGATAGCAGAGAGGCTCAATCTTGAGCCTAACGAGTACATCACCCCAGTATCCCTATAGTTTTTTTTTGTTTTAGTTCTAGTTCTATTCCACTACAACAAAAAAGGCTTTTAGAGATAATTCTTTTAGTTTTTAGCGGCAATTAAAATTACCGCTAAATCTTTTACCGACAATTACATATTGGCCAGTGTATTCAGCGTCGACAAAGGCTTCACCGGCTATTTTTTTGAGTGTTGATAAAGACACAAGTTATTGCTGCTAAATGTCCATATGATTTATCGGCCATTGTTTATCGGCAAATAAAATGGTCACTAGAACTCCCCAAAAAAATTCTAAGTTAGACATTTTATGGCTTTTATTTTTGTCGATATAGACCCTTTCAATTATTGATAAAAAGAACATTTTTAGCAACAAATGTAATGGCCACTAAAGCTATCTATGTATTGGCCTGTATTCATATATTTTACCGCTATTGTTATGGCAGGTAAATCCATCTTATTGCCTATAAAGAGGACTTCTCAACGACTTTTCTTAATGCCGATAAAAACGTAAGGTAATTTTTCAACCTAACATCTAATACATATTCTGCATATTCAGATTCAAATATAATAATAAGATTCACTCTAAAAAGTTTAATAAATTTCATTAAATACACAACAAAGAAGAACAACTATTAATACATAATCTCAAAGTTTCAACAAAAAGGTTGACTATCTGAATCTAATAACTATTGTTAATCTGTCATTTGAAAATTAACAACTTATATTATCAAATATCTATAATACTATATAATAAATGGCGCACTAATATTTTTCAGACTCTTGATCATGTTGAAGTCTTTCCCATGCCAAATAATAACAGCAACTTAATCCCTTTCTTGTAAAGTTTCTCTGACTCGTGATCATGATGTTCTCTTGATATCAACTTAATTTTTGACTAACATTTCAAAGAATAATTGTTTGTCTTTCCAGATCACATCCTACATCGCTACTAGTCTCTTGAGATACATGTCTGGATATCACAGTACCTATGAAACAGATCAAGACATAAAATTAGTATTTCTTTTGTTGTGAGTATGAAAAGTGAGATAATTGAACAAGTACTTTAAACTCAATAAATAAAAATTAGCGTTGAGCACTCTTAGAAAAACTTATGGAATTAAACAACAACGCATGCATTGAATAATTTGGTGGCTGTCCGTCACATTATAAGATTTCTTCACTTAAAAAGTTTCACATGTAAACTTATAAGACAACAAGAGGAAGGGGAAAATGTAAAAAAAAATCTAATTAGGAGCAAGAAGGTTGATCTTTGAGGATCTGAACAATCTCTCAATAGTTGAGAAAATATATATTTTTAGAAAAAACTTATTGTTGCACACATCAGAGGACCAAAACTAGCAATAGAGCAGCAATGTTACTTTAAATTAGTTCTCCATAAGACTACTAAACTTTGTTGGACTCTAAACTAACAAGATCACATGCTCGGGCTGTCAATTGTCTACAATAATGTAATTTAGTTAAGCTCAGACAATCTCCATACAATACCGCAGAAAAAAATTGTCATAAGAATACACAATTTAAGTAATGAAGGTAAGACTCTACTACAAGTCAACAAGTTAATTTTTTTCAATCTCAGTATATTCATTTTTTAGCAGCAATGCAATTTAGTTAAGCTCATATATTCTCCATGCAATACTGCAGCAAAAGGTTGTCACATGAGTGCAACATAAGTGCCATAAATGTCAATCAAAAGCCTTGATGATTGCTGCTATATCAATTGGTATTGCTAATTTCCTACGACATTCACTTTAGCCTTGTTTCTACTAATTTATTTCCCATATTCATTTTGCTCATGCCCTTTACTTTTAAAAAGATAATTCTTACATATAAGACAAATTATGTGATAGAATAAGGAGTTAAATAAGAGCAGGGTCCATAGTTAATTGCTCAATGCTCATAAGTCTAAGACAACAACAATAACAACAACATAGCCAGTGTAATACCACAAAATAGGGTAGAGAGTACGCAGACCTTACCCCTACCTTAGAAATAGAGAGGTTGTTTTCGATAGATCCTCAGCAATGTTGTCAAAAATTAAGTAAATCTATAAATATATACCACTAGTAGACTGTATAAACAATGTTGCGCTTCATATTAGAAGGAAATGCCAACAAAGTCTTATTAGACTTGAATCGGATAATATTACGTCATTACCCCAGCTACTCGCATAATTGATGTCAAAGCCAGCACTAAGAAAGTTCTGTAATACATTAAAAAAGTAAAAAAAAGAGAACCCCAAAATGTAAAACTCTGACCATCTACACAAAAGATTCAATGAATTGTAACAGGGTTCGGCTATCATCTATAGGTTCTTATTTACACCAACAAGAGATCAACAGGTAAGGAACTGCCCCGGTCACTCACTTTTAACATGAACTAACTTTCTCTTGCAATGTATATCAAACTTCTGTGTATTCATTACGAACATAGCAGATCAACTATGTTGAAATGAACAAATCTTATTAGAGATGATATTCTCTTCCCCCTTTTTTTTGAAATGGGTAATTTGGATATTGTCTTTCCCTTTTTAAAATAGAAAAAAGATCTAGGAGGAGTCATGAATTACAGCAAGCAAAGAGCTTGTACAGACTAAAAATACAGCTTGGAAGAATGTCATCGTTATTAAATATGGCAAAAATGAGTTCTAGAAACCAAAATATGTTAGCTCTCCTTATAAAGTTTTAGAAGAAGGCTACTTGACTGGAAAATTATGGGTTCTTTTCTGCAAAAACTTCAGGAGGTGGAGTTGATTGAATATCAGGAGGATTCTTAGATACAGTGATAGATTGTTCTCTAGTAAGTCATGTTATAACTTGTTGCAGAAAAGTTGTGGGAATGTTGATGAACACTGGCCTTGGAAAATATTATGAAAGACGATAGTACCACCTAAAGTGGCCTGTTATGTTGGATAATAGCCCTTGATGCACGTCTTAGTCAAGATATATTGCAGAGAAAAGGAATCAGCTGATGCAGCAGAGGCTTTATTTTTTTCCGTGAGAACTCTTCTGAAGCAATGAGCCACTTATTTTTGCATTGTCATCAGATATGGCATATTTGAACTTTGTTTTTTGAAAATGTTTTTGGTGTTTATTAGGTGATGCCATAGAGCTGTGAAAGCCTCTTATGCAGCTGGAAGGCACAGACCATCAGAAGATATGGAAGACCATTCCCCCTTTCCATTGCATGAACAGCACAGCTAGAAAGTAGTAGATATTTTGATGGAAAGGAGGACTCTATTGCTTGTATAAATTATAGATGCATTCAGGACTTAGTGCTTTGGTTGAAAGGAGTTTTAGCCAACCCCAAATTATTTGGGATTGAGGTCTAGTTATGGTAATGCCGTTGTAAAAAGTATGATATGCTACGGACTTGTTTGACTCCCTTGTGAGGTAAGCTTGAACAAGGACATTAATTTGTATTGGCTTTAGTACTTTCTTGGAACTTGTTGAGTAACTCACGATCTTATCAAAAAGAAAGAAAACAAAAGAACTTGTATAGAAAGCTTACTTTCTTGCTACTTGTTGTGTCAAACTTGTCATGACCAGATATTGCATGAAGGATAATGCCTGCATCAGCAACTAATGAACCAAAACAACCAATAACATCCAGAGATGAAGCATATGCCACAAGTACATATCTGGAGACACGCCCATATGTTGGCTTCAGACCAACAACACCACAGAAAGATGTTGGTTGCCTAACACTTCCACTAGTGTCACTCCCCAATGATACCATACATTGTCTAGCAGAAACAGCTGCAGCTAAGCCCCCTGATGAACCACCTGGTACCCAGGACAAATCCCAAGGATTTGCTGTCACTTAATAATACCAAGATGCATCACCTGAGTAAACCATGTTAAGTTACAAAATGGACTCGTTCGAACAGATTCTTTAACTACACTAATGTCCTACTGTAACACCTCAGAACTTCCAAGCCCAGACTTAGCTCAGAAAATCTGAAGAAAATAATTTTTTCAACTGTCAGCCGGAATCACCAGTTCGATCCACGACCCGTGGAAGTTTTCATGAGTTGTGGACTGGACCTGTGGAATTAAATCAGAAGCTTGAATATTTCCTCTAAGAACCACGATTGGGTTCTACGGCCCGTGGGAGGATCCAGGAGTCGTGAACCCAAGTCGTGAAACTAATTTCCAGTAGCCCAGTATTAAGTCCACAAGGTTCACGAGTGGGATCCACGACCCATGGAAGTTTTCACGAGACATGAACCCAAATCGTGGAACCCATCTTAGAGACTCAGAGATTTCAGCTCAAAAATTATGAGTGGGATCCACGACCTGTGAAAGCTTCCACGAGTCATGAACTCAAATCGTGGAATCCATTCCAGTAGCTCAATTTTCAGTACCAGGAACCACGACAGGGTTCCATGAGCCGTAGAAGCTTCCACGAGCTATAGAACCCATCCATGGAACCTGAGTCGCGAATTTCAGCAGTTTTTCTTTAAATTTTTCAGGGGTATTCCAGACTTTTTCCACCTCTTTTAATGCCTAAGCTATGACTTTTTGACTACCCTAAGCCTAGTTTATTAGTCAAAAACTACCTAAAATATCTATTCTCCAAAAATCATCAGACTTAGAAAGAAAAGAAACAAAAGAGGCGACAGTTTTCTCTCAAGAACAAGCGGAGGTATTCTTTAAGTTCAGCCCAAAAATCCAAAGGATTTCTCCGTAGTTTCTTCACCAGGTATGTGGGATTTCACTGGTGGGTTCATTTCACCCATTAGTTCCCTAGAATTCAGTCAGTTTCTTGAGTATCTCCATGCTATATTCAGACATAGGGTTCCTAAATCTTAGGAATTCATTGTAATTTAGCTGCTACAGTTTTCATGGTATTAATTACATGTTTCTTGGAGAATTAGTATAGTTTCATGTATAGAACTCAGAAATCCTAGCTTGTGTCAATTTTAGTATTTTATAAATTATACTTACTAGGCAGCTTAGACAGATAATCATGCTTTAGAATTTGAATGCCATATCTTTCAGTATTTGTATGTTGCATTCTCAGACGATTATCAGTATTTGAGCTATCCATCATCTCATCTTGCATTTTTATTGCTTATATTCAGTTGGAAGTAGACTTAGTACCGAGTTGATGAGGGAATAAAGGCTTAGCTGTCAGATTAGGCTGAGACCTTTAGTAGCAGTCCCCAAGTCCCAGAACTACGGCGCCACCGTAGGTCAAAAAGGGGCCAGCTGTCAGATTAGGCTAGTCATTTTTGTCCCCTGTGGATATCAGTTTAGTGGATCTATGTCAGACTTGTTTGTACCCTTGGCAAAGTATGAATACCCTACCATCCAGGGTTACAAGTTGTCCCCATAGTTAGCTCAGCTTGGAGTATGTCGGTTAATAGTATCTCCTACAGTCAGATTCATATTGCATTAACCATGTACTCAGTATCTCTTTCAGTACTCAGTTCAGCATATTATATGCATGTTAGTACTTTGTCATTGTATCCAGCTTACATTTCAGTTTATGCTTCAGTATATATATATTTCCATGTTCAGTTATTATGTTGTTCAGCTTAGCCCATATCCTGCATGCTCAGTACTTTGTGCATACTTTTGTACTACATTATTTTATGATGTAGGTTCAGGCGCTCACCATCCAGACCGTGCTTAGTTCGACTTTCAGTACGTACTTAGCAGCCTCATTGGTGAGTCCTCATAGTTCGAGGACAATAGACATGCTTTTCTTTTCAGTTTCAGATTATTAGAATTAGTTGGGGGCATGTCCCAGCAACTCGTATCAGTTAGAAGCTTTCAGACATAGACTAGATTCAGCTTGAGTTATTAGTGTGGTTTTCAGTCATCACTATACTCTTTATATATTTTATATTCAGACATGTTTTGGGCTCTTCCCACTTCAGATATTAAACTGTTTTTCAGCATCCGCACAGTATATGCTTTTAACTTGAAATTGTATAGATATGACATGCCATGGGTTAGCTTGAGGTCACTTGTGATACTGAGCACCGTATTGCGTCTAGGGGGTAGCCTCGAGGAATGACAAACTTGGTATCAGATTATCAGGTTTAAGTGTCTTAAGGTGTCTGAAACTTCACTCGGATGAACCCTCCTGAATTTCATGGGTCTAAATCAGAAGAGGATCCACAAGAGTTTCTTGATGACATCCAGAAGGTAACAGACATTATAGGTGTTACTCCAGTCGAGAGTGAAGATTTAGCCGCCTATCAGCTAAAGGGAGTGGCTTACACGTGGTACCAGCAGTGGAAGGAGTCTCATTGTGCAAATGTAGGTCCAGTGGATTGGAACCAGTTCAAGGTTGCATTTTTGGACAGGTTCTTTCCACTTGAGCTTAGAGAGGCCAAGGTCCAGGAATTCATAAACTTGAAGCAGAATGATATGAGTGTGAAGGAGTATGCACTCAAGTTCACACAGTTATCCAAGTATGCTCCAGCGATAGTAGCTGACTCCAGAGCTTATATGAGCAAGTTCGTGTCTGGTGTATATGATGATATGGTCAAGGAGTGCAAGAAGGCCATGCTCATTAAGGAAATATACATCTCCAGTTTGGTTACTTATGCTTAACAGATTGAGGAGGAGAAGATCAAGGAAAGGGGATGAGATAGTAAGAGGGCTAGGACAGGTGACTTTAGCTACTCTCAGCAGAGGTCAGAGGGTAGTAACCTCTCTCAGTTCCGTCAAAAAACTTCAGCTCTAGCTCCATCTTCTGCCAGTGCCCCAGTACCTAAATTCAAGAAGGATCGACAAGATAGAGCATCTGGCTCTAATTTCTAAGGTACAGTTACTAGCGGGCTCACCCATCCAGTGTGTAAGAAGTGTGGTAGGAACCACTAGGATGAGTGCATGGCAGGTAGTGGAAATTGTTTTGGGTGTGGTAAGCCAGGCCACATAATGAGAGATTGTCCATCAGTTTCTAAAAAGGGCAAGGATGTTCACCCACAGAATCAGGCCAGCTCTGTAGCAACTCTAGTAGGTCGCCTCACTCAGCAGGGTGCCTCGTCAGGTATAGGTGGTGGTCAGCACCAGAACAGGTTGTATGCTCTTCAGGCTCGACACGACCAGGAGGATTCTCTCGATGTGATCGTGGGTACATTGCAAGTCTTCCATTTGAATATTTATGCATTGTTAGATCCAAGGGCTACACTTTCTTTTGTAAGTCCATATATAGCAGTAAATTTTGGGGTCAGTCCAGAAATTCTCCTAGAACCCTTCTCAGTCTCTACTCCAGTTGGTGACCTAGTTATAGCTAGATGGGTATACAGAAATTGCCCTATCACAGTCTTCCAGAAAGTCACCTCAGCAGATTTTGTAGAGTTAGAAATGATTGATTTTGATATCCTTGTAGGCATAGATTGGTTACATTCCTATTATGCCTCAGTTGATTGTAGAATTAGGATCATTCGGTTTTAGTTTCCAAATGATCCAACCTTAGAATGGAAGGGTAGTAGCTCAGTGCCTGTAGGTCGATTCATCTCTTACCATAAGGCCAGAAAAATGATTTCCAAAGGGTATATCTATCATCTTGTTCGGGATAAGGATTCAAACTCTAAAACCCAAACTCTTGAGTCAGTCCCAGTGGTAAATGAGTTTCTAGAAGTGTTCCCAGAATACTTCCCAGAGTTTCTCCTGAATGGGAAACTGACTTTGGAATAGATCTCCTTCCAAACACCCAGCCTATTTTGATTCCTCCTTACAGAATGGCTCCAGCTGAGCTTAAGGAATTGAAAGAACAGTTGAAAGACCTTTTAGATAAAGGCTCCATCAGACCCAGTATCTTTCCATGGGGTGCTCCAGTGCTCTTCGCGCATAAAAAAGATGGTTCTCTCAAGATGTGCATTGACTACCATCAGCTGAACAAAGTCACAACCAAGAATAAATATCCCATCCCTAGGATTGATGATTTGTTTAAGCAGCTTTAGGGTGCTAGTTGTTTTTCTAAGATAGACCTCAGATCTGGCTATCATCATCTTAGAGTCAGAGATAGTGACATCCCGAACACAACCTTCAGAACTTGGTATGGTCACTATAAATTTATAGTTATGTCTTTTGGACTAACCAATGCTCCTGTAGCTTTCATTGACTTAATGAACAGAGTGTTCAAACAGTATTTGGACTTGTTCGTTATTGTTTTTATTGATGATATCCTTGTTTATTCTTGGAAAGAGGAAGAGCATGCGACTCATCTGAGAGTTGTTCTGCAAACTCTCAAAGATCGCCAGCTATTCGCTAAATTCAGAAAATGTGAATTCTTGTTACAGTATATTGCTTTCTTTGGTCATGTGGTATCCAGTGAAGGGATCTGAGTGGATTCTCAGAAAATTGAGGCAGTAGAGCACTGTCTCATGTTAAATTCCCAAAAAATCAAAAAAGAACCTCCACACATGCTTAGCAAAATGCCCAGACACAAAGAGCCCATACCCACCTCTCCAACTGATATCAGAAGTTTCTTGGGTTTGGCCGTATACTACAGGAGGTTTGTTGAAGGATTTTCATCCATAGCTGCCCCATTGACCAAGTTGACTAAGAAAAAGGTCAAGTTTAAGTGGTCAAATGAGTGTGAGAAAAACTTCTGAACTGAAGACCAGGTTGACTACAACTCCCATTTTGACTCTACCAAAGGGTTCAGATAGCTATGTGGTTTATTTTGATGCATCTAGGGTTGTCCTAGGTTGTGTTTTGATGTAGCAAAGTAATGTCATAGATTATTCTTCCAGACAGCTTAAGATTCATGAGAAGAACTACCCGACTCATGACCTTGAGCTTGCAGCTGTTGTATTTTCCCTAAAGATTTGGAGACACTACTTGTATGGTGTTCATGTTGATGTGCTTACAGACCATAAGAGCCTTCAGTAGGTGTTCACCCAGAAAGATTTGAATCTTTGTCAGAGGATATGGATTGAGTTCCTCAAAGACTATGATATGAATGTGCTCTACCATCTGGATAAGGCCAATGTAGTGGCTGATGCCCTCAGCAGACTGTCCATGGGTAGTGTGTCACATGTTGAGGAAGAGAGGAAAGAATCAGCCAGAGATGTTCATAGGCTTGCTCACTTACGAGTTTGCCTCATGGACACGACAGATGGTGGTGTGATAGTCCAGAATGGGTCTGAATATTCATTAGTAGCGGAGGTTAAAGAAAAATAAGACAGTGATCCCATATTACTTAAGTTGAAAGGTGTAGTTCATCAGCAGAGAGTGAAGGTTTTCTCCTAAAGGAGAGATGGCGTCCTTCACTACCAGGGTCGTTTATGTGTTCCTAGTGTGGGTGAGTTGAGGTAGCAGATCCTTACAGAAGCCCATAATTCCAGATATTCCATTCATCCGGGTGCCACTAACATGTATCATTATCTACGGAAAGTCTATTGGTAAAATGGCATGAAGAGGGACATCGCAGATTCTATGGCTAAGTGTCCCAATTGTTAGTAGGTTAAAGTAGGACATCAGAAAATAGGAGGTGTGACTTAGGAGATTAGAATTCCTACTTGGAAGTGGGAAGTGGTCAACATGAATTTCATTACAGGTTTACCTCGTACTCGAAGATAGCATGACTCCATTTGGGTGATAGTGGACAGAGTCAGTAAGTCAGCTCACTTCTTGGCTGTCAAGACTACAAATTCAATGGAGGACGATGCCAGACTCTACATCAGTGAGAGAGTCAGGTTACATGGGGTCTCATTGTCTATCATCTCAGATAGAGGTCCTCAGTTTACCTCTCATTTCTGGAGATCATTTCAGAAAGGTCTTGGTACTCAGGTGAATCTCAGTTTAGCATTTTATCCGTAGATGGATGGTCAGGCAGAGCATACCATTCAAACCTTAGAGGACATATTGAGAGCTTGCGTGATCAATTTCCAGGGTAGTTGGGATGATCACCTATCCCTTTTAGAGTTCGCCTATAATAACAGTTTCCACTCTAGTATTCAGATGGCCCCATATGAGGCACTCTATGGGCATAGATGCAGGTCTCCGATTGGTTGGTTCGAAGTAGGTGAAGCCGCCTTGATTGGGCTAGATTCGGTTCATGAGGCTATGGAGAAAGTTTAGCTCATCAGAGATAGGCTAAAGACAGCTCAGAGTTGTCAGAAGTCCTATACATATGTGAGGAGAAGGGACTTAGAGTTTGAAATTGATGATTGAGTTTTTCTGAATGTGTCACCCATGAAAGGGGTGATGAGATTTGGCAAGAAGGGAAAGCTCAGTCCCAGGTATGTAGGCCCTTATAGAATCTTGAAAAGGGTTGGTAATATGGCTTATGAGTTAGAGTTGCCAGCAGAATTAGCAACGGTTCATCCAGTCTTTCACATTTCCTTGTTAAAGAAGCGTGTGGGTGATCCGGCATCGATAGTACCTTTAGAAAGTGTGGTTGTGAAGGATAGCCTCACCTATGAAGAGGTCCCAGTTGAGATTCTTGACCGTCAGGTTCTTAGGTTGAGAAATAAGAAAGTTGCTTCAGTGAAAGTCTTGTGGAGGAATAAATCCATAGAGGGAACTACTTGGGAAGCAGAAGCAGCCATAATGGCCAAATATCCTCACCTCTTTCCTTCTGATTCAGCTTCAGCTTGAGATAATAGTTCCACTTCAGTCTCTTAGTTTACTCTTATGTAATTCAGTCTCAGTACCTTGTTCCATCAGTCATCCTTGCATTTCAGCATATTTGCATGTTCATGGAACTCAGTTCAGTTAGATATCCTTTTTAGTACTCAGTTGGTAGGAATTGCAGTTCCTTCCCTCCAAACTCAGCTTGTTTAGTCTTCATTCGAGGACGAATGATCCCAAGGGGGAGATATTGTAACACCCCAGAACTTCCAAGCCCAGACTTAGCTCAGAAAATCAGAAGAAAATAATTTTTCTAACTGTCAGCCAAAATCATGAGTTGGATCTACGACCCACGAAAGTTTCCACGAGTCGTGGATTGGACCCATGGAATTAAATCAGAAGCTTAAAAATTTCCTCTGAGAAACATGATTGGGTTCCATGGCCCGTGGAAGGATCCACGAGTCGTGAACCCAAGTCATGGAACCAATTTCCATTAGCCTAATATTAAGTCCCCAGGGTTCACGAGTGGGATCCACGACCCATGGAAGTTTCCACGAGTCGTGAACCCAATTCGTGGAACCCATCTTTAGAGGCTCAGAGATTTTAGCCCAGAAACCACGAGTGGGATCCACAACCCATGGAAGCTTCCACGAGTCATGAACCCAACTCATGGAATCCATTCCAGTAGCTTAATTTTCAGTACCAGGAACCACGATAGGGTTCCACGAGCCGTGGAATCTTCCATGAGCCGTAGAACCCATTCGTGGAACCTGAGTCGTGAATTTCAGCAGTTTTTCTTTAAATTTTCCAGGGGCATTCCACACTTTTTCCACAGTCAGATTCATATTGCATTGACCATGTACTCAATATCTCTTTCAGTACTCATTTCAGCATATTATATACATGTTAGTACTTGGTCATTGTATCCAGCTTAGCTTTCAATTTATGCTTCAGTATATATATATATTTCCATGTTCAGTTATTATGTTGTTCAGCTTAGCCCATATCTCGCATGCTCAGTACATTCAAAGTATCGATACATACTTTTGTGTTACATTATTTTATGATGTAGGTTCAGACGCTTAGCATCCAGACCGCGCTTAGTTCGACTTCCAGTCCATACGCAGTAGCCTCATTGGTGAGTCCTCATAGTTCGAGGATGATAGACATGCTTTACTTTTCAGTCTTTACTTTTCAGTTTCATATTATTAGACTTAGCTGGGGGCATGTCCCAGCAACTCGTATCAGTTAGAGGCTTTTAGACATAGACTAGATTCAGCTTGAGTTGTTAGTGTGATTTTCAGTGATCACTATACTCTTTATATATTTTATATTCAGACATATTTTGGGCTCTTCCCGCTTCAGATATTAAACTATTTTTCAGCTTCCGTACATTATATGCTTTTAACTTGAAATTGTATAGATATGCCATGCCATGGGTTAGCGTCACTTGTGACACTGAGCACTGTGTTACATCTAGGGGGTAGCTTCGGGGCGTGACACATATACTACTCACATATTCAACATGGTAAATCATTCACTCTATCCCTTCTAATGCATACACCTAGATATATTCAATTCAGAACCCCCAAATAAATGAGGCTGGAGAGATAAAGATGGAAACTTTCTTTACATTAAAGGGGAAAAGATTGGAACTTGAAATCCTTTTTGCTCACAAATTAGAATCTAAGTAATCCTCCTACCCTCAATCACAGAAGCAGACCTTAAGCAGACGGACAAGAAAATGTTCAAGCACAACTCAAATTTTTTTTGATAACTGTGGTGCCTGGTCAACCTTGTGCTTACCTCGACAAATTTTACGAAGTAACTCTACCCACCAAAGCTTGGAAGGATGTGAAGAAATCACCTAAGACCTCATGGTTCCCTTCATTGAACACTAGCCGATCAACTTGTTGCAAATTGTAATACAATTCAAGTTGCATATTTCACCCAATTTCAAAGTTCAACTCACATGCATTTCGAAAAACATGAGGCTCGTTCAGTTCAATGAATAACGGAAAAATATCCCAGCAGAAAATTCTGCTTAGTTAATGAAATGTTTTGCTTTTCGGTATAGAACTTCGCATTACTAATTCAAATTCCTACCTGGATTACGATCCTACATATCTAGTCCATGAACTAAACGACCCTTAATTCATTTTGAGAATGTCATCATTCTGCTTTAAACAAAAAAAAAATCTTGAGAATACCTATTTCTTCAGTGAATAATAATTCCTAAACTCAGAAAACTTAAAGGGCAGTCCGGTACACTAAAATCCTACTTTAACTTACATTTTTGCATGGATCAAACCCATGCCAGCAACTTTACTGGTTACGCCAAAGTTCCCAAAAACTTAACCAAGCAAAATGAGAAAGAAAAAAACACCTGATAAGTCGACCCTTCAGTAGTACTCCCCATACCAAATTCATCCATATTCATTTTCCCTATAACAATACCGCCACACTTTTTCACTTTCCCAATAGCAGTAGCATCAAAAGGGGGTCGATAATTCTCCAAAATCTTGGACCTCATAGTTGTTTCCATATCACAAGTATATATATTATCCTTAACCTCTACTAAAACTCCAACAAGTAAACCCAACTCTTCATTGTATATTCTGGAAGGAAGAATTATTTAATCTGTGATGGATCCTCTAAAAAATTGACAAGAGCTTCTTCAGCATTATCTATCATTTCCTCTGACTAATCCTGCAATATGTTTTCTAATCGTGGAATAGCTCCAAAATTTCTAAGAGCAACTCTATTTGCTTCATAAAAGATATAAAAAATATTATATGATTTATCATTTGTTGCACCTCAGTGCTAGTAGAATCACTCAGTTTATTAGATTGGTCATTATGTGTTTGAGCTTGAGAGTAATTTTGGTTATCCATCAATTGTCTCATATAAGGTCGTACAACTTTATCATCGCGTTATTAAGTTAACAATCTAAGTGTCATTTTGGTTCGTATTGTTCCTTCTCTAAAATAAAGTAATTACTTAAAGCATTGCTGCAAAGGAGAAGTAAAAACAAGCACGCAGAATTCACTCAAATGTTGGATGAATTGCCAATATATATATGAATAATTCATACCAAAACTTAATACTTAAAGTTATACACGATTTGATAGCAAAACAAAAAAAGATCAAAGTCCAAAGACCTTTCTTAGGAAAATATGTATTTCTGCCAAACAAGCTCTAATTTATTTTATTATAGTTCTATTCCCGACAAACTCTAATTTTTTTCATGTCACAATTAAAATAACACGCCATATATGAATCTTGAGACGAACAAGCTCTATTCTGCATGATTGTCGCCTATTAAATTTATCTATTCAATCATGTCAATTTACTCCGGCGTATATCATTAAGTTTTTAGAAATGAAATGCATGATGGGACCATCACGCTGAAAATTAACTTGAGGAAGGAAACATGAATACAAATTAGTAAAAGAAAGAAGTATTTGACCTAATTAAAATGTTCTAAAATACTTTATTTTTCTCATTAAGATTAAACTTCCTTATCAAATACATTCAGCAACAATATTCTACTACACAAAATATAAATATAATCTAATTACTCACCCTGGTAAAACTTACTCATAATCTACTTTGGCAAAAATAACTAATTTTTAAGGCAAAAAAATTAATATACATAGCCTTAAACGTAAATGTATTTTCTCATTAGCTTTTTTGGTGCAACTTAACCTATGTCAATAATGTTGATTATGTGTGAGATATGACAAGAGAGTTGCACAATATGTAAATTTAGACGCACTTTCTTAGTGTTGTTCTTTTTAGATGCATGTGAGCTAGGCCATTCTGGGCTGGTAAGTGACAAGTCTGGAACATTAGCATCTCCTAAAGTTAGCCAATTTGAAGTTGAGAAGGAGCTTTAAGTTGTTATTGATGTCTCACAATTTGATTATGCAGTAGTCTTAACTACTGATCTAATCTAAATTATGAGTTTACTGAAAAAGAGCAAATGTCAATTAATCATAATGACATGTCTATATATCAAAAATAACTATAGTAAGTAACTGACTAATTTTAGTAATCAACCGATGAAAGAAATAGGAGTTGATAATATGCAAATTGAAGTTGTAGGTCTTGAATATGCTGGACAACTTGGTGGTGAGACTGACACTCCAAGTCCTAGACAGCAAGGAAATTACTTGCAGCAAGTAGTGATTACTAAGGGTGGAAAATATGGATAACAAACTAATGAAATACATGAGAAGAAGATTTATGATGATAGAGAGCACCAAGTGGAAAATACTAGTAGTGAAAATTATTTTTAAGAATGTGCAGGAGATTACCAGTTGATTTTAACTTCTATGAATGCTACTAGAGTTCTGGATGGTTCAACAGTTAAGGTTAATGGAGTGGACACAAGTAATCTGAATGATTTGACTGTAGTGGTATGCAAAGATTCTCCAAGAATCAGTATAGTCCAATAAACTGGTGTCATTCGATGAGGGACTCCGTGTATTCTATCACAAAATATTTCTTGTCCAAGCTATCTTGAGGTTCTTTTGGCTAAATATGGAAATGATATCAATCTAGTTATAACTATAATGCTTATTCCTAATACGAAGTTGCTAAAATATTGAAAGCAAATCAGAGTACTAACCAATAGAATGAATACCTAAGAACCAGTTCTCTTATTCATGTTATAAATATAATTTTATGTGAAGAATTTGTTTGACTTTGAATAAAATGTAGCAGTACAATTTAACTCGTCAAGTACAGGAAGTGCACCAGATTGAGAAGGACATGATTTTATAATTTTAAAGCTGATGGTGAAGATTATACAGTTATTATGAATTATTTAGAACAAAATTTATCATTGGCTACTGCTAGAGATTTATCAAAGTATGTCAGCAGGTAATATTAATTTACAATTAGTTAGGTCACAAATATTGGAGAATTTGAATCAAGTTCATGTACTAAATAGTTCTTTGGGCTCTAATCTATAACAAATCATATGGACTGCTTAATTGCAAAAGGAGATTTACAAGTCTTTTTGAACACTTTAGTACATAAAATTTCATCTCAAAATGAGCATTTGGTTAGTTTCAGGGGAAAATAAATATTGAAGTCTCTTCGAGACCTACTATTATCCAATGCAAATTCTACAAATGGTGTTAGTACCAATAAAGAACAAGGTGAACAAACTAATCTTAGATGGAATGATTTTGTGGATGATTAAAATGAGGATGACTTACAACAAAATGAGCAAACTGATTTGGTCAAAGTTCTACAAAAATAGAAATCCAAACTAATATTAAAAAAACTTAGGTTGGACATCACAATGAACATTAACACTAAGAGACATACACACAAACGAGAGATCTCAATATTGTAGATATAATTAAAAATATGAATATCCATCAAAAACCGTCAGAAAACTTTTGAATGATCACAAGAAGCTGAATATATTGATATCTGCATTCGCAAACAGAGGAACGAATTCATAAAATAAGGAAAACAGAGGAATTAATTCAATCAATTGTCCATCAAATTAGTAGCATGAAAATAATCACAAATTACACATAAACACGAAAAAAATCTTATTTTTATAAATTGCAAATCGCTTCAACTGTTTGGATACCTCATGTAATGACCCTTCCGGTCATTTTCACGTATAAGTTTTGAAGTCAAGCAAATCGACAAAAGTTATCGTAAGTTCTTAAAGAAATTTTCTGAACTTTGGGTCAAATGTATCAGGGCTTTTCTCTCAATATATAAAGAGTTAGAAGTCCCCTGAAATACCAAATCGAAGGTCTACGAGTCTAGTTTCCAACGCACAAAACCTCACGTCCAACTGATCTCGGAGTAAAAGGTTATGACTGTTTTACCGCGGACTGTCTGGCAGAAAACGGGTTACGAACCGGGTCGCGAATCGGGTCGGGTTAAACGCGATTTAAGCCTCGACTTCACGTTTTAAAACGCCATTTCAGTTCCGAAACAGTAATAAAACATAAGGGAGGATCCCGAGAGAATTCTTGAATATCAAAATCGTGCGTTGGCGAATTACGAGCCTAAAATTAAGAATTTTATTAGCATCGTGCGTGTATTTGAAAATATTTTATTTAAAAGTTGAATTTGGTAAAAACTATATTAGTATTGCCTTTTCAAAATATTTTAAAGGTTTATGGGAAATATTTTTGAAACGTTATAATGGTTTATGTATTTATTTTATAAAGTTTTTATACATTGTATTATTTTAACGGAGATAGTAAAATTAGTGTGTTGAAATTTATTATTGTAATATAGTAGGTTTTGTTTGAAATAATTTTCTATGAATTATGGTATATTTAAAATATTATATTTATTTTACCACGAATTTATGCAATACCCGAATATATAAATAACGGGACGAAAATATTGTTTTGTTGCCTTGCAATTGCCACCTCCACTCCACGTGTAGGTGGAGGGAGTGGCCAGCAAGCATTATCAGCAAGCGGTGGCAGTATTGCTTAATGTTGGCAATCCAACATTACTTATGTATGCACAGCTGCCAAACTTTGAAAGTTTGGCAGCATTTAAATCCCTTACCATTTCTATATTTACAAAGTGACGTTGCAGCAGCAAGGCCACCTTCTACATACGTATACAGAGAGAATTAGGTGGAACTAGATATATTTTGGCGTTGTGTTTAATTTCGGGAAGAAAATCAATTATCAACGTCAAGTTATTCAAGCCCGAGTTCAAGTTTGATTTCATTTCGGAGCTTCTTTTCGGAGAGGTTCAAGCTTGTCATCGGACGACAGGTAGGTTACGGTTTATTTTCCCTAGACTCCGCATATATAGAATAAAATTGTATTAATGGGCATCCTTGGGTTGGTTTATTAGGTTGGTACCACAGACCTCGACCGCTTTATTCATGTCCGCCTACTTTTGTTTCTCCGTTGCTTGTAGTATTTGTCGTTATGTTTTATTTACCCTTGTGGTCCTGTGAGGCCTTGTTGACTCTGGAACATAGAAGGTGAGATTTTGGGAATGTCCGCGAAGTCCCGGGCATAGGATTATCCTTCTAGGCTGGTTATGCTTGCTGAGTAGCTGTGGGCCTGTGCAGGGTCGATAGGTTGATTGTGAGCTGCGGGGCAGCTATTGTGTGTGATTATACCATTTTCATGCATATAAAGAGGTTTTATCCGTGTTTTACTGTGATTTTGGCTTCGGGCCTACTGCCACTATTTTCTAAACCTTGCATGGCCCGGGGGCCCATTTTTTATGGAAATGATTTGGAAATGGTTGATTTCACTTGTGGAGATTTTTGGGCAAGAAAATAAAATTATGTTTGAAATCATCAGTTTTACGATTATCACTAGACTCGGCAGGGCCGGGGTGCTAGTTGAGTTTTCTTGTTACTTGAGATGATTTTTAGCCTCGGTCGGACCGAGCACCTGAGATGACTTTTTACTATTTAGACCCGGTTACTCCCGGGCACCCTTGGAGGGGTTTTTTTGAGATATTTTCCTACTATTTTAGTCCTGGACAGGGTCTGGGCATGCATATTCGAGACTGGGTCTCTATCTTGATATCGAGACTGGGTCTCTATCTTGATACCGGACTTGCTTCCGGATGACCTGTTCTGATACTGAGTTTTGGTAGGGGTCTGGGACCTCCATGGACCTTGCTATCCGGGCCAGGGGCTACGAGCTGCGTGTGCCGGAAGAGGGGTATACGGGGGAGTAGAGGTATACGGGCAGAGACCTTCCATGGAACCTACCTGCTGGGCCGGATCGGCGCCGGGGGAGGTACATACAGAGATACCATGGCACTTGAGATCTTCATGCATCATATCATTCATTGTTGAGGCTCCACCCTTGTTTGCTGTTTGCTGATTGTACGCTCCGGTAGTATGGGATGCCGGAGGGTTTGTTTTCACTTATTTGTGTTCCTCGGTTGTATGGGCGGCCGGGGGACTGTAGGTAGACTTTTGCTTTTTACTTGCAGAATTGTTCTCTACTATGGATAAGTATGAGATTGGTATGACTAGTTGAGTTTGATTCATGTCTCTGAGCATGCCTATTATTACTCTTTCTCTCTCCTTCTTACACTTGAGGTTACCGGTATACCGTCCATTTCGTAAACTTATTTTGTATACACTGTTATTGCAAGGACCCCAGGTGCGTTATTTCTTACTTTCACCTGTGCCTATGGTGTGTATATTCTGCTTACTAGCCTCATAGGTGGTTCTGTTGATTTCCCTCTGGGCTAGTTCCTGTGTACCTTTCGTTGATTTCTGTGACTACTTGCTTCTATTCTGTCTATTACTACGCTTTTATCTTATATGTGCCCAGTCGGCCTATGATACCTACTGGGTACCTTATGCTTCGCATTTGGTGCTCACCCCTACCCCCTGCATCTTTGGGTGCAGATCCTAGCGTGGCCATCGCCGTTAGATCGCTGTGATTCGTGCTTGGGATCTGTTGAGGACTACTCTCAGCTGAGGGTGAGCTCTTGGCGATCGGAGCTCAGCTTTAGTTTATCTTTTCTTCATGTACTCTGATTACCATTCAGAGACAATCTTGTATATATAGTCTTTGGGTTTATTTGCCACTCCATGTATGTGTTTGGCTCGTATGACTTGTACCAGTTTGGGTTTGGTTTCAGTTACCGCCGATATGTATATATTTATATCCATGTTACTTCTATTTTATTCGTCTTGTCCCTTATTTGCATTAGATATATGCCCATACTAATTGGTTCCTGGGCATCAGGGGTTGGATTCACCTACCGGGGTTAGTAGGTTGCCCATCATTGACCGAGGAAATTGGGTCGTGACAAATTCGGTATTAGAGCTTAGGGCTCACCGGTGTTCATCGGTATAGGAGCCAAATGTCTAGTAGAGTCCATACGCGGATCGGGGCGGAGACGTCCGTACTCAATCTTTGGGAGGCTACAGTGGCATTTTAGGAAATTCGACTCTTTCATTGCTTCTGTGTCGTGCGTACTACCCTTGAAGTTTCTGGAGATCTCATTTATTCTACTTCATTCTTCTGCAGATGGTTCGTACGAGATCATCGGCAGCACGCGAGGATGAGCCTCCCACTCCAGCTAAGGGTCGAGGACGCTCTCGATCAGTGGCACCTGCTAGAGCTGCTAGGGTGGAGATAGAGCCCGAGCAGCATGTGGTTCAGGGGGCAGCCCAGGCAGCGCCAGCTCCATCGCCAGCTCCAGCGTCAGCTCCAGTTCCAGCTCCAGTGCCCACCTCTGTGCCAGCTTCAGCCGCTGCTCAGTCTCCAGATATTCGGGGATTACTATTACAGCTTTTGGGTGTGATTGGAGAGCGGCCTTCTGAGGTAGCGCAGACATCTGCTCAGGGGGCAGCCCTAGGTGCACAGAGCTTAGGAGCGCAGCCGGCTACTATGGCTCCCCGTGCGGAGGTCATTCTGGTTCCATCTATTGCACAGCCTCTTGCTCCTCGCCCAGCTATGACAGAGTCAGAGCAGAAGGCATTGGGTAGGTTTTTGAGGTTAGCACCTCCGAGGTTTGCGGGTACTTATGGACAGGATCCACATGACTTTATTACTACCTGTGAGGAGATGTTGCATCATCTGGGTTTGTTGGAGACTCACGGGGTTGGTTATACTACCTATCAGTTGGAGGGCCCAGCGAAGTTATGGTAGAGGGCTCAGGTTGCTTGTAGACCACCGTCGTCACCTCCTTTGACCTGGTCTGAGTTTTATGAGGCCTTTATGGCCAAGTTCCTACCCCAGAGTGATCGGGAGCGTCGCAGGGAGCAGTTTACTCACCTTGTGCAGGGGTCTACGACTATCTCGGAGTATGAGACCCGTTTCCATCAGCTAGCACCATTCGGAGCTATGATCATTCCTACCGAGGCAGATAGGATTCGCAGATTTGTATGGGGGTTGAGGCCAGAGATCAGGCAGCCAGCTGAGATATTGATTGCCAGTGGTTGGTCATTCCAGGCCATTGTAGACTATGCTCGCACTGTGGAGGACTTACAGCGACATGATCAGGGGCCCAGAGATAAGAGGCCTCGGCATCAGGGTGTTTATAGTGGTTCCAGATATGGCGGTAGAGGTCCTGGCCAGTGGAGTCAGAGTTATCAGCCACAGCAGTACCAGGGTCAGTCCAGCCGTCCGGTTCAGGCTTCCCTTCAGACTTTCGGTAGTACCCAGTTCGAGCAGGGTCAGAGCAGCCATCAGGGCTATAGCAGCCAGTCTTCGAGGGGTACAGTTTCTGGGGCATCAGGTCGTGGTGGTCATACGGGATTTGCTGGTTCATCTCGACAGAGTAGGCCGTCAGGGGCTTGTTTTACTTGTGGCGCGATAGGTCATTTTGCTAGAGATTGCCCTCAGCAGCGTACAGTTCAGTTGGCCGAGCCTTTACGAGTAGTTCAGCCCCCAGCTAGAGGGGATGGTCGTCAGAGTAGAAGTGGTGCGCCACACGGCAGAGCAGGTGGTAGGGATGGCGGTCGGGCAGGTGGAGGTCGTCCTCAAGTTTACGCGGTCATTAGGAGACCAGAGGCAGAGGCCTCAGATGCTGTGATTACAGATACGATTTCTGTGTGCCATCAGTCGCTATGGCTTTATTTGATCCTGGATCCACTTGTTCATATGTATCTGCCTACTTTGTGCCTTGTTTGGGGTTGGCTAGTGAGCCATTATCTGTTCCTGTTTCTGTTTCGACCCCAGTAGGAGATTCTTTAGTAGTGGATTCGGATGTGAGATCCCTGTATGTTATCTATTGGTGATTCAGAGACTTGGGGTGATATTGTATTGATTTTTGACTGCTAGATTTTAATGATGTACTGGGCATGGACTGGTTATCCCCTCACCGTGTGGTTTTGGATTGTTATGCCAAGACCATTACCATAGCTGTGCCCGGTGTATCCCCGGTTGTGTGGCAGAGGTTCTGTTAGCCATGCACCATCTGGGATCATCTCTTGCCTTCGAGCTAGGAAGTTGATTTCCCGTGGGTGTTTAGCTTATCTAGCATATGTCCGAGATGTTAGTGCTGACCCCACTTCTCCTGAGTCTGTTCCTGTGGTTAGAGACTTCCTCGATGTATTTCCTACCGACCTGCCAGGCCTTCCACCTGAGAGAGATATTGATTTTGCTATTGAGTTAGAGCCGGGCACTAGGCCCATTTCTATTTCTCCTTACCGTATGGCTACTGCTGAGTTGAGGGAGCTTAAGGAGCAGCTCCAGGATCTGTTAGCTAAGGGGTTTATTAGACCTAGTGTGTCACCTTGGGGTGCTCCTGTTCTCTTCGTGAAGAAGAAGGATGGGTCGATGCGCATGTGTATTGATTATCGGACAGCTGAATAGGGTGACAGTGAAGAATAGGTATCCGATGCCGAGGATTGATGATTTGTTTGACCAGCTTCAGGGTTCAGTCGTGTTTTCGAAGATTGATTTGAGGTCTGGCTACCATCAGTTGAGGATTAGGGCGGAGGACATCCCTAAGACAGCATTCAGGACACGTTATGGCCATTATGAGTTCCTGGTGATGTCTTTTGGGTTGACTAATGCCCCCGCAGCCTTTATGAACTTGATGCACAGGGTTCTTGGCCCGTATTTGGACTCATTTGTGATAGTTTTTATAGACGACATCTTAGTATACTCGCGTAGTAGAGATGAGCATGAGCAGCACTTGAGGGTTATACTCCAGACTTTGAGAGATCATCGGCTTTATGCCAAGTTCTGAAATTGTGAGTTTTGGCTTGAGTCAGTTGCATTCCTAGGGCACATGGTGTCTAAGGATGGGATTAGGGTTGATCCGAGAAAGATTTCAGCGGTTTGTGAGTGGCCTAGACCTACTACTGCTACTGAGGTTCGCAGCTTTATTGGGTTAGCAGGTTACTACAGAAGGTTCGTTGAGGGATTTTCTTCCATAATACACCCTTGACTATGCTGACTAGGAAGGATGTCCCATTTCAGTGGTCGGATCAGTGTGAGGATAGCTTCCAGAGGCTTAAGGCCTTATTTACTTCAGCTCCAGTTTTGACTTTGCCGGTTGAGGGTCAGAGCTTCTCCGTGTATTGTGATACTTCTGGGATTGGTCTTGGTTGTGTGTTGATGCAGTAGGGTCGAGTAATAGCATATGCGTCGAGGCAGCTGAAGGTTCACGAGCGCAACTACCCCACTTATGACTTAGAGTTGGCGGCGGTAGTTTTCGCGCTCAAGATCTGGAGGCATTACTTATATGGAGTTCAGTATGATATCTTCACCGATCACCGTAGTCTTCAGTATATCACGAGTCAGCGGGAGTTGAACTCGAGACAGAGGAGATGGGTCGAGTTACTGAAGGACTATGACTTCACTATTCTGTATCATCCGGGCAAGGCAAATGTGGTAGCGGATGCCGTGAGCCGGAAGACAGTGAGTATGGGTAGCCTAGTTTCTCTTTCAGTTTCAGAGCGACCGTTCGCCTTGGACATCCAGTCCTTGGCTAACCGTCTGGTTAGGCTTGACTTGTCAGATCCTAGCAGAGTTCTCGCCAGTGTTGAGGTTCGTTCTACTTCGATTGATCAGATTCAGAGCCGTCAGTTTGAGGATCAACAGTTGTGTGACCTTCGTGATCGGGTTGTTCAGGGTTAGACCAGTCGGGCTACTCTAGATTTAGATGGGGTTCTGAGGTTTGATAGTTGCCTTTGTGTTCCGAGGATTTGTGATTTGATTAAGTTGATATTTCACGAGGCACATTGTACTAGATACTCCATTCACCCTGGCACAACAAAGATGTATAGAGACTTGAGGCAGCTTTACTGGTGGAGTTGTATGAAGCGGGATATAGCAGATTTCGTATCTCGGTGCTTGAACTGCCAGAAGGTTAAGTTCAAGCACATGAGACCTGGTGGTTTGATGCAGCGACTTCCCATTCCTGAGTGGAAGTGGGAAGGGATTACTATGGACTTTGTTGTTGGTTTGCCTCGTACTTCTCATGGGTTTGATTCCATATGGGTGATTGTTGATAGGCTGACTAAGTCAGCACATTTCTTGCCGGTTCAGACTTCTTATGGCGCATAGAGGTTAGCTCAGATCTACCTTTGTGAGATTGTTCAGTTGCACGGGGTCCCAGCCTCTATCATTTCAGACAGCGGCACCCAGTTCATATCTCAGTTCTGGAGGGCTATTCAGCGAGATTTGGGTACAGAGGTTCACCTTAGTACCGTTTTCCACCCTCAGACAGATGGCCAGTCTGAGAGGACCATTCAGATTCTGGAGGACATGCTTCGGGCCTGTGTTCTTGACTTTGGAGGTGCATGGGATCAGTTTGTTCCCTTGGCAGAGTTTGCTTATAATAACAGCTTCCATTCGAGTATCGGCGTGGCACCTTTTGAGGCTTTGTATGGCAGGCGTTGCAGATCACCGGTAGGTTGGTTTGATGGTTTTAGTGCTGAGCCACAGAGCACAGATTTGATTTGAGATTCCTTAGACCGAGTCCGAGTGATTCAGGACAGACTTCGGGAAGCTCAGAGCAGGCAGAAAAGTTATGCTGATCGTAGGCTTCGTGCCTTGGAGTTTAGCGTCGGTGACTTGGTGTTTCTCCGTGTATCTCCCATGAAAGGCGTGATGAGATTTGGTAGGCGGGGCAAGCTTAGCCCCAGGTACATTGGGCCGTTTGAGATTCTGCAGAGGGTTGGTAGCGTTGCCTATCAGTTAGCCTTACCTCCGATGTTTTCAGCTATACATCCTGTATTTCATGTTTCGATGTTGCGTCGGTATGTCCCAGATGGAGTCTCATGTGTTGCGGTGGGATTCAGTTCAGTTGGATGAGGGTTAGCCTTTGTTGAGGAGCCGACAGCTATTTTGGCCAGAGATGTCAGGAGATTGAGGTCTCGAGAGATCCCGGTGTTAAGGTTCAGTGGAGGCACCGTCCAGTCGAGGAGGCTACCTGGGAGACCGAGAGAGATATGCGGGATCAGTATCCGCAGCTATTTTAGCCTTCATGTACCCCCTTGACCTTGACTTTCGAGGACGAAAGTCCTTTTTAGTAGTGGATGATGTAATGACCCTTCCGGTCATTTCCACGTATAGGTTTTGAAGTCAAGCAAATCGACAAAAGTTATCGTAAGATCTTTAACAAATTTTCTGAACTTTGGGTCAAATGTTTCAGGGCTTTTCTCTCAATATATAAAGAGTTAGAAGTCCCCCGAAATACCAAATCGAAGGTCTACGAGTCTAGTTTCCAACTCACAAAACCTCACGTCCAACTGATCTCGGAGTAAAATATTATGACTGTTTTACCGCGGACTGTCTGGCAGAAAATGGGTTGCGAACCGGGTCGCGAACCGGGTCGCGAACTGGGTCGGGTAAAACTCGATTTAAGCCTCAAGTTCATGTTTTAAAATGCCATTTCAGTTTCGAAACAGTGATAAAACATAAGGGAGGATCCCGAGAGAATTCTTGAGTATCAAAATCGTGCGTTGGTGAACTACGAGCCTAAGCTTAAGAACTTTATTAGCATCGTGCGTGTATTTGAAAATATTTTATTTAAAAGTTGAATTTGGTAAAAATTATATTATTATTGCCTTTTCAAAATATTTTAAAGGTTTATGAAAAATATTTTGTTACGATATAATTGTATATGTATTTATTTATAAGGTTTTTATACATTGTATTATTTTAACGGAGATAGTAAATTTAGTTATTTTGAAATTTATTATTATAATATAGTAGGTTTTGTTCGAAATAATTTTCTATGAATTATGGTATATTTAAAATATTATATTTATTTTACCACGAACTTATGCAATATCCAAGTGCATACATGGCATGCACCCCATTTAAATGAGTGGATTAGAAATAGTGTGAGAGTGACAACACACTTCCACGTGGAAGTGTGTTAATGTGGCAGCAATGCTCATTGGTATGACTACTTACCATTGGGGTTATTACTAATCAATTATGATGTTTATTATTGATAGTGGTGGAAAGAAGGCAAGTGAGATTCTTGCATATTTATATCTTATAAGTTGGCAGAATATCTTCCATAGATATATACCCACTTATGCTTCAACATCCCTTTTCAAGATATACTTCCCTGCATACGTACAAACTTCATACGTGGAGGCAGTTTAGTGGAATATATTTTGACAATTTATTTGGTCACCAAAAAGAAAATCAATTATCGACATCAAGTTATTCAAGCTCAAATCCGATTCCGATTTAGTTTTGGATTTTCTCGGAGTGGTTCAAGCTTGGACATCATTTTAGCAGCTTGTCATCGAACGACAGGTAGGTTACGGTTTATTCTACCTAGACTCCGCATATATAGAATAAAATTGTATTAATGGGCATCCTTGGGTTGGTTTATTAGGTTGGCACCACAGACCTCGACCGCTTTATTCATGTCCGCCTACTTTTGTTCCTCCGTTGCTTGTAGTGTTTGCCGATATATTTTATTTACCCTTGTGGTCCTGTGAGGCCTTGTTGACTCTGGAACATAGAAGGTGGGATTTTGGGAATGTCCGCGAGTCCCGGGCATAGAATTATCCTTCTAGGCTGGTTATGCTTGCTGAGTAGCTGTGGGCCTGTGCAGGGTCGATAGGTTGATTGTGAGCTGCTGGGCAGCCATTGTGTGTGATCATACCATTTCCATGCATATAAAGAGATTTTATCCATGTTTTACTATGGCTTTGGCTTCGGGCCTACTGGCACTATTTTCTAAACCTTGCATGGCCCGGGGGGCCGTTTTTGATGGAAATAATTTGGAAATGATTTGATTTAACTTGTGGATATTTTTGGGCAAGAAAGTAAAATTATGTTTAAAATCATCAGTTTTACTATTATCGCTAGTCTCGGCAGGGCCGGGGTGCTAGTTGAGTTTTCTTGCTACTTGAGATGATTTTAGCCTTGGTCGGATCGAGCACCTGAGATGACTTTTCACTGTTTAGACCCGGTTATGCCCGGGCACCCTTGGAGGGGTTTTGAGACATTTTCCTACTACTTTAGTCCTGGACAGGGTCTGGGCATTGCAATTCGAGACTGGGTCTCTATTCTGATACTGAGTTTAGTATGGGGTCTGGGACCTCATGGACCTTGCCATCCGGGCCAGGGGCTACGGGCTGCGTGTGCCGGGGGAGGGGTATATGGGGAGTAGAGGTATACGGGAGTGCTCTCCATGAACCTACTTGCTGGGCCGGATCAGTGCCGGAGGAGGTACATACAGAGATACCATGGCACTTGAGATCTTCATGCATCATATCATTCATGGTTCGAGTTCCACCCTTGTTTGTTGTTTGCTGATTGTACGCCGCTTCGGTAGTATGGGATGCCGGAGGGTTTGTTTTCACTTGTTTGTGTTCCTCGGTTGTATGGGCGGCCGAGGGACTGTAGGTAGACTCTTTCTATTTACTTGTAGAATTATTCCCTGTTACGATTAATTATGAAATTGGTTACTGCTAGACTGTTAGTTGCTGGGTGTGAGGTTGATATGATTAGTTGGACTTGATTCATGTCTCTGAGCATGCCTATCATTAATCTTTCTCTCTTCTTCTTACACTTGAGGTTACCGGTATACCGTCCATTTCGTAAACTTATTTTGTATACACTGTTATTGCAAGGATCCCAGGTGCGTTGTTCTTACATTCACCTGTGTCTATGGTGTGTATATTCTGTTTACTAGCCTCACATGTGGTTCTGTTGATTTCCCTCTGGGCTAGTTCCTGTGTACCTTTCGTTGATTTCTGTGACTGATTGCTTCTATTCTGTCTATTACTACACTTTTATCTTATATGTGCCCAGTCGGCCTATGATACCTACTGGGTATCTTATACTTCGCATTTGCTGCTCACCCCTACCCCCTGCATCTTTGGGTACAGATCCTAGCGTGGGCCATCTCCGTTAGATCGTTGTGATTCGTGCTTGGAGATCTGTTGGAGACTACTTCAGGCTGAGGGTGAGCTCTTGGCGATCAGAGCTTAGCTTTAGTTTATCTTTTACTTCATGTACTCTATTACCATTCAGAGACATCTGTATATATAGTTTTTGTTTATTTGCACTCCATGTATGTAGTTTGGCTCTGTACTATGATACCAGGTCTTGGGGTTTAGTTTAGTTTCCGCATATGTATATAATTACATTCCTTTTATCTGTTCTCTTCGTCTTGTTCCCTTATTTGTTAGATAGTAGCCCATTGCTAACTGTTCTGGGCTACGGGGATTGGTTCACCTACCGGGGGTTGTAGGTGCCATCATGATCGAGAAATTGGGTCTTGACACCATTACCATAGCCATGCCCGGTGTATCCCTAGTTGTGTGGCAGGGTTCTGTTACCCATGCACTGTCTGGGATAATCTCCTATCTTCGATATAAGAAGTTGATTTCCCATAGGTTTTTAGAGTACCTAGCATATGTCCGAGATGTTAGTGCTGACCTTATGTCCCCTGAGTTCGTTCCTGTGGTTAGAGACTTCCTAGATGTGTTTTCTACCGACTTGCCAGGCCTTCTACTTGAGAGAGATCTTGATTTTTCCATGGAGTTAGAGCCGGGAACCAGGCCAATTTCTATCTCTCCCTATTGTATGGCTCCTTCTTAGTTGAGAGATCTTAAGGAGCATCTCCAGGAGTTGGCTATGGGGTTCATTAGATAGAGTGTGTCTCCTTAGGGTGCTCCTATTCTCTTCGTGAAGAAGAAGGGTGGGTCGATGTGGATGTGTATTAACTATCAGCAATTGAATAAGGTGACTGTGAAGAATCGGTATCCGATGCCCAAGATTGATGACTTATTTGATCAGCTTCAAGGTTCAGCTGTGTTTTTGAAGATTGATTTGAGATCCAGCTACCATCAGTTGAGGATTAGGGAGGAGGACATCCCTAAGACAGTATTCAGGACACGTTATGAACACTATGAGTTTCTGGTGATTTCTTTTAGGTTGACTAATGCCCCCACAGCCTTTATGGATTTGATGCATAGGGTGCTTAGCCCGTACCTGTATTTGTTCGTGATAGTCTTCATTGATGATATTTTGATATACTCGAGTAGTTGGGATGTGCATGAGAAGCATTTGAGGACTATACTTCAAACTTTGAGAGATCATCGGATTTATGCCAAGTTCTCAAAGTGTGAGTTATGTCTTGAGTCAGTTGCATTCCTAGGACATGTGGTGTCTAAGGATGGGATAAGAGTTGATCTGGGTAAGATTTCTGCAGTTCATTATTGTCCTAGACGTACTAATCCTACCGATGCTCATAACTTTGTTTGGTTAGACGAGAACTACAGATGGTTTGTTGAGGGATTTTCTTCCATAGCAGCACCCTTGACTATGTTGACTAGGAAGGATGTTCCATTTCAGTGGTCCGATTAGTGTGAGGATAGCTTTCAGAGGCTTAAGGCCTTATTGACTTCAACTCCAGTTTTAACTTTACTAGTTGAGGGTCAGTGTTTCTCCGTGTATTGTGATTCTTTAGCGGTCAGTCTTGGTTGTGTGTTGATGTAGCATAGTCAAGTGATAGCATATGCATTATGGCAGCTGAAGGTTCACGAGTGCAACTACCCCACTCAAGGCTTAGAGTTGGAGGTGGTAGTCTTCGCGCTTAACATCTAGAGGCATTACTTATATGGAGTTCACTGTGAGATATTAACTGAACATCATAGTCTTCAGTACATTATGAGTCAGCGCGAGCTAAACTCGAGGCAAAAGAGATGGATTGAGTTGATGAAGGACTATGATTTCACAATTCTATACCATCCGGGCAAGGCAGACATGGTAGCTGATGGCTTGAGTCGGAATATGGCGAGTATGGGCAACCTAGATTTCCTTTGAGTTTCTAAGCGACCGTTGGCCTTGTACATCGAGTCTTTCACTAACCATTTAGTTAGGCTTGACTTATCAGATCCCAACAGAGTTCTTGCTAGTGTTGAGGTTCGTTCTAGTCTAGTTGATCAGATTCGGAGATGACAATTTAAGGATCAGGGTTGGTGTGACCTTCATGATCAGGTAGTTCAGGGTAAGGCCAGCTGGGCAACTTTGGGTTCTGATGGTATTCTGAGATTCGATGGTCGACTTTGTGTTCCGAGGGTTGGTGACTTGGTTCAGTTGATACTTCGCGAGGCCCATTGTTCTAGGTATTGCATTCATCCGAGCACCGCAAAGATGTATAGAGATTTGAGGCAGCTTTACTGGTGGAATGGTATGAAGCAGGACGTGGCAGAGTTTGTATCTCAATGCTTGAACTGTCAGCAGGTTAAGTTCGAGCACATAAGACTGGGTGGTTTGATGCAGTGACTTCCCATTCCTGAGTGGAAGTGGGAAGATATTACTATGGACTTCATTGTTGGTTTACCTTATACTTCTCATGGGTTTGATTCTATTTATGTGATCGTTGATAGGCCAACTAAGTCAACACACTTCTTGCCGGTTCAGACTTGATATGGGGTAGAGAGGCTAGCTCAGATCTACATTTGTGAGATTGTTTGGTTGAGTGGGGTCTTAACTTCTATCATTTCTGACCATGACACTGAGTTCACATATCATTTCTGGAGAGCTATATAGTGGGATTTGGGTACAAAGGTTCAGCTTAGTACTGCTTTCCACCTTCAGAGAGATGTCCAGTCCGAGAGGACTATTCAGGTCCTGGAGGACATGCTTCAGGCTTGTGTTCTTAACTTTGGAGGTTCATGGGATAAGTTTGTACCATTGGCCGAGTTTGCGTATAATAATAGCTTTCATTCGAGCATTAGCATGACACCTTTTGAGGCCTTGTATGGTAGGCATTGTAGGTGTCCAATTGGTTGGTTTGACGGGTTAGAGTCCAGACCGTAGGGTACATATTTGCTTAGAGATTCCTTAGACCGAGTTCGTTCAATTCAGGACAGGCTTAGAGCGGCCTAGAGTTAGTACAAGATCTATGGTGATCGTAGACTTTGTGCCTTAGAGTTTAGTGTTGGTGATTTGGTTTTCCTTTGAGTATCGCTCGTGAAGGGCGTGATGAGGTTTGGTCAGCGGGTCAAGGTTAGGCCCAGGTTTATTGGGTCGTTTGATACTCTACAGAAGGTTGGTAGTGTTGCTCACATGTTAGCTTTGCCTGTGATGTTTGTTGCTGTTCACCTAGTTTTTCATGTCTTGATGTTGCACCGGTATGTGCCAGATGGGTCTCACGTGTTGCATTGGGATTCGGTTTAGTTGGATGAGAGCTTGTCATTTGTTGAGGAGCCGATAGCTATTCTGACCAGAGATATCAGGAGATTGAGATCTAGGCAGATTCCGGTTGTGAAAGTTCAGTGGAGGCACCGTCAGGTCGAGAAGGCTACTTGGGAGACCGAGAGTGAGTTGCATGCTCAGTATTCACAGTTGTTTGAGCCTTCAGGTACTCCCTTCTTCTTGACTTTAAAGGACGAAAGTTTTTTTAGTAGTAGATGTTGTGATGACCCTTCCGATCATCTTCGTGTTTACGCGTTCATTGAACTGTTAGAGCTATCCTGTAGCGGCCCCAAGTCATTTATGGCTTACTGGGACTGGTAGTTTGGTGCCCTGGCCGTTCGTTTGGTTGTTTTGCCCTTTTGCCTATTTTAGAGCTTTAACTTAGGATATCATTGACTTTAGTCAACATTCTTAGCTAGCATGCTCAGAATGGAATTATGACAGTTCTATTAGCTCAGGAGAGATGAGTTTGGTCTAGTTAGACCTTCAGTTGAGGCCTGAGAATTTCCGTTGTGGGCTTTGTGTGCTTTTCTCTGTTTTCAAGCCATTTGGAGCTGAAAGTGTAACTTTGGGTGACTTTTGATGATCAGAGTGTCAGATTTGAAATTCGACGATACCAACATCTCCAGAATGTTGAGTTTGGGTTAGAAAGGTGGTTGGTTCGGATTCTGGGTGAGCCAGACTCATTTTGAGCCATTGGGTTCTTATTCGTTGGTGTTGACTTGGGTCAACATTTCTCCAAAACAACCTCGTATGGAAGTTTCATCGATTCCGTTGAGTAAGGAACGCCGTTCCCACTCTGTTAGCATTATTTGTTTTTTAATATCAGTTTCTGATTGTGCTCGAAACACCCCGTAGGGAATTCTAGTGCAGCTAGTTTTATTGCAGGGTGCAGGCCTTCAGCGCCAACGACGCCCAGGCAGCACGATCGTGGTAGCTTGTGGCCAGGCCTTAACGCCTGCAGCCACCCAGCGCAATGGCGCTTTGGCACAAGGCCACCTTCAGCGCGATGGCACTGGTCTAGCCCGATAGCGCTGACCAACGACCATTAGCTATATATTTCTGGTTGTTCGATTTTCCTGCCATTTTCTCTCCACCTTTTTCACTCTAAAAACAGTAAATACTCTCCCAAGTTGTTCCAAACCTATTATAAACCTTGGGGAATCATTTGTTTGTGGATTTTTCGTAGTTCTTCGTCTATTGGTAAGCCTTCTTCTTCTTTGAATTTTCTTGTTCTCTCTCTAAATTCCACCATTAATTCTCATTCCAAAGCTTGGAAATATTTTGGTAGTGGCTTCCCTAAGCTTGTGCATGTTCGTGGGAGTGAAGAATTCTTCGTCTTGGCTTAAATTCCATCTTTGTGGTAAGCAATTCTTGCTCAATTTCCAATTTTATTCTTGAAATTCTATCTTTAAACCCGAACTTGAGCGGGCTCTTTTGGCGCCTTCCTCTTGGCCAATTATGCTCAATTTTGGAGCATGCCTTCTTGGCATTATTAAGGTCATTGTGCTTCTTTTCATTTTTGGTTTTGGATTGTGGGCCCCATGGGCCCATTTTTGACCCGGATTTTGACCCGGCTACAGTTGTAACACTATAGTTATCATTAGACTTGTTTTAATGTGTTTTTCGCATTGTTGATAGTTTGACCCTCATTTGGAGCTTTTTGGAGCTTTTTGGAGCAGCTTGGAGAAGCTCGACCTCGGAAATCGTCATTCCTACACCTTGTCATCGGATGACAGGTAGGTTATGATTTAACTCCTAGACTTAGCATATATCAGATAAAATTGTACTAGCTGGCATCCTTGGGTTGAGTTATTAGGTTGGTACCATAAGCCTTGACTGCTTTTCCATGATTTGTCTCATTTCTTTCCTCCGTTGTGTGTAGTACTCGTGGTATTTGATATTATCACCCTTGTGGTCCTGTGAGGGCTTGTTGACTATGGAACATAAATGGTGGGATTATTTGGAATGTCTGCGAGTCCCCGACATAGAAATATCCTTCTAGGCTGGTTATGCTTTCTGAGTAGCTTCCAATCCTATGCAGGGCCGTAGGTTGATTCTGAGCTGCGGTCCGGCTATCTGTGTTTGATCATATCATGTCCATGCATATAAAGAGGTTTTACCCACATTTTACTGTGGGTTTTGTCTTCAGGCCTACTGGGACTATTTTTCTATAACTTGCATGGCCCATGGGGCTCGTTTTGGTAAAAATTATTTAAAAGAGATTTGGTACCATTTAAATGGATCTTCTTGGGGTAAGGATGTTTCGAAGGATATTTTATCACTAGTTCTACTTATGCTGGACTCTACGGGGTCGAGGGCTAGACTTATTTACTACAGCATCCGGGGTGTTGCTGGACTAGGCAAGGCCGAGTGCTAGAGCTATTGGGCTTACTATTTTACACCTGGATACCCTCCAAGTATCTTTACTTGGGGTTTGTTTTGACATTGCGGGGAATCCAGTATATTGGTGAGGGGCGTCCATGGACCTTGCCTTTCCAGGCTATAAGATGCGAGTTGCGGGTGTCGGAGGGAGGGTATATGACATAGTAGAGGTATACGGGTGTGAACTTTAATGGATCATGTATTCTGGGACTTATTGGTTTCCAGAAGAAGGTGACATACGGTACTACTCTCACTCTTGTTTTACCATGGCATCATATCATTCATTATTTGAGGTACCACCCTTGTTTGCTGTTTGTTGATTATACACTCTGGTAGTATAGGATGATGGAGGGTTTGTTTTCACTTGTTTGCATTCTCCAGTTGTATGGGAGGCCGGGGTACTATAGGTAGACTCTTGTTACTTTATTACGGTTATAAGTATGAGATTGGTTACTGCAAGGTTGTTAGTTCTGGATTGTGATTGTCATGATTAGCTTTGTTATTTGATTTCTATTTTTCGAGCATGTTTACCTTTATTCCTCTCTCCCATTCTTTATACTTAAGGTTACCGGTATACCATCCATTTTTAGAACTCGTTATGTATATACTGTTATTGCAAGGATCCCAGGTGTGTTGTTTCTTACTTTTACCTGTGTCGATTGTCTATATATCCAACATGCTTGTCACAACCCGATTTCTTGGTCATGATGGCAGCTACACCCCCTCAGTAGCCGAACCAATCCCCGTAGCCCAGAACGTTTAGTAATGTGCTACCTTCTAATAGTTTTAACGGAAGAGCAGGTAAAATAGCGGAAGCAAGGGAATAAGATAAAGAAATTAGATAACAAGGATAACATATATGAAAAGCGGAAACTAAACCAACCTAAAATCTGGTATCATAGCTTATAGAAGCCCGAACTATATAAGGAGTACAAGGGTCCAAAAGAAATATACATATACATAAGCTATCTCCGAGTTATGACAGAGTACAAAATATACAAAAGATAAACTAAGTCAAGCTATGAATGCCAAGAGCATACCCTCAGCCTGGATGGTCCTAAAATAACACTCTGCACGAGTCTATCGGTGATGGCCCACACTAGGATCTGCACCGAAAGATGCAGAGGTTAGGGTGAGCACCAAATGCGAAACATAAGGTACCCAGTAGGTATCATAGGCCGACTGGGCACATATAAAGTAAAAGAGCAATAGCAGACAGGGTATAAACAAATAGTCACAGAAATAAACGAAAACGTACACAGGATCTAGCCCAGAGGGAAGACAACAGAAGGCAACATAAAAGGCTAGCTAATAGAATATATACACACAAAAGGCACAGGTGAAAGTAAGGACGACATACCTGGGATCCTCAAAAAACAGTATATATGTAAATAAGTTCTAACAATGGGCGGTATACCGGTAACCTCAAGTATAAGGAAATGGGAGAGAAGAATAAAGGTAGACATGCTCGACATACATGAGTTAATACCCAATCTTGCCATACAAATTCAATCCAGGAACTTATACATTTAGCTCCAAATGGCCTGAAAACTGAGGAAATAGCACAGACCCCACACCAGACGTTCTCAGGCCTCAACTAGAGGTCCAACTAGACCAAACTCATCGCTCCGAAGCTAACGGAACTATCAAAATTCCATTCCGAGCATGTTAGCTAAGAATGTTGACTAAAGTCAATGATATTCTAAGTTTAAAGCTCTAAAATAGGCAAACGGCTAAAATCATCAAATGAATGACTAGGGAACCAAACTACCGGTCCCAATAAGTCATAAATGACTTGGGACCACTACAAGAAGGCTTTAATAGTGCAATAAATGCGAAAACACGAAGATGACCGGAAGAATCATCACAACATCCACTACTAAAAAGACTTTCATCCTCGAAAGTCAAGAAGAAGGGAGTACCTGAAGGCTCGAACAACTGAGGATACTGAGCACGCAACTCACTCTCGGTCTCTTAGGTAGCCTCCTTGACCAAACGATGCCTCCACTGCACTTTCACAACCGGAATCTCCCTAGATCTTAACCTCCTGATATTTCTGGCCAGAATAGCTAGTGACTCCTCAACAAATGATAAACTCTCATCCAACTGAACCGAATCCCGATGCAACACATGAGACTCATCAAGCACATACCAGTGCAACATCGAAACGTGGAAAACTGGGTGAACAGCTGAAAACATGAGAGGCAAGGCTAACATGTAGGCAACACTAACAAGCCTCTATAGAATCTCAAATGGAATAATAAACCTGGGGGCTAAGCTTGACCTGCCGACCAAATCTTATCACGCCTTTCACGAGCAATACTCAAAGGAAAACCAGATCACCAACACTTAACACCAAGGCACAAAGTCTACGCTCAATGTAGCTCTTCTGCCTACTCTGGGCTTCGCTAAGTCTGTCCTGGATCAAACGGACTCCGTCTAAGGAATATCTAAGTAAATATGTACCCTGCGATCTGGACTATAACCTATCAAACCAACCAATGGGCGATCTGCAATGCCTACCATACAAAGCCTCAAAAGGTGCCATGCCAATGCTCGAATAAAAGCTATTATTATAAGCAAACTCAGCCAATGGCACAAACTGATACCATGAACCTCCAAAGTCAAGAACACAAACCCAAATCATGTCCTCTAGGACCTGAATAGTACCTCTCAGACTGGCCATCTGTCTGAGGGTGGAATGCAGTACTAAGATAAACCTCCATACCCAAATCCCTCTTTATAGCTATCCAGAACTGAGATGTGAACTGAGTGCCGCGATCTAAAATTATAGAAGCTGGGACCCCGTGCAACCGTACAATCTCACGAATGTAGATCTGAGCTAACCTCTTTGCCCCATAGGAAGTCTGAACTAGAAAGAAATATACTGACTTAGTTAGCCTATCAATGATCACCCAAATGGAGTCAAACCCCTGAGTAGTACGAGGTAATCAAATAATAAAATCCATAGTAATACCTTTCCACTTCCACTCAGGAATGAGAAGTCACTGCATCAAACCACCCATTCTTATGTACTCGAACTTCACCTATTGACAGTTTAAGCACTGAGATACAAACTCTGCCACATCCCACTTCATACCACCCCACCAGTAAAGATGCCTAAGATCTCTATACATCTTCGATGCGCCAGGATGAATGGAGTATCTGAAAAAATGTGCCTCACGGAGTATAACTGTATCAAATCACCAACTCTTGAAACACAAAGTCGACCTTCTAACCTCAAAATCCCATCAAAACCCAAGGTAGCCCGGCTAGCCTCACACCGAACCACCTGATCACGAAGGTCACACAAACTCTGATCCTCAAACTGTCAGCTCTGAATCTAATCAACTAGAGTAGAGCGAACCTCAACACTGGCAAGAACTCTGTTGGTATCTGATAAGTCAAGCCTAACCAAACGGTTAGCCAAGGATTGGATATCCAAGTTCGACGGTTGCTCAGAAACTGTAATTGAAACTAGGCTGCCCATACTCACCGTATTTTGACTCAAGGCATCCGCTACCACATTTGCCTTGCCTGGTTGGTATAAAATAGTGAAATTGTAGTCCTTCAGCAACTCAATCCATCTTCTCTGCCTTGAGTTTAGCTCGCGCTGACTTGTAATGTACTAAAGACTATGATGCTATGTGAATATCTCGCATTGAACTCCATAAAGATAGTTCCTCTAGATCTTGAGTGCAAAAACTATCATCGCTAATACCAAGTCGTGAGTGGGGTAGTTGGGCTCGTGAACCTTCAGCTATCTCAGTGTATATGCTATCACTCGACCCTGTTGCATCAACACACAACCAAGACTGACCCCTGAAGCATCACAATACATGGAGAAACTCTGACCCTCAACCAGCAAAGCCAAAACTGGAGTTGAAGTCAATAAGGCCTTAAGCATCTAGAAGCTATCTTTGCACTGATCAAACCACTGAAATGGAACATCCTTCCTAGTCAGCATAGTCAAAGGTGTTGCTATGCAAGAAATTCCCTTGATGAACCATCTATAATACTCGGCGAACCCAATAAAGTTGTGAACCTCGGTAGGAGTAGTAGGTCTAGGCCAATCAAGAACTGCATAAATCTTACCCGGATCAACCCCAATCCCATCCTTAGACACCACGTGTCCTAGGGATGCACTTTACTCTAGCCAAAACTCACACTTTGAGAACTTGACATAACGACAATGATCTCTCAAAGTCTGAAGTACAATCCTCAAGTGCTGCTCATGCTCGTCTCTACTTTGAGAGTATACAAGAATGTCATCAATGAAGACTATCAAGAACAAATCTAGGTACGAGCTAAGCACCCTATGCATCAAGTCTATGAAAGCTACAGGGGCATTAGTCAACCCAAAAGACATAACCAGGAACTCATAGTACCCGTAACGTGTCCTGAATATTGTCTTAGGGATGTCCTCCGTCCTAATCCTCAACTGATGGTAGCCAGACCTCAAATCAATCTTAGAAAATACAGCGGAACTCTGAAGTTGATCAAATAAGTCATCAATCCAAGGCATCAGATACCTATTCTTGATAGTCACCTTATTCAACTGTCGATAATCAATACACATCCGCACGACCCATCCTTCTTCTTCATGAAGAGAACAGGAGCACCCCAATGAGACACACGCGATCTAATAAACCCCTTAGCTAACAAATCTTGGAGCTTCTCCTTAAGCTCTCTCAACTCAACATGAGCCATACTATAGGGAGAAATAGAAATGGTCCTGGTGCCTTGCTCTAACTCAATGGAAAAATAAATATCCCTCTCAGGTGGTAGGCCCGACAAGTCGGTAGGAAACACATCTAGGAAGTCTCTAACCACAGGAAAATACTCAGGAGATGTAGGATCAACACTAGCATCTCAGACATATGCTAGATAAGCTAAACACCTATGAGATATCATCTTGCTAGCTCGAAGCCAAGAAATGATCCCAGACGGTGCATGGCTAACAGAGCCCTGCGACACAACTGGGGATACACCAGGCAGGGCTATGGTAACGGTCTTGGCATAACAATCCAAAACCGCACGGTGAGAGGATAACCAGTCCATGCCCAGTATCACATAAAAATTCAACATATCAAGTATCATCAAGTCAACCCAAGTGTCCAAATCACCAACAGATATCACAGGATCTCACAATCTGATCCACTAGTAAAGAATCTCCTACTGGGGTCAAAACCAAAACAGGTACAGAGAATGGCTCACTATCCAACCCCAAAAAAAGAAAAAAGTAGGCATATATATATATGAACAAGTGGATCCAGGATCAAATAAAGCATAACCTGGATGACGGCATACAAAAATAATACCTGTGATCACAACATCCGAGGCCTCTGCCTCTGGTCTCCCAAGGACGGCATAGGTGGTAGGGATGACCTCAACCTACTCGACTGCCATCCCTAACACCTGCTCTACCACGTGGGGCACCACCCGTAACCTGACCACCACCCCTTCTAGACAGAGGCTGAACTGCTCGCACCGGCTTGGCTGACTGAAATGTACCCTGCTGGGGGCAATCTCTAGCAAAGTGACCAACTACACCATAAGTATAGCAAGCCCCTGACGACCTACTTGGTCAGTATGAACCAGCAGAAACCGAATGGCCATCATGGCCTGATGCCCCAGAATCTGTACCTCTTGACAGCTGACCACTGTGACCTTGCTGACTGCTCTAACCCTGCCAAACTTAGAACCAGAAGACTGAAGTGATCCCTGTACCGGTCAACTTGACTGACCCTGATGCTGCTATAGCTGATAACCTCGGCCCCACTGTCCTGAACCTCTACCACTATGCCTAGAACCACTGTAACCACCCTGATGTCGAGGCCTCTTATATCTGGCCTTGGTGTCATGATGACGCGAATCATCAACTATGCGAGCATAGGCTGTAATGGCCTAGAATGAACAACCGCTAGTAACCAGTATCTCTGCAGGCTCTCTAAACTCTCTCCGTAGCCCCTAAATAAATCTACGGACTCTGTTGGCCTCAGTAGGCATAATCATGGCTCCAAACGAAGCAAGCTGATGAAACCGGGTCTCATACTCTGAGACGGTCATGGTAACCTGAGAAAGTCTAGTAACTCCTCCCTCCAATGCTCTCGATCACTCTGTGGCAAGAACTTGGCCACAAAGGCCTCATAAAACTCATACCAGGTCAAGGGAGGTGATGTAGAAGGCCTGTAAGCAACCTATGCCCTCCACCATAACTTCGTTGGACCCTTTAGCTGATATGACGTGTAGCCAACCCTGTGAGTCTCCAATAAGCCCAAATGGTGCAACATCTTCTCGCAGGTAGTGATAAGGTCATGTGCATCCTAACTCGATGTGCCAGTGAATCTCGGTGGTGCCAATATCAGAAACCTACCCAAGGCCTTCTGCTACGTCTTTGTCATAGTAGGACGAGGAGCAAGAGACTGGGCAACCGATGGAACTGGAACAACCTCAGCATGGGGAGCCGCAGTAGCAGGCTGCGCTTTTGAACTCTAAACACCAAAGGCTGCCTCCTGAGTGGATTTCTTGGCTGTCTCAAAAGGACGCTCCCCAATCATACCCCAATACCTAAAGTAACAAACCCCAAATATCTAAAGACTGAGCTGCGGTTGAAGCTGGCACAAAAACTGATGTTGGAACTGGTACTGGAGCTGGTGGTGCCTGGGCTGTCCTTGGTCCCACATGCTGTTGCTCTAGAGCTAACTCTGGCTCGTAGTCATACTCAAGCTCTATATCCACTCTAGTAGCTCTAGCAGGTGACGTTACCCCGGCGACCTCTACCTCTACCCCGGTGACCACCCCAACTCCTAGATGGAGTCTGAGGTGCAGGGGCAGGAGGCTCTCATCTGCTAGAAGCTAAAGATCTCGTACAAACCATCTACGGAAAAGTGAACCAAAATAAGTGAGATTTCTAGAAACATTCAAGGATACTATGCACGAAAGAGGAAAAAGAACAGTCCATTTTCCTAAGATTTCACTATAGCCTTCCGAAGATTCAGTACGGACGTCTCCGCCCTAATTCGCAAGACTCTACTAGTCATTGGCTCCTATACCAATGACACTGGTGAACCTAGGGCTCTGATACCAAGCTATCACGACTAAATTTCTTAATCATGATGGCACCTACAACCCCCCAATAGGAAAACCAATCCCCATAGCCTGGAATGATTAGTAATGGGCTACCTTGTAACAGTTTAAATGGAAGGGTTGGTTAAGTAGCGGAAGCAAGGGAACAAGATAAATAAATTAGATAACAAGGATAACATATATGAAAGCGGAAACTAAACCAACCCAAAACCTGGTATCATAGCGTATAGAATCTCGAACTACATAAGGAGTACAAGGGTCCAAAAGAAATATACATATACATAAGTTGTCTTCGAGTAATGACAGAGTACAGAATATACAAAAGATAAACTAAGTCTCCGAGTAGTGACAGAGTACAGAATATACAAAAGATAAACTAAGTCAAGCTCTGAATGCCAAGAGCTCACCCTCAGCCTGGATGGTCCAAAAATAGCACCCCACACGAGTCTCCGGCGCTCTATCGGTGATGGCCCATACTAGGATCTGCACTAGAAGATGCAGAGGGTAGGGTGAGCACCAAATGCGAAGCATAAGGTACCCAGTAGGTATCATAGGCCGACTGAGCACATATAAAGTAAAAGAGCAATTGCAGACAGGGTAGAAACAAACAATCACAGAAATCAAAGAAAACGTACATAGGATCTAGCCCAGAGAGAAGACAACAGAAGGCAACATACAAGGCTAACAAATAAAATATGTACACACAACAGGAACAGGTGAAAATAAGGACGATGCACCTGGGATCTTCACAAAATAGTATATATGTACATAAATTCTAACAATGGGTGGTATACCGGTAACCTCAAGTATAAGGAAATGGGAGAGAAGAATAAATGTATAAATGCTCGACATACAAGAGTTAATACCCAATCTAGTCATACAAACTCAATCAAGGAACTTACAACCTTAGAGTAATCACAATCATACTCGACCATAATAGGGAACGATATCGGAATAAAGTGACAAAAGTCTACCTACAGTCCCTCGGCCGCCCATACAACTGAGGAATACAATCTAGTGAAAATAAACCCTTCGTCATCCCATACTACTAGAGCATACAATCAACACATAGCAAACAAAAGTGGTATCTCAAACACTGAATGATATGTTGCATGAAAACCTCAGGGTGAAATAGAACCTCTGTATGTACCTTTTTCGGTGTTGATCAGGCCCAGTAGGCAGGTTCCATGGAAGGACAAAACCCATATACCTCTACTCCACCGTATACCCTCCCCCCGACATACGCAGCCCAAAGCCTCAGGCCCAGAGCGGTAAAGTCCATGGAGGTCCCGGCCCCATACTAAAACTAAGAATCAATACATGTCCTCTGGAATCAAGTTCGGGTCCAAGCTAGTGGCTAAGTCTTAAATATGCATGCCTAGACCCTGTCTAGGACTAAAACAGTGAAAAGGATGACTCAAAAACCCTTCCAAGAGTGCCCCAGCACAACCGGGTCTAAAACTGTAGTAAAAACATCTCAGATACTCGACCTGGCCGAACCTGATATCATTTCAAATCAGTAAGGAGACTCAGCTAGCACTCTGACCCGGTCGAGTCTAGCAATAGTAGTAAATCATGATAAAACCATATCTTTAACCTTCTTTTACCCCAAAAAGATCTACATATCAAGTCAAACCATTTCCAAATCCAATTTCATTGAAAACGGACCCCCGGAGCCATGCAAGGTTTAGAAAATCAATTTTCATACGTCCGAAGCCAAAAACTTTAATAAAACATGGAAAAACCTGTTATATTCATGGAAATGAATATGATCAACCCAAATAGCTGCCCGACAGCTCATAATCAACCTATCATCCATGCAAAGGCTCTGAAGCTACTCATCAAGCATAACCAGCCTAGAAGGATATTTCTATGTCCGGGACTCATGGACATTCCCAATAATGCCACCTTCTATATTCCAGAATCAACAAGACCTCACGGGGTCACAAGGGTAATAAATATATCAACTAATAGGAATACTATACACAATAGAGGAAAAAAATAGGATGAATCATGGAAAAGCGGTCAAGGTCTGTGGTACCAACCTAATAACCCAACCCAAAGATGCCAACTAGTATAATTTTACCCGATATATGCGAAGTCTAGGGATTTAAGTTGTAACCTACCTGTCGTTTGACAACAAGCTGCGAGAACAATGGTATCCAAGGCTGAGCTACTCCGAGAAGCTCCAAATGAGAATCAAACTATCAAATTCATGAATAAAATATTAATACGAGTCTAACGATACCCATATTGCTACAATTGTAGTCGGGTCAATATCTGGGTCAAAAATGGGCACACAAGGCCCGCAACCCAAAACCAAAAACCAAAAGAACCACGATGATCCAAACGATGCCAAGAAGGCATGCTCCAAATTTGAGCATAATTGGACAAGGGAAGGGCACCAAAACAGCCCGCCCAAGTTGTGGATTAAAGAATGGAAATTTTGAAAATCAAAACAAAACTTGGGAGAAAATTACTTACCACAAAGATGGAATTTCAAGTCGAGATGGACAATCCTTTAATTCCACGAAGAATGCACGAGCTAGGGGAAGCCACTACATAAGAATTTCCAAGTATTGGTAGGAGCAACAACAGAGGAAATTAAGAAAATCCAAGGGAAGTTGAAAGGACAAGTGGGGAAGATGACTTACCAAGAATCAGAAAAACACAGAAAATCCACAGGAAGTTGATTCCCAAAGGATTAGAAATGATCAAGAGAAATTTTGGTAGAGAGAAAGATGAGTTTAGAGTGAGAAAAGTGAGGAGAAGTGGCTGGAAAAAACGAATTTCCAGCTATTTATAGTTGTTGGCCGAAGCTGAGTTTCTGCAATTTTAAAAAACTCAACGAGGCATTTCGGGCACAATTGGAAACTGATATTCTAAAACCAATAATTCTAATAGAGTGGAAACGATGTTCCGAACTCAACAGAATCAACAAAACTTCCATACGAGGTTGTTTCGGAGAAATGTTGACCCAAGTAAACACTAACGAAAAGGAACTCAAAGACTCGAAATGAGTCCGACTCACCCGTAGCCCGAACGAACCATCTTCCTAGCCTAAAATCAACATTCCATAGGTGATGGAAAGTCACCCAAAGTTACACTTTCAGCTCCAAATGGCCTGAAAACTGATAAAACAATACAAACTCCACACCGAACATTCTCATGCCTCAACTAAAGGTCCAACTAGACCAAACCCATCGCTCCGGAGCTAACGGAACTGTATGAATTCAATTTTGAGCATGATAGCTAAGAATGTTGACTAAAGACAAAGATATTCTAAGTTTAAAGCTCTAAAATAGGCGAACGGCTAAAATGACCAAACGAACGACCAGGGCACCGAACTACCGATCCCAGCAAACCATAAATAACTTGGGGCTGCTACAGGAAGGCTCTAACAGTGCAATAAATGTGAAAATGGTAAAATGACCGAAAGGGTCATCACAATTGATTTCCATGACTGCTTGTTTCTATTCTGTCTGCTACTACTCTTTTATCTTATATATGCCCAGTCGGCCTATGATACCTACTCCGTACCTAATGCTTCGCATTTGGTGCTCGCCTTACACACTGCATCTTCTGGTGCAGGTCCTAGTGTGAGCCATCGCCGTTAGCTCATGGGAGACTTGTTCTTGGAGATTTGTGACATCCAGACTGAGGGTGAGCTCTTGTCGACCGGAGATTGACTCTAGTTTATCTTTTGTGTATCTTGTACTCTTATAGCTTTGGAGACATGATGTATATAAATTACTTTTGGATCCTTTGTACTCCTTTTGTAGATCGGGCTCCTGTAGGCTATGATACCACATTTTGGGTTGGTATAGCTTTTGCTTTGTATTTATATTACTCCTGTTACCCAGTTTATTCATCTTATTCCCTTTTTTCTGCTTATTTATTTGTTTTTCCGCTTATCCATTAAAAGGTAGCCCATTACTAATCGTTCTGGGCTACGGAGATTGGTTCGCCTACTGAGGGCTTGTACGTGCCATCATGATCGAGAAATCAGGTCGTGACATATAGTTATGGGATTTTATTGTTGTATGTGCTATTAAATTAGCTATTGTGTGTTGTCCTAATATATTGTTGTTATTTATAGTATAATTATGATATTTTGCTATTGTATGTGTTATAGTACTTACTTTTTATGGTCTTAATTTGTCATTGTTTGAATCTTTTTTGGTAGATTGTTCAGTGTTGACCTAGATGTTGGATTTCCAATTGCATTGTGTTTTAATAAATCTGGTAGTGTGTTTTTACCATGTTTTTCTTTATTTTTTGGTAATAGGTTTGTTAAATTGGTTACTTAGAACCAGATTTCTCTTGCCGTTGATGTTGAATTTTTGAGGCATGGTTTATTAAGACAAGAATTTCTGAGGAATGATTTAAACCTATATCTTTTTGTTTTCTGATAATAATTTGTGTGACGATGTCGCCTTTCTTTAATATTTATAAAGTTAGATAAAATTGTATTTGCTTCTTTGTAAGAAATAATCGCTATTTGTTTAAAAAACATAATTATGGAATTTGTTTTCTTGAATTATCAAAACATTGGCTAAGTTGTTAGTTTACTTAGTATAACATATCTTTTATATTTGTTACTACTTTTGGCTAAGGTGTTTGTTTACTTATTGTGTCATAGCTTTTATGTATGTTACTGGTTTTGGCTAAGTTATAGGTTTACTTAGTGTGTCATCTCTTTCATTTAAGTTACTAATTTTTGTATTAGTATTTGTTTAATTAGTGTAGCATCTCTTTCATCTACTTAGTGTGTCTACATAAGTATGAAATTTGTTATATTGAAGTGATGTCTCTTGTTAAATTACTGAATTTGGCTATGCTTTGCTCAGGAGAAACTGAGAAATGCTTTGGTCTAGTATTTTCATATTTATTAAAAAGAAATTATTTGTTCCAGTATTCTGATGTTTAAGTTGAACTGATCTTGATTTGTTTGGTAAATTTAAATTAAATTTGAAATGATTTTGTTTGTTGAACCTAAATAAGTTATTGGTAAAGTAGTTCATTTGTGAATCATATCTACTTGTTAAACATAAAGTAATAGTATTAGTCCATCAAGTAGTACTTATAGATTCATTAGTTTTTAGTGTATCATCTCTTTCATCTACTTAGTGTGTCTACTTTAATGTGGAATATGTTATATTAAAGTCATGTATCTTGTTAAGTTAGTGATTTTGGCTATGCTTTTCTTAGGACAAACTAAAAAATGGTGTTTTATTAAAAAGAGATTGTTTTGTCCAGCTTTATCATGTTTGGTCTTGTATTCTCATGTTTATTAAAAAAGGATTGTTCTTCCAGTATTCTCATGTTTAAGTTTGAAATGATCTTCATTTTTTGGTAAAGTTGAATTAAATTTTAAATGATTCTATTTATTGAACCTGAATGAGTTATTGGTAAAGTAGTTGATGTGTGAATTGTATCTAATTATTGTTGTATGAATGTTAAACATGATGTAATAGTAATAGTCCATCAAGTAGAAGTTATAGCTTTCATTGTTTTTTTATTTGAATCTTCTTTTGCTTTCAATTGAATAATGATAAAAGATCTCATTTTACGTATCCTATAAACAACATAAATGATTCTTAGTTTTTGTTTTAGTAGTTAGGAGTATGTCTGAAATTATTTCTTAGTTGTTAATCTGGCTCGTCTTTGGGTTATCATAAAGTAATACTATGAAGTGCTTGCTATTGTTCTTGCATTAAATCTTAAACTTCATAGTGTCCATATGTTGTTTGAGATATGATTGTTCACTTGGATTGTTCAGATGGATTGTTTAGTTGCAGAACATTATTTTCTTTTATATTTGTTAGTTAATTTTTTTGATTTCATGTGTCACATAGATTTCAATGAGTAATTTAGATAGAAGTCGGATGAATCTAAGAAGAAGCAGTGATGAGTTCACCAATGGAGTGAAGGATTTTCTTGATAAGGCATTTGAACGAGGTTCTAAAGGAAAAGAGATATTATGCCCATGTGATGTTTGCAAGAATAAATATTAGCATTTTAGAAATATTGTAGAGGATCACTTATTTGCAAAAGGATTTGTTGTAGGATACGACAGGTGGATTTCTCATGGAGAAAGGGTATTCTCAAGTACACCACATCCAAGAAGTAATGATGAAGCTTGTAACAGTCGTGATGATATTGATGGACTGCTTCATGACACATTTAGAAATATAGAAAATGATATAGGGCATGAAGAAGGGGTGAGAAAAGGACTATCTGAAGATGCAGTGAGGTTTTTTAGATTAGTTGAAGAAGTGAAAAAGGAGTTATATTGAGGATGTGAGAACTTCAAAAAATTGAGTTTCGTGATTCGGTTATACTTGCTCAAAACCCTGTATAGGTTGAGTAATGTGGCCTTTTCAGATCTGCTAGACCTATTGAAAGAAGCATTTTCATTTGCTGATTTGCCTGAGTCTTTTAATAAGGCTAGAAAGATGATAAAAGATTTGGGCGTCGGTTATGAAAAAATACATGCATGTTTGAACGATTGCATGCTCTTTTGGAAAGACAAGGCAGACGATGACATTTACTCTGTGTGTGGGTCTTCTAGGTGGTCAAAGATTGGTCTTGGATTGACTACTGGAAAATCTAAAAACCCGCCAAGGTTTTGAGATATTGTCCTTTGAAGCCCAGGCTTCAAAGACTGTTCATATGTTCTTAAACGGCTGCTGCAATGAGATGGCATGACACTGAATAACCTAATGACGGGAATCTAAGACATCCTGTTGATTGAGATGCTTGGAAGGATTTTTACCCTTTGCATCCAACCTTCTCGAATGATACTCGAATTGTCAAATTGGTACTTTCAAGTAATGGGTTCAATCCATTTTGGACCATGAACATTTACCATAGCACATGGCCTATTATGCGGATGAATTACAATCTGTCACTGTGGATTTGCATGAAGTCGGAGTACATAATGTTGTCAATGATCATTCCAGGTCCATCATCTCCAGGAAATAATATTGATGTGTACCTACAATCATTAATTGATGAGTTGAATGAGCTATGGGAAGTTGGGGCAGAAACATATGATGCTCATACAACCCAAACTTTTCAAATGTGTGCAGCTTTGTTATGGATAGTTAGTGATTTTCCGGCTCTAGCAATGCTGTCTGGATGGAGCACTAAGGGAAAATTGGAATGTCCAACTTGTAACTATAGCACATCCTCTTAATATCTCAAGAATATTTGTAAGATGTGTTACTTAGGTCATCGAGAATTTTTGCCTCCTGATAGTCCATATCAATGAGACAAGAAATCCTTTAATGGTGCGGAGGATCATAGACCTGCACCTACATCTTTGTCAGGCACATAAGTGGTTGAAAAGCTATAGGATTTCAACAATATTTTTTAAAAGGGCCAAAAGAGAAGGCGTCGAAATACTGAGGGACCATAAAAGAAAAGATCCATCTTCTTTCAATTACCATATTGGCTTACAATTAAGTTGAGGCACACTCTAGATGTGTTGCATATTGAGAAAAACTTTTTTGATAGTCTACTTGTGACTTTACTGGAGATGTTAGGAAAGTCAAAGGATCACATTAATTCTCGCTATGACTTGCAAGTAATGGGGATAAGGAAAGAGTTACATACAGTAAAAGATAATACAAATGGCAAAGTATACTTAGCTAAATCCTGTTTTTTCATGAAACCAGAAGAAAAGAAAATGTTTTGCATAGTGTTTAAAAATGCTAAATTTCCAAAAGGATGTGCCTCAAACCTATCAAACCGTGTAGACGTAGAACAAATGAAGATATCAGGCTATAAGATCCATGATGCTCATATTATGATGCACTACTTGCTACAGATTAGAATTCCTAAATCATTGCCTAAGAATGTTGCAACAATGCTGATTAGGTTGGGAAACTTTTTTAAAGCCATATGCAGTAAGGTTGTAAAGCAGTTAGATCTAGAGGGATTGCAAGCTAAACTCAAAGAAATTGAATGTGAGGTTGAAAAGATATTTCCTCCAACCTTTTCTGATATAATGGAACATTTGCCTATCCAAATTGTAGATGAAATTAAGTTAGGGGGTCCAAATCATTTTCGTTATATGTATCCCATGGGGAGAGAATTGGGTGAATTGAAGGACCTTATTTGTAATCGGTGATGTGCCGCCATTTTACGGCACTTTCGACGTCTCTAGACTAAGAACAATCGTACGTTTTCAAGCAACCGTCGTCATTTTTGATGTTTTATGTTATGTTTTCAGGAAATGGAGACAAACGTAGAAAAGGAAGGAAATCCGATCTAAAGAGCATTCTAGATAAGAGTGACGGTTCAAGTGACGGTCCGTCAAGTGGGTGACGGTCTGTCACCCGAACCGTCACCCTGAGGCAGCACCACTGCCTAGTGGTGACGGCCACCGTGACGGTCCGTCAAGGTGGTGACGGTCCGTCACCCAAACCGTCACAGTGAGGCAGTCCGCTACGCGGAATCCGAACGTTTTTGGGACTTTGTTTCCTAGACTCCTATAAATACCCTATGTTAGGTTTATTTTATTTGTCAAGCTTTTTACCAATAGTTCACCCAATAATTCTAGGAGAGTTTAGGCGAGTTTTTACAGGGTACATAGTTGTGCGTGCCAAGTACCCGAGGCTCGGGTGAACTAATATTACCCTACGACCCCGAGCTTGCAAGAACGATAAGGCGAAACATGAATGAGCAACAACAAGCGGCAGCGAGACTCGCTGCAGCTCAGCAAGCCCAACAACGTGTGAATGCTGGTGGTCTTGAGGTCGACATAGAGTTGAATGATGAGGAGGTCGACTTAGATGGAGTTGGTGCCACGGGCGCTATTGCGTTTCCCCCGCTAGCACCCGGGGCCAAGTTCAACATCACTAGAACGATGATTCAGTTGTTGAATTTGAGAGGAGTGTTCTGGGGTGTTGTTGGTGACGATCCAAACCGGCACCTGATGAATTTTATGGGTATCTGCAAGTCGTTCGAATTGCCTGGAGTAAGTCAGACAGCGATCAGGCTCAGGTTGTTTCCGTTGTATCTGTCTGATGAGGCAGCGTTATGGTTGACAGAGTTGACCCCCGACTCTATCACAACATGGGGAGAGTTGAAAGGAGCTTTCCTAGAAAGGTTCTTTCCTCCCTCTAGTATGATACAGTTGAGGGATGAGATTAGCAATTTCAGGCAACAACCTCACGAAGCTTTACACGAGACTTGGTTATGGTTCAAGAAGAAGCTGACACAATGCCCGAACCATCAGCTAACCTACAACTTTTTGATGCAGACATTCTACAGGGCACTGAATTCGGCTACTAAGCCGACATTGGACAACGCAGCAGGTGGAGCATTCACGGGTCTCACTTTTGTTGAGGCCACAACTACGTTGGACAGGCTCACCAAAACCAACAGGGCCTGGCATACACAGGATTCAGAGGTAGCAGCTAGCACTTATGCAGTTGGCGTGTCAGCAGAGCAGCGCAAGAAAGAGGAAGAACGAGACCACGACATGGCCCATCTAAAAACGCAAATGGACCTGCTGACCAAGCATTTGATGTCAAGGGGCATTGAGAAGGTGAAAGCTGTGGGGTCCCAAGGTAGAGCAGCAGAGGTTGAATCTGATGAGGAGGCGAACTATTTGGGGGGTTTCCAGGCCAATGGCCAGGGAAACCAAGGTCGAAACTATCAGAGAGACAACTACTATGAGAAAGCTGGCTACAAAGATCGCGACCAGGGAAACTGGAGGAATAACACTGATAGAGGTGGGTTGTATGTACCACCTGGTAATCGGGACAAAGCTAGCAACGAGGCAGGGACGTCCAAACTAGAGAACATGATGGCGAAGATCCTGCTGAAGGTGGAATCGACAGACTCTGGGGTAAAGGAGATGAGAACTGAGTTATCAGCATTGAGCCAGTTAGTGGATTCACATTCCACCTCAATCAGGCAATTAGAGCAGCAAGTGAGTCACATCTTGGCATCGCTAAATCAAAGGAAGACAGGTACCCTGCCAAGTGACACTATTCAAAACCCGAGGAATGACGCGAGCTGTATGGCGATCACTACCAGAAGCGGTAAAACGTTACTGGAATCACATCCGGTAATTTCGACTCAAGGTGATGATGCAGACGAAAAGATGGCAGAGGATGCTACTCAAGAGCCCGCAGTTAAAAGCAAGGAAGCTGAAAAACTTCCAACTATGATGCCTCGACCATCGCCTCCGTTTCCGCAACGTTTGAAGAAAAAAGTGGATGATGGCAAGTTTCTAAATTTCATGACCATGCTCAAACAGGTATCAATAAACATCCCACTGGTGGAAGCGCTTGAACAAATGCCCGGATATGCCAAGTTCATGAAGGACTTGATTACCAAGAAGAGGTCAGTAAGCTTTGAACCAGAAGATAAGCTTCACCACTGCAGCACTATTTCTTCAAGATCATTAGTGGAAAAGAAGGAAGACCCAGGTGCGTTTACTGTTCCATGTACTATCAGGAAGCTCAACTTCGGAAGAGCATTATGTGATCTTGGTGCTAGTATCAACTTGATGTCGCTGGCAGTTTACAAACAATTGGGTTTGGGAGCGCCCAAACCAACCACCATGAGGGTGCTAATGGCTGACCGTTCAGTAAAGCGACCAGTTGGAATATTGTCTGATGTGCTGGTAAAGGTTGGTAAGCTTATATTCCCAGCTGACTTTGTGATCTTAGATTGCGAAGTGGATTTCGTAGTTCCCATAATCTTGGGATGACCTTTGTTAGCCACGGCAAGAGTATTGGTCGACATGGAAAGAAACGAACTGACCTTCAGATTGAACAACGAAGTGGTCAAGTTCGATGTGTCCAAATTGATGAAGCAACCAAGAGACATGAAGGTGGTCGCAGTTTTAATTGTTATTGAGGAAGCGCCTGCGGATGTGCATCTAAAAGAGAAGGGTTGTGTTGAGACCCGAGCTGTTATGAGAATGAAGTTGGGAGCGCAAGAAGAGGAACCTGTAGAGGAAGGCAGTGAAAATAGATCAAGGAAATGAAAACACCGCAAGAGAACCTGCAAAGAAAGAATGAAGAAGTTTCCGCGACTAGCTGCGGAGCCGATAATAGAGGACGTTGGAACACAACAGAATGGTATGGCGTGTACCTATTCCATCGATTTCTCCTGCTTTGGAGACCCTGGCGGTCTCCAACATCATGTCAGAATCTGAGTCCTATGGGCTCCACAGGTATTCCTTTCTCTCACAGTCTTTAGCTTTCGCATGTATGCATTGGGGACAATGCATGAGTCTAAGTTGAGGGTGTTGGGATACCTGTGAGTCATACACCACCGAGGGTTTTTGTTGCCATGTTTCTTTTCCCTCCGATGTGCTATCTAGTAGAACCGGCATGTTTAAGTTGTCGTTTAAATTTTAGTTTTTTTTAGTGTCTATAGCAAGCATGGCATTTTTTGTTGGAAAATATACTAAAAGGAGCCCCCTCTGAAAAAGTTGATTTTGTACTTATGTTTGAAACAATTGACGGTATGGATCCTTGGATGTCATTGTGTGGTTATGATTGGAATAAGTATGTTAAGCCGAGTGTTGTCTTGATAGTTGGTAGTGGTATGGGTTCTTGGTGCCAAGTGTGTGTGAGCGTATTGTTATAAATTCTTACTCAGTGCATGCATCTAGAACTTGCCCGGTCTATTTTGTTAAAGTTTGAAGTTAGTAGCTTGGGAAAGGATCACATGCCCTTTTTGTGTGTAGTCCACTTAGCCTATAAGACCGTCCAAATGTAACCCCCTTTGATCCCTGTTTGAGCCATAATTGAGCATGTTCTTTCAATAACCCGTCATCGTTCCTGTTTAACTTTGAATCCCTGTTTTGGCCCTGGTCCTCCTTGGACATCGTGCACCTCAACTCAGGCAATCAGCCTAAGTTGAGGGTGGCTACTATAGAGGTAAATGAGAAGAAAAATAGGATGGATAAGTTTGGTTGTGGATAGAATGAAAATTCCGGGTGTGTGTCTTAGAAAAGATGAAAAAGAAATGAAAGAAAAAAAGGAAAAGAAAGATAAAGAACGAAAAAGAAATAAAAAGAGGTATCAAAATAAAGAGGCCACACTTGTAGCTAGAAAGAAGGGATTAAAGAGGTGAATAAGGATGGGCAAAGTAAAGTTATGTGGAAATAATAGGTCGGTGAATCCAAGGAGGGTTTAGTCACTATTCCCCAAACGTATCCTACCTGCACCCGAAGCCTCATTACAAGACAAAACAAGTCCTGTAGTGATCTTGAGTGGCTTTTTGAAGAACTGAAATAGAATAGTAACGGAAAGCTTATGGCATCGCATGTGCATCGTTTGAAATCGTTTGTGAGTGTGAGCGTCTTACCTAGTCCTAAAACTTGTGTGTGGGACTTCTTTGTGGTGAGGGCACCAAGATTTCTGTATCATCTATTGACTGTTAGGATGGATGTGCGTGTGTCTGCATAATATTCCATCATATCGGAATGACATGTTTGGATCCTTGCAAGTTAATGTTTCATACATTTGTGTACTATCGGAGGGGTGGCTTGATTTAAGAATTAATGAGCTATTGAATGACCATGGAGTGCTAGAGACACGAGTTTGTTTTCTTAGTTGAGTCGTCGTATTATTGTTTTTATGTCGTGTTGCTTGAGGACAAGCGAACGTTTTAAGTTGAGGGTGTTCATGTGCCGCCATTTTACGGTACTTTCGACGTCTCTAAACTAAGAACAATCGTACGTTTTCAAGCATTCGTCGTCGTTTTTGATGTTTTATGTTATGTTTTCCGGAAATGGAGACAAACGTAGAAAAGGAAGGAAATCCGATCAAAAGAGCATTTTGGATAAGAGTGACGGTTCAAGTGACGGTCCGTCAAGTGGGTGACGGTCCGTCACCCAAACCATCACCCTGAGGCAGCACCACTTCCTAGTGGTGAAGGCCACCGTGACGGTCCGTCAAGGTGGTGACGGTCCGTTACCCAAACCGTCATAGTGAGGCAGTCCGCTACGCGGAATCCGAACGTTTTTGGGACTTTGTTTCCTAGACTCCTATAAATACCCTATGTTAGGTTTATTTTATTTGTCAAGCTTTTTACCAATAGTTCACCCAATAATTCTAGGAGAGTTTAGGCGAGTTTTGAGAGAGGAAACACGCTACACACGTTTTCCTCCTCCTTCAATCTTGTTCTTGATTCGTTCTTGGGATCTTGGTTTTCTTGTTCTTGGATAATTGAAGATTGTTTTCATTATATTGTAAGAATCTTTTCTCTTTATTATGAATATGACTTTCTTCTCTTCTTCTTCTAGCATGATTAACTAAACTCCCACAACTAGGGTTGTGGGAGCCATGGCAAAAGTAGCATTATAGATTCCGGGTAGCGACGGTTCAATATATATGTTGTCACGTTGTTAATCATTCATTATTTAACGTTTTCTAGTGGTTGCAAACATTAGAACATGCCTAGGTTTAAATTTGCTTGAGTAAAGAGATTAAAACCGGGAAAACTTGATTAACGACGAGGATTCGAGACTACCAACTCTCATCTTATGATTAATGCTGTAACTAGATTAATCTACTTGATGTTTAGGATTGAAATATAAAAGCACACCTCTTCAAGTTCGAGAGAATTGAAAAGTAAATTCATCTATTTGGTTGAGAAACGTTTAGATAATACCATTAATTCAATAACACCGTGACACACATATAGAAAGAACCCGGTTAAGCTTAGAATCGACATTGTTACCATCGCCATGGTGAACACTTCCCTAGTTCATTCTCCTATTGATTATCATTCATACGTTATTGTTTGTTTTTGTTCACGATTCAATCACACAAACCCCCCCCTTTTACCGGAAACTATTGACTACTAGTCATCTACTTCACTAACGACTTAATTCACATCTTATTCCCTGTGGGATCGACCCCAACCTCTGTTGGGTTCTATATTTGCCGACGACCGCTTAGGCTTCTTAAATTGAGGTGTAGTTTGGGCTTTATCAAATTTTGGCGCCATTGCCGGGGAATATGGTTGTTTATTAAGTTGGGTGTGTTTATTTGACACTTAGTCATATTTCCTGCGTTTATTTTTATTTGTTGTTTTTGTTTTTACAGGGTACATAGTTGTGCGTGCCAAGTACCCGAGGCTCGGGTGAACTAATATTACCCTACGACCCCGAGCTTGCAAGAACGATAAGGCGAAACATGAATGAGCAACAACAAGCGGCAGCGAGACTCGCTGCAGCTCAGCAAGCCCAACAACGTGTGAATGCTGGTGGTCTTGAGGTCGACATAGAGTTGAATGATGAGGAGGTCGACTTAGATGGAGTTGGTGCCACGGGCGCTATTGCGTTTCCCCCGCTAGCACCCGAGGCCAAGTTCAACATCACTAGAACGATGATTCAGCTGTTGAATTTGAGAGGAGTGTTCTGGGGTGTTGTTGGTGACGATCCAAACCGGCACCTGATGAATTTTATGGGTATCTGCAAGTCGTTCGAATTGCCTGGAGTAAGTCAGACAGCGATCAGGCTCAGGTTGTTTCCGTTGTATCTGTCTGATGAGGCAGCGTTATGGTTGACAGAGCTGACCCCCGACTCTATCACAACATGGGGAGAGTTGAAAGGAGCTTTCCTAGAAAGGTTCTTTCCTCCCTCTAGTATGATACAGTTGAGGGATGAGATTAGCAATTTCAGGCAACAACCTCACGAAGCTTTACATGAGACTTGGTTATGGTTCAAGAAGAAGCTGACACAATGCCCGAACCATCAGCTAACCTACAACTTTTTGATGCAGACATTCTACAGGGCACTGAATTCGGCTACTAAGCCGACATTGGACAACGCAGCAGGTGGAGCATTCACGGGTCTCACTTTTGTTGAGGCCACAACTACGTTGGACAGGCTCACCAAAACCAACAGGGCCTGGCATACACAGGATTCAGAGGTAGCAACTAGCACTTATGCAGTTGGCATGTCAGCAGAGCAGCGCAAGAAAGAGGAAGAACGAGACCATGACATGGCCCATCTAAAAACGCAAATGGACCTGTTGACCAAGCATTTGATGTCAAGGGGCATTGAGAAGGTGAAAGCTGTGGGGTCCCAAGGTAGAGCAGCAGATGTTGAATCTGATGAGGAGGCGAACTATTTGGGGGGTTTCCAGGCCAATGGCCAGGGAAACCAAGGTCGAAACTATCAGAGAGACAACTACTATGAGAAAGCTGGCTACAAAGATCGCGACCAGGGAAACTGGAGGAATAACACTGATAGAGGTGGGTTGTATGTACCACCTGGTAATCGGGACAAAGCTAGCAATGAGGCAGGGACGTCCAAACTAGAGAACATGATGGCGAAGATGCTGCTGAAGGTGGAATCGACAGACTCTGGGGTAAAGGAGATGAGAACTGAGTTATCAGCATTGAACCAGTTAGTGGATTCATATTCCACCTCAATCAGGCAATTAGAGCAGCAAGTGAGTCACATCTTGGCATCGCTAAATCAAAGGAAGACAGGTACCCTGCCAAGTGACACTATTCAAAACCCGAGGAATGACGCGAGCTGTATGGCGATCACAACCAGAAGCGGTAAAACGTTACTGGAATCACATCCGGTAATTTCAACTCAAGGTGATGATGCAGACGAAAAGATGGCAGAGGATGCTACTCAAGAGCCCGCAGTTAAAAGCAAGGAAGCTGAAAAACTTCCAACTATGATGCCTCGACCACCGCCTCCATTTCCGCAACGTTTGAAGAAAAAAGTGGATGATGGAAAGTTCCTAAATTTCATGACCATGCTCAAACAGGTATCAATAAACATCCCACTGGTGGAAGCGCTTGAACAAATGCCCGGATATGCCAAGTTCATGAAGGACTTGATTACCAAGAAGAGGTCAGTAAGCTTTGAACCAGAAGATAAGCTTCACCACTGCAGCACTATTTCTTCAAGATCATTAGTGGAAAAGAAGGAAGACCTAGGTGCGTTTACTGTTCCATGTACTATCAGGAAGCACAACTTCGGAAGAGCATTATGTGATCTTGGTGCTAGCATCAACTTGATGTCGCTGGCAGTTTACAAACAATTGGGTTTGGGAGCGCCCAAACCAACCACCATGAGGGTGCTAATGGCTGACCGTTCAGTAAAGCGACCAGTTGGAATATTGTCTGATGTGCTGGTAAAGGTTGGTAAGCTTATATTCCCAGCTGACTTTGTGATCTTGGATTGCGAAGTGGATTTTGTAGTTCCCATAATCTTGGGATGACCTTTGTTAGCCACGGCAAGAGTATTGGTCGACATGGAAAGAAACGAACTGACCTTCAGATTGAAAAACGAAGTGGTCAAGTTCGATGTGTCCAAATTGATGAAGCAACCAAAAGACATGAAGGTTGTCGCGGTTTTAATTGTTATTGAGGAAGCGCCTACGGATGTGCATCTAAAAGAGAAGGGTTGTGTTGAGACCCGAGCTGTTATGAGAATGAAGTTGGGAGCGCAAGAAGAGGAACCTGTAGAGGAAGGCAGTGAAAATAGATCAAGGAAATGAAAACACCGCAAGAGAACCTGCAAAGAAAGAATGAAGAAGTTTCCGCGACTAGCTGCGGAGCCGATAATAGAGGACGTTGGAACACAACAGAATGGTATGGCGTGTACCTATTCCATCGATTTCTCCTGCTTTGGAGACCCTGGCGGTCTCCAACATCATGTCAGAATCTGAGTCCTATGGGCTCCACAGGTATTCCTTTCTCTCACAGTCTTTAGCTTTCGCATGTATGCATTGGGGACAATGCATGAGTCTAAGTTGAGGGTGTTGGGATACCTGTGAGTCATACACCATCGAGGGTTTTTGTTGCCGTGTTTCTTTTCCCTCCGGTGTGCTATCTAGTAGAACCGGCATGTTTAGGTTGTCGTTTAAATTTTAGTTTTTTTTTTAGTGTCTATATAAGCACAGTTTTTGCATGAACAATACCTGTAAACCCCCAAGCAAAAACCGTTGATTTCACACTTGTAAAGAAGGAATTTATACATTCTACCAACTTCCCATTGTGTGTAATCATACAATCAGTAGATAAAGCAGTGTTGTATTGACATTCAAAGAAAATGTAAGCCATCACCTACAAGTGTGTGATCCAAGTTGTATATGACCCGAGCTTCCCGTGTTTCAGATTCCTTCTCATTCTTATTTTAAAAACAATACACCGTACATACAATTAAACACAAGGCATGCTTTTTGTGTGATTATACGAATCCCTAACCCCAGGCCACCCAACCCCATCCCATCTTTTTTGGGCATTCCACCAATGTTCTCCTATTCTATCATTTTTACGGATAAAAACAGAGAATTTAACAACCTATAATAATCCTAACATACATTATCACTCCAAGAACGTACATGCTTAAATGAGGGTCTTACTAAAGAGGTAAATGAGAAGGTTATACAACCTTCCCCAAGTTTGTCTTAGAATTCTACCGCGGGTGTGTGTATTACAAAGATGGGGAACAAGAAAAGAAAAAAAGGAAAGAAAAGAACGGAAAAGAAAGAAAAAAAAAGGAATCGCCTAGAAAGAGGCCACAATGAAGCTATAAAAAGGAACAAAAGAGGAAATTTCTGCATTAAAAACCCATTATGTACTATAAGGTCCCTACTCTGCTAGGCGGCCCCGTTTAGCAAATGACTTCCTCTATAGCGGCTTAAGTGGGTGTTGACAAGACAAACCAAGCTATATTGGATTTGAGTGGCTTATAGCAGAGGTCACTATGGAATACCGTTGAACTCATACAGATGGAATGTGCATCGTTTCCCAGTTTTGATAGTGTAGCGTCAGTTGCTTTCCTCGATGTGTGTGTGGGACCATTTGTGGTGAAGCATTTTGGGAGTTCTACTTATCCAAATTGATTCTCAAAAATGCGTGTGACTCCATATGTTTGGCTACGTGGAAACTAGCTCAAAATCCTTGCATAAAATGTTCCTTACATTTGTATCTCTAGACTCTACCTCACTGAAAAAGGCCGAGGCTAGCCTGCCCAAAATTCAAGAGAAACGTTTAGATGATACCATTAATTCAATCACATCGTGATACGCATATAGAAAGAACCCGGTTAAGCTTAGAATCGACATTGTTACCAACGCCATGGTGAACACTTCCCTAGTTCATTCTCCTACTGATTATCTCTCATAATTATTGTTTGTTTTTGTTCACGATTCGTTCACACAAACCCCCCTTTATTTACCGGAAACTATTGACCACTAGTCAACTAATTCACTAAAGACTTAACTTTCACCATATTCTCTGTGGGACCGACCCCAACCTTTGTTGGGTTCTATATTTGACAACGATCGCTTACGCTTCTTAATTGGAGTGGTACTTTGGCGTTATCAAATTTTGGCGCCGTTGCCGGGGATACGGTTGACGGTAAGTCCCCGTGTTCACAGTGAGGCAGTCCGCTATGCGGAATCCGAACATTTTTGGGACTTTTTTCCTAGACTCCTAAATACCCTATGTTAGGTTTATTTTATTTGTCAAGCTTCAACCAATAGTTCACCCAATAAATCTAGGACAGTTTAGGCGAGTTTTGAGAGAGGAAACACGCTACACACGTTTTTCTCCTCCTTCAATCTTGCCCTTGAAATCTCTTGGGATCTTAGTTTTCTTGTTCTTGGATAATTGAAGATTGTTTTCATTATATTGTGAATCTCTTCTCTTTATTATGAATATAATTTTCTTCTCTTCTTCTTCTAGCATTAAAAAACTTCACACAACTAGGGTTGTGGAAGCCATGGCAAAAGTAGCATTATAGATTCCGTGTAGCGTCGGGTTCAATATATATGTTGTCACATTGTTATTCATTCATATATGAACGTTTTGTAGTGGTTGCAAACATTAGAACATGCCTAGGTTTAAATTTGCTGGTGTAAAGAGGTAAAACCGGGAAAACTTGATTAACGACGAGGATTCGAGACTACAAACTCTCGTCGTTGATTAATGCTGTAACTAGAAATCTACTTGATGTTTAGGATTGAAATATAAAAGACTTTTCAAGTTCGAGAGGAAAAGCATTAGGTTATTTGGTTAAGAAACGTTTAGATGACATTAATTCAATCACATCGAGACACACATAGAAAAAGAACCCGATTAAGCTGATGCACATTGTTACCATCGCCATGGAACATCTTCCCTAGTTCATTCTCCTATTATTATCATTGGTTGCGGTTAAGTTTTTGTTCACGATTTCACAAAACCCCCCTTTACCGGAAACTATGACTACTTCTAGTACTAAACGGCTAATTCGCACCTTTTCCCTGTGGGATCGTGTTTCTGGGTTTCTTTTTTGCCGATCAACATGATGCTTTAGGTGTAGTTTGGGCTTATCTATATCCGAAAGCTTCAATAGTAAAGGGGTTTGTGCCTTTGCTTGACCTTTTGTTCGGATACTTACAAAGAAACTTAGTCCTATAAATGCTTAATGGTCAAGCTATTTAAAAGAGAGAAAAAATAATTCATTATCTGAAACAAGTATATATATATTCAACACTGGACTGAACAAGTTTGTTTTAAAGATTTATATTTTGAACTTTATTTATTTTTTAATTATTAATGTACTGTAAACTTCAGTTATCCTGCTTAATGGTTGTATTTGATGTTCAAAAGGGAATATAAATTACCAGTATTGTTTTTAAAACATGTACAAGAGCAAGGATTCACTGTCAAAATTCGGCAACTTGTTTAAAGAGAAAGTTGATACAAAAGAGTTCCTAAAGTTTAGGTTGCTAGATAAAGGGCCTATAAGGTGGAAACCATAAGCTATACTGCCTATTTCATTAATGGATACTAGTTTCATACATTACAAGAGATTCCATATGGATGTCTTTAAGCAGGGAGTATCTTTGGCTGTGACAACTGATAGTTTTGCTAGTGCTCGAGATAAGAATCACACTAATGGAGAGGTTATCTATTATAGTTCTATTCAAGTTTTATTGAGCTCGATTATTATGGTCATTTTAGTGTTGTACTATTTTGATGTGCTTGATATTATAATGAAAAAGATGAATTTGGGTTGACCCGTGTGTACTTCAACAGATTACGTAGTACATATAACACATTTGTCTTGGCATCTCAAGTTCATCAGTGTGTTTTATATGGAGAATCCAACTAAGACCGATGTTTATTATGCAGGGAATAACGTCCTCGTTGATTCGTATGACATGGAGGAAGAAAACTATCTTAACATAGGAGAGACATTTTGGAGGGAGCCTGCCGAAGACATTGGTCCCTCAAACACAACACCTGATGTTGACATTAGATGGTCAAAAGAAGATATCCCCAATGATGTTGTTGATATGCCACCTGATGCACAACTTTTAGAAGATACAACTATGGAAACATCGAAAGAGGGGATGATTATGATAATACTGATTAGGATTGGATACATGCGGATAATTAAAAACAAACTTCAGAACTTCTCTAGCAAGTTTAAACATTTGTCTAAAGGCTAGCTTCCTAGTACTTGTCTAAAGGCTAGCTCATTGATTGTAGATTAAGACCTTGTTTCTTGTACACTTTTTTTGTTAGCGTCAACATGATGCTCCTTATTAATCTTATCTATTTAATTTTGAATTTTGATCATGGTTTTAGTTGTTTTGAGTGAGTGATAATGGGCATTTTGAAAGCAAAGTTTGGTTATGTTCTTAACTATCCTCCTCCTTATTAATTTTTTATTTGTTTATTTTCCTTATAATTTTGTGTTGATTAGTTGGTTCAATTTTACAGGAGATTTGCTATCTGATTTAATGAATCATTGAGGGGATCGGAGAATCGACTTCAATAATGACTGACTAGAGTTACAGAAAGATTTGACAATACTACTTGTTTGTTTTATCGATATGAAAAATAAAATACCCTACTATTTATGTTGAACTGTCTATTTCCTGAACTAGAGTGCCCATGTTCTTGATGTAGTTTTTTCAAAATTATGTATTTGATACCATCTTTTCTCTACTACTTCATTAGTAGTAACTAGATGTCACGACCTAACTCGTCTTGAGTGGCACCCATACAACCCCCGGATGAGCGAACCAATAGAGTGAAACCCTTTACCTAGACTAACAGCCTAAAACCAGCAACCGAAAGTAAACTAGCAATCAAAATAAGCAAAAACTATAGCATAATCATTAACCTATGAAAAATCCCACCTAGGAACTGAAAGTCGTTGTACCAAACATCAATACCAATATCTAGAATACGGGGATACAACCCCAAAAGAAAATACGAAGTAGTTTTAAGTCCGAAAAGAGTGGACTGAAAATCTAAAGATGACCCAAGGTAGCTCGAATAATCAGCTCACCCTTGAAAGTCAGAAATCGTCGGCGCTAAAGGTGAGGTCGCGTCTCATACACTAGAAGATTTCTTGTACTCACCAAAAGACAAGTGCAGTATCAGTACACCACCACTGTGTACTGGTAGGATCATCAGCCAATTTTCAAATATAGAGTGTATAAGCAGTACAATAATATCAAGTAGAAGGTATGCAAATAATGCATAATAGCCACAGACACACCTAGACTCCCAGTCCCTACTTAGCATGTTCCCGCATAAAATGGACCCCACTAACTCTAAACCACCACCACTTACCATTAACTATACCTTTCCATCTAGCCCAGACCCACCCTGGGACCCCCTCTAGACTACACACATGTACCTTGAATCAAACCGGCCTAAACCAAGACCAACACAATGTCAATGAACAACCCAACCTATACCAAGACCAACACAAATGTCAATGAACAGCCCGGCCTAAACAAAGACCACCACAAATGTCAATGAACAACCCGGCCTAAACCAAGACCAACACAAATGTCAATGGACAACCCTGCCTAAACCAAGACTAACACAACAGTTAAATAGAATTTCCACGGCCTCTCAAGGACCACAAAACCAATAACATATTTCAATAAGCAACCCGGTCCACTCACAAAACCAATATCAATCAATGCAACACAATAATAACAATGCAATGATGCAACAAAAGTAAACCCATACCAGGCGTGGTACCCGTGCCAACCAATTGTTATACCAATACTAGGCGTGGTACCCGTGACAAACCATTTGTTATACTTGTACCAGGTCTGGTACCCGAGCCAACCGAATGATAATAATCCACAGTAAAATGCATGAACACAAACCTTGTAAACCAACAAGCAAATACCGTTCAAATCACAGACTGTAAAGAAGGAACCTTATACATTCTACACAACTTCCCTAAGCAATGTAATTCATACAATCACTTAGATACAAGCACATGAATATACAACATTCAAAGAAAATGTAAGCCATCACCTACCTCGAAATGATCCAAGTTGTATTTGACCCGAGCTTTCCCGTGTTTCAGATTCCTCTCTCATTCTTGGCCTAAAAACAATACACCGTACATACAATTAACACACAAGGCATGCACATTACCCGGATTATACCGAATCCCTAAACCCCAGGCCACCCATGATCATCCCACTCTTTTCCCGGGCTTTTCCACCAATAATTCTCCTAGTTCTATCATTTTTACGGATAAAAACAGAGAATTTAACAACCTATAATAATTTTAACATACTTTTATCAACGACCAAGAACGTACATGCTTGGAATCCCCTTTCTTCCCAAAATTCTACCATTCCTAGGTTATTACAACCTTCCCCAAGTTCCTTCTTAGCAATTCTACCGCATAGGAAATGTATTACAAAGATTGGGGAACAAGAACCTTACCTTAGGGAAGAATTTCAACGGAAAAAGAAAGAAAAATGCCTGGAATCGCCTAGACCTTTTCCCAAAATGAATTGTATAAAACTGAACAATTTTGGGAAAGTTTCTGCATTAAAAACCCATCGGCCTACTATAGAGGTCCCTACTCTGCTATAGCGGCCCCGCTTTAGCAAATGACTTCCTCTATAGCGGTCTTAAGTGGGTGTTGACCGCCTTGACCACTGCTATATTGGTATTTGCCACCGCTATAGCAGAGGTCACTATGGTGGACCGTTGCACTCATCACAGATGGAATGTCTGGAAATCTCCCAGTTTTGGATATTTTACAACACAGTTGCTTTCCTCGATGACCTGAAACAACCCATTCACATCAAAAGCAATTTTGGGAGTTCTACTTATCCAAATTCGATTCTCAAAAATCCCACGGACTCCTCTATGTCTTGGCTACGTGTAAAACTAGCTCAAAACAAGACACATAAACCAATCCTTACCCGGATATCTCTAGACTCTACCTCACTCAAAAACTGGCCGAGGCTAGCCTAGCCCAAAATTTCAAGAGAAACGTTTAGATGATACCATTAATTCAATCACATCGTGATACGCATATAGAAAGAACCCGGTTAAGCTTAGAATCGACATCATTACCAACGCCATGGTAAACACTTCCCTAGTTCATTCTACTACTGATTATCTCTCATATATTATTGTTTGTTTTTGTTTACACATTGTTCACACAAAACCCCCCTTTATTTACCGGAAACTATTGACCATTAGTCAACTAATTCACTAAAGACTTAACTTTCACCATATTCTCTGTGGGACCGACCCCAACCTTTGTTGGGTTCTATATTTGACAACGATCGCTTACGCTTCTTAATTGGAGTGGTACTTTGAGCGTTATCAAATTTTGGCGCCGTTGCCGGGGATTACGGTTGATTATTAAGTCCGGCGTGTTTATTTGACTCTTAGTCATACTTTCCTGCTTTTACGTTTATTTGTTGTTTTTGTTTTTGACAGGGTACAGAGTTGTGCATGCCAAGTACCCGGCGCTCGGGTGAATCAACATTACCTTACGACCCCGAGCTTGCTAGAACATTAAGGCGGAATATGGCTGCACAATAAGAGAAAGCAAGGCTCGCTGCAGAACTGCAGGCCCAACAAAATCTAAATGCTGGTGGTCTGCAGGACGATGTTATGCTGAATAATGAGGATATCGACTTGGATGGAGTTGGCACTACGGGCGCCATTGCTCTTCCACCGCTAGCGCCCGGAGCCAAGTTCAACATCACTAGCACGATGATCCAGCTGTTGAACTTGAGAGGAGTGTTCCGTGGTGCCGCTGGTGATGATCCAAACCAGCACCTGATTAATTTCGTGGGCATCTGCAAGTCGTTCGAGTTGCCTGGAGTAAGTCAGACAGCAATCAGGCTCAGGTTGTTTTCGTTGTCTCTGTCTGATGAGGCAGCATTGTGGTTGACAGAGCTGACCCCCGACTCTATCACAACTTGGGGAGAGTTGAACGGAGCTTTCCTAGAAAGGTTTTTTCCTCCCTCTAGGATGATACAGTTGAGGGATGAAATTAGTAATTTCAGACAGCAACCCCACGAAGCGTTACATGAGACTTGGTTGCGGTTCAAGAAGAAGCTGACACAATGCTCGAACCATCAGTTGACTGACAACTTTTTGATGTAGACGTTCTACAGGGCACTGAATTCGGCTACCAAGCCGACGTTAGACAACGCAGCAGGTGGTGCATTCATGGGTCTCACTTTTGTTGAGGCCACAACTAATTTGGACAGGCTCACCAAAACCAACAGGGCCTGGCATACACGGGATACAGAGGTAGAAGCTAGCACTTATGCAGTTGGTATGTCAGCTGAGCAGCGCAGAAAAGAGGAGGAGCGTGACCAAGACATGGCGCATCTGAAAATGCAGTTGGACTACTGACAAAGCACTTGTTTTCAGGAGGTATCGAGAAGGTAAAGGCTGTGGGTTTCTAAGGTAGAGCAGCAGAGTTGGAAACTGATGAGGAGGCGAATTACTTGGGGGGGTTCCAGGTCTATGGCCAGGGAAACCAAGGTCGGACCTATCAGAAGGACAACTACTATGAGAAAGCTGGTTACAGAGATCGCGAGCAAGGAAACTGGAGGAATAACACTGATAGAGGTGGGTTGTATGTACCACCTGGTAATCGGGATAAAGCTAGCAATGAGGCAGGGACTTCCAAGCTAGAGAACATGATGGCGAAGATGCTGCTGAAGGTAGAATCGACTGACTCTGGGGTGAAGGAGATAAGGACTGAGTTATCGGCCATGAGTCAAATAGTGGAGGCGCATTCCACCTTGATTAAGCAATTGGAGCAGCAAGTGGGCTTAATCTCGGCATCTCTAAACCAAAGGAAGACAGGTACCTTGCCGAGTGACACGATTCAAAACCCGAGGAACGACGCAAGCTGTATGGCGATCACTACAAGAAGCGGCAAAATATTACCGGAATCACATCCAGTAATTCAGACTCAAGTTGAGAGTGATGACGCCAACGACAAAGAGGTTGAAGAGGCTACTCAAAAGCCTGCGGAGAAAAGTAAGGAAGCTGAAAAGCCTCCAACTATGATGCCTCGGCCACCGCCTCCCTTCCCACAACGCCTAAAGAAGAAAACGGAAGATGGTAAGTTCCTGAATTTCCTGACCATGCTCAAGCAGATATCAATAAACATCCCATTGGTGGAAGCGCTTGAACAAATGCCCGGATATGCCAAGTTCATTAATGACTTGATTACAAAGAAGAGGTCGGTAAGTTTCAAACCAGAAGATAACCTCCACCACTGCGGCGCTATTTCCTCAAGGTCGCTAGTCGAAAAGAAGGAAGACCCAGGCGCGTTTACTGTTCCCTGCACCATTGGAAAGCTCAACTTCAGGAAAGCCTTATGTGATCTTGGTGCTAGCATCAACTTGATGCCGCTAGCAGTCTACAAGCAATTGGGCTTGGGAGCACCTAAACCAACGTCCATGAGAGTGTTGATGGCTGACCGTTCGGTAAAGCGACCGGTGGGAATATTGTCCGATGTGCTAGTCAAGGTTGGTAAGCTTATATTCCCCGCTGACTTTGTGATCTTGGATTGCAAAGTGGATTTTGAAGTTCCCATAATATTGGGACGACCATTGTTAGCTACGGAAAGAGTATTGGTTGACATGGAAAGAAACGAACTGACCTTCAGATTAAACAATGAAGTGGTTAACTTTGATATGTCCAAATTGATGAAGCAACCAAGTGACATGAGGGTGGTCGCAGTCGTCAATGTTATTGAGGAAGTCCCTGCGGTTGTGTATCTTGAGGAGAAGGGTTGTGTTGAAACCCAAGTTGTTATGAGAGTAAGGTCGTGATCGCAAGAGGAGAAGCAGGTAAAGGAAAGCGGTGAAAATAGATCAAGAAAACAAAAACACCGCAAGAGAATCTGCAAAGAAAGAGCGAAGAAGTTGTTGCGACTAGCTATGGAGCCAACAAAAGAGGAAGCTGGAACGCAACATGAGGTTGTCACGTGCACACACTCCATCGAGTTCTCCTTCTTTGGAGACCCTGGCGGTCTCCAATATCATGTCAGAATCTGAGTCCTATGGACTTCACAGGTATTCCTTATTCTCACAGTTTTAGTTTTCACATGTATGCATTGGGGACAATGCATGAGTCTAAGTTGAGGGTGTTGGAAAACCTGTGAGTCACCACCGAGAGTTTTTGTTGCCGAGTTCTTTTCCCTCCGGTGTGCTATCTTGTAGAACCGGCATGTTTAGGTTGTCGTTTAAATTTTTAGTTGTTTTCTAGTGTCTATAGCAAGCATGTGGCATTTTTCTTGACTAAAAGGAGCCCCTCTGAAAATTTTCTGGTTTTGTACCTATGGTTGAAATGATTGACTGTCCGGATCCTTGGATGTCATTGTGTGGTTATGATTGGAATAAGTATGATTAAGCCGAGTTGTTGTCTTGATAGTTGGAAATGGTATAGTTTCTTGGTGCAAGTGTGTGTGAGCGTATTGTTATAAATTCTTACTATGTGCATACATCTAGAACTTGCCCGGTCTATTTTGTTAAGTTTGAAGTTGGTTGCTTAGGAAAGGATCACAGACCCTTTTTGTGTGCAGTCCACTTAGCCTATAAGACCGTCCAAACACATAATCCCTTTGATCCCTGTTTGAGCCATAATTGACCATGTTCTTTCAATAACCTGTCACCGTTCCTGTTTAACTTTGAATCACTATTTTGGCCTTGGTCCTTCCTTGGACATCGTGCACCTCAACTCAGGCAACCAACCTAAGTTGAGGGTGGCTACTATAGAGGTAAATGAGAAGAAAAATAGGATATGAATAAGATTGGTTGTGAATAGAATGAAAATTCTGGGTGTGTGTCTAAGAAAAGAAAAAAAAAAGATGAAAAAGAATGAAAAAGAAATAAAAAGAATTGTCAAAATAAAGGGGCCGCACCTGTAGCCAGAAAGAAGGAAATCAAAAGGTGAATAAGAATGGAATAAAGAGGTGAATAAGGATGGACAAAGTAAAGTTAGGTGGAAAGAGTAGGTCGGTGATTCCAAGGAGGGTTTAGTCACTATTCCCCAAACATATCCTACCTGCACCCGAAGCCTCATTACAAGCCTAAACAAGTCCTGTAGTGATCCTGAGTGGCTTTCTGTAAAACCGAGATAGAATAGTAAGGGCAAGCCTATGGCATCCCATGTGCATTGTTTGAACTCGTTTGTGAGTGTGAGCGTCTTACTTAGTCCTAAATCTTGTGTGAAGGACTTCTTTATGGTGAGGGCACCAAGATTTTTGTATTGTCTATTGACTGTTAGGATAGCTGTGCGTGTGTATGCATAATATTCTATCATATCGGAATGACATGTTTGGATCCTTGCAAGTTAGCGTTTCATACATTTGTATGCTACGAGGGAGCTTGATTTATTGAACTAATGAATGACCATGAGTTGCTAGAGACACGAGTTTGTTTTCTTAGTTGAGTCTTCGTATTATTATTTTTATGTTATGTTGCTTGAGGACAAGCGAACGTCTAAGTTGAGGGTGTTGATGTGCCGCCACTTTACGACACTTTCGACTCCTTTAAACTAAGAATAATCGTACGTTTTCAAGCAACCGTCGTTGTTTTTGATGTTTTATGTTATGTTTTCAGGAAAGGGAGACAAACACGGAAACAGAAGGAAATACGAGCAAAACTACGTTCTGGATAAGAGTGACGGTCAGAGTGATGGACCGTCAAGCTTGTGACGGTCCGTCAACCCCAACCGTCAAGTTGAGGCAGTCCACTGCCTAGTGGTGACGGTCCAGGCAATGGTCCGTCAAGCCAGTGACGGTCCGTCACCCAAGCCGTCACACTTAGGCAGTTCGCTACGCGAAATCCGAACGTTTTTGGGACTTTGTTTCCTAGACTTCTATAAATACCATATGTTAGGTTTATTTTACATGTGAAGCTTTTTACAATAGTTCTCCAAATAATTGTAGGAGAGTTCTGAGCGATTTGTGAGAGAGGAAACACGCTACACACGTTTTCCTTCTCCTCAATCTCGTTCTTGATTTGTTCTTGGGATCTTGGTTTTTCTTGTTCTTGGATATTTGAAGATTTTTTTCATTATATTGTAAGAATCTTTTCTCTCTATTATGAATATGCCTTTCTTATCTTCTTCTTCTAGCATGATTAACTAAACTCCCAAACTAGGGTTGTGGGAGCCATGGCTAAAGTAGAGATATAGATTCCGTGTAGCGACGGGTTCAACATATATGATTGTCACGTTGTTAATCATTCATGCTTAACGTTTTCTAGTGGTTGCAAACATTAGAACATGCCTAGGTTTAATTTGCTTGAGTAAAGAGATTAAAACCGGGAAACTTGATTAACGATGAGGATTCGAGACTACCAACTCTCGTTTTATGATTAATGCTGTAACTAGATTAATCTACTTGATGTTTAGGATTGAAATATAGACGCACACCTTTTCAAGTTCGAGATAGTTGAAAAGTAAATTCGTCTATTTGGTTGAGAAACGTTTAGATGATACCATTAATTCAATCACATCGTGATACGCATATAGAAAAAACCCGATTAAGCTTAGAATCGACATCGTTACCAATGCCATGGTAAACACTTTCCTAGTTCATTCTACTACTGATTATCTCCCATATATTATTGTTTGTTTTTGTTTACATATTGTTCACACAAAACCCCCCTTTATTTACCGGAAACTATTGACCATTAGTCAACTAATTCACTAAAGACTTAACTCTCACCATATTCTCTGTGAGATCGACCCCAACCTTTGTTGGGTTCTATATTTGACAACGATCGCTTACGCTTCTTAATTGGAGTTGTACTTTGAGCGTTATCAAGAGGTTCTGGGTATGGATAGGCTAGAATGGGAAAGTGTTTACAAGCCTAATCCAGTTAAAATAATATCAATTGTTTAGGCTAGGAAGCTAGTGGGGAGAGGGTGTATGGATTTCTTGGCTTAGATCTGGGATGATAGTATGGAGTCTGCATCTATTGAGTCAGTTTTTGCGTCAGAGTTTCAGGAGGTGTTTCTGGTGTATTCACCTAGTATGCCTCCTACAGGGGTACCGGTTTTTGTATTGACCTAGAGCAGGGCACTCACCCAATTTCCATTCCTTCTTATCGCATGGCTCCGGCAGAGTTAAAGGAACTTATGTCTTAGTTTTAGCAAGTCTTCGATAAGGGTTTTATCCATCCCAGTGCTTCACCTCGGGGTGCTCAAGTTTTGTTTGTGAAAAAGAAGGATGGTAGTATGCGAATGTGCATAGACTACAGACAGTTGAACAAGGTTACAATCCAAAACAGGTACCCTTTTACCCCGCATTGATGATCTTCTTGACCAGTACAGGGTGCATCTGTGTTCTCAAAAATTGACTTAAGGTCAGGGTATCACCAGTTAAAGATTAGGCCCGAGGACGTCCCTAAAACTGTTTTTCAGATTTAGTATGGGCATTACGAGTTTCTGGTAATGTCATTTGGGTTGACAAATGCGCCGGCGGCCTTCATGAGTTTGATGAATGGGGTGTTTATGTCCTATTTGTATTCTTTCATCATTGTGTTTATTGATGACATTTTGATCTACTCCAAGAATAGGGAGGAGCATACTAGACATCTCCGTATTGTGTTGGAATTATTGAGGAGCCAGACTCTTTATGCGAAGTTCTCCAAGTGTGAATTTCGGTTGATTTCAGTCGCATTATTAGGGCATGTGGTTTCAGAAAATGGGGTGATGGTAGATCCCCAGAAGATAGAGGCAGTCAATAACTGGGGCCGGCCTAGCTCTATGACTGAGGTAAGGAGTTTTATGGGACTTTCAGGTTACTATCGTAGATTTGTCAAGGATTTTGCCTCCATCGCTACTCACTTGACTAGGTTAACTCAGAAAGAGGTACCATTCATGTGGTCCCACAAGTGTGAGGAGATCTTCCAAAAGCTCAAGACACTTCTGACCACATCTTCCATTTTATCTTTGCTTGTTGATGGTAAGGACTTCATTATTTATTATGATGCTTCACATTTGAGTTTGGGTGCTATGTTTATGCAGGACAGGAATCTGATTGCCTATGCATCTAGGCAGTTCAAGGTTCATAAGAGGAATTATCCAACTCACGACTTTGAGTTAGCATTAGTGGTGTTCACACTCATGATTTGGAGAAACTATCTCTACGGTGTCATGTGTGAGGTATTCACTGATCATCGCAGTCTGCAACACATTTTTACACAAAAGGACTTGAATCTGAGGCAGAGGAGATGGATGAAGTTATTGAAGGATTATGATGTGACCATTAAGTAACATCTGGGTAAGGACAATGTGGTGGAAGACGCATTGAGCCGAAAGACAATTAGCATGGGAAGTTTGGCTTAATTGGGGGTGTCCAAGTGACCATTGGCAAGGGAGCTTTTGGCTTTGAAATCTTTGTTCATGCACTTGGTATCTCGGAATGGGGTGCAATGTTGGCCAGTATTGAGGTCAAATCCATATTCAAAGAAGAGATAAACACCAAGCAGTTTCAGGATTCATAGTTGAGCATGCTTTGGAGCAGGGCAATAGCTGAAAAATCCAGGGATGCTGATAAGTCGGTAATCTACCAACTTATTGAGCCTATATCCATGAATTATTGCTATGTTTTGAATAGATTTAGAGGTTCTTATGGCCTTTATTAATCTCTATGCAGGTACTTTTGATAGATGATGATAAACAAGGAAATAGACCCAAAAAGAGCTCAAAAAGAGTGAAGTGTGAAGCGTTAGGAAAAGCTAAAGATTCTCACTGAAGATGCAGTGGCCGTGTGACACGCACAAGTCGAGGTGCAAACCGCACCTCCTCCACATAGAGTTGCAATAATCATGAAGAGTATGTTAAGGGGTGCGGTCGTTGTGCGACGCACACATATCAAGGTGCGAACCGCACCCCCTTTAGCACAGAGCTTCCAAAGATAGCTGAAGTCACTGGTTTAACTGAAGGTAGTGTGTGATGCGCACATCACAACGTGCAAATTGCATGTCGTGCCACACACCTCCCGAAGGGCATTTTTGTCCTAATTTTTAGTCACATTTTGGGAAACTAAAAAAGGCCTATTTAGGCACAATTGTAAATAACTTTCTTTAGTCTTGAATATTCTGAAGAGCTCTTTGCTTGGAGACTATGTTTTCACCTCCATTGAGAACAGGGTTACAATCTAATTCTCTTGGTTAACACTTGTGTGCTCAAATTAAATCTAGAAGTTGAGATTTAGCTCTAATGGAAGAGATTTTGACTTACCCAGCTGGTATCTCTTTCTCTACTGCTATGAGTGGCTAATTTCTCTTGTCTAGGGGTGCATTGATGATGGTTGCTTAACAAATGGGTGTGGGTGTTATTTATTCTTGCTTAATTGACATGGGTCTAGTAATTTCACCAAGTTTTAATCATAAAATTGGTGGTTGCAAACAATAATATTCATTAATTGACTATGTGATTGCTTGAGAAAGTATTTCATGGTTTTGGATGTGAAATTACCAGTGGGAACTTGGGATTCCATTAAGATTTGAGTCTAGAGATAGCTCTTATCGATGGAATTTCCCATTTAAGGGTCTAAGCTTGAGATAGTATGACCTCCCGAAGCTTAGATTGGTTGTTTATTGATCAAACCAATGATGCTCTAACCGAGATCATCGGATATAAGATTGTTGATCGAGAGATAAGCAATTCTTACCCATGACCAATGCTACTTATGTCACTAAGCGAAAATACGTATGAATTGATAATCACCTTATCCCATAACTAAATCCCCATCGGATATGCATCCCTAGTCGTCTAGTAAACTTGGTACACCCGCTTTCATTTTATTGCTTTTTAATTGAATTGTAATTGTAATGACAATATCTCAATTTTCCCATCCTTTTACTTTATATTTTAAGCATTTACTCTTGCTTTAAACTCAATTCGATACATAATCTATTTAGCAACTTCAAGTCCCTTGGGTATGACCCCGACACTCATTGGGATTATAAATTTTGGTTTGTTGTACGATCGTCGTGCCCTCCAACTTTGGAGAGCATGATTTGAGCGTACATGAAAAATGGCACCATTGTCGGGGACTTGAGTTGATAGCTATTTTTGATTGTTGTTTTGAAATCAATTTGAGAGTACTAGTTTCTTTTAGTTTTGTTTGTTGTTTGTGTTTTGATTGAGCGGGCTAGCCTATAAATGAGGTCGACGACAACGAGAGCCTTGACAGCTTTATGGAGGCCAACAAGGCTGATCCTATGATGCAAGGGGATATAGGTGCAATCCGCTTACCCCCCACAGTGGGAAATGTTGTCTTTCATATGACTAGCACCATGCTCCACTTAATCCAAATGAAGGGCCTATTTGGTGGAGCAGCCCATGAACATGCCAACCGAAATATTCAGAATTTTTGGAGATTTGCAAACCATTCATCTTTCAACATATCTTCCAAGAGTCCATCCAATTAAGCCTATTCCCCTTTTCCTTGATGGGGGAAGCCATGGTGTGGTTGGAGGAATTTACAGATCATTCCATCACCTCTTGGGCTGAGTTGGTTAAAGCATTTACATCGAGGTTCTTTCCTCCATCTCGAATGATACAGTTAAAAGATGAGATCACAAACTTTAGGCAACTCCCGGATGAGCCTCTTCATGAGGATTGGCTATGATTCAAAAAGAAGCTTCTCTTGTGTCCAAATCATGAGTTGTCAAATAATGTGCTGCTACAAAGATTCTATCGAACACTGAACTCTATGAATAAATAGGTGGCTGACAATCTTGGAGGTGGTACCTTCATGAACTTAGAGTTTCCCATTGCCTCGACTTTGTTAGAGCGAATGACTAAGACCAATCGAGCTTGGCATAAAAGAAAAGTGGATATATCAACCTCGGGAGGACCCTCATCCATCTTAGTTAATAAAATAAGGAAGAAGGATGAGTAGCGTGATGCGATAATGGAAAAAATGATGACACAAGACGGTGAATGATGTGAGTACAGCAAAAATCAAATCTAGTGATGATGAGCTCATGACTGTGGTTGATGGAAAGTTATATTTTATGTCGGAGGGTTCTCGTTCCAGGTATTATCGCCTGAGGGAGGAGAACCAAAGTTGGATTCAAGACAAAGAAAGAGACAAAAATTGGCGGGATAGAGACAAAGATGGTGATTTTTTTAATCACTGGAGTTCAAATCCCTATATCCCTCCGAATAAGGCGGACTCTGTCTACCAACCGGGAACAAGAAACCTCAGCCATTCCAAGTTGGAGGACATGTTGTCCTTGATTCTTAAGAAGGTGGACACCATAATTATGGGAGTGAGCGACCCAAAGAGTGAGTTCTCAACACTTTACCCAACTATGAGCTCCCACTCAGCCTCAATCAAGTATCTTGAGGCCCAAATGAACCATCTCTCAAGCAAAATTAACCCGAGGATGAAAGGGACGTTTCCTAGAGACACCATCACCAACCCAAAGAATGATAGAGGATTGAGGTAGTATCGTCATGCTGCGACGTTAAATCAAGCACTGCTTGGGAGGCAACCCAAGTTTCTTTATTTGTTTTTGGTTATCTTTTGTTTTTTTTGATGTTTTAATAGGGAATGCATGGATGGAAAAATGAACAAGGGAAAGCAGGGAAAAAAAATGGTTGTGCAGCATATTGTGCGGACCGCACAAGAAATTGTGCATGTCGCACTGCACACCGCATTCCAAAGAAGAAGGCCTAAAGGAAATTTGAATTTTTTTAGTCGATATGCGCTAGGCTGTGCAGACTGCACGATCCCAAGTGAGCATCACACCTCCAATCACATGGTGGTATAGATGACTGGGAAAACCCAAGGGAGTAATAGGGGCATGTGCGATATGTCATGCGGTCCGCACCTTGTCTGGTGCAAATCGCATATCGCAGCGCATGGAAGGTAAATATGAATTTTAATTGACCTAACCCATTGAACGACCCGACCCAAATATGACCTGGCTGACATTTCTTCTGCTTTTTCTTTTAAAACCGCCTCTTCTCTTCTTTTCCCACAATATTTTCCCTCAAACTCTCAAAATTTTCTCCCAAAAATCTGTCTAAATCCCTAAAACCTCTAGAATATCTTATCCTCCTCTCACCCACCATCTCTACCACTCCATCCACTGTCGTCATCATCTCTTCGGAAGGGTTTCATGGGTCACCATTGTTGAAGAACAAAAAGCTTCAATTTTCACTCCTCTCTTCATAATCTTCACTTGTGGTAAGTTCCCCAACGTTAAATACTTGTTTTTATGAAGGTTGGGAAATCATATTGTGAAGCATTCTTAGTAGAATTTCCATGTAGATTTTGAGTGAGATCTGAAAATTTTGGGTCCCCAATTTAAGTTGTACGGATGAAATTGCTATGTGTCAACTTGGTAGAACTTTAATTTAGTTAATGCACTTTGATTGTTAGTGATTTTTAGCCTTGAATTATATGTTGGGGTGAAGTATGAGTAACCCACTTGTGATGAACGAATGATTTGGCCCAATGATAGATAGGGTAACGTCGTTCTTAAAGGCAAATCATCGTTTGTCATGAGGTTTTTGTTGAAAATTTGTTATGGAGGCTGAATTTTCCTGATTGTATACCCATGAGTCTTATTGAGCATTCTATTTAGGGTGTATGATCTTGTGCGGGGAGGGGGTTAATTATTGTGGAAATTATGGGTGTCCATTATGCAAGTGAGGGCTTGATGTTCCCGATGATAGATGGGGTAACGTCCGTCTTAAGGGAAGTCATTGAGTTCATTTCTTGTTTGTAATTGTGTTGATTAAAACCAAGGAAGCCTGAGTACCCGGAAGTTATGGTCATGAGATCCCTTGTCCCCCTTGTTTAATATTGATTGGGTTGTTGCGTGGTGCCCAGTATCTATGCACATCTTGCTCTACGGATCACATGCGGAATTCACAAGAACACAAGGAACCAAAAATTTCAATTCTGCCTTTGTGCATTTCACATGAGATGCATAAATCTTGATGTACGGGTCGCATGAGGCATCGCACCATGTTTAAAAGAAAGTGCCAATCACTGATATGAGGGGTGACGCCTGGTGCGACACGCACTTTGGCTGGTGCAAATCGCACCAGCTTCGCACCTCGATGGAAAATACCTTAAGGTCTCCATTTTTTTGTGCGATAGCACATGCAACATGCACTCCTTCTGGTGCATTTTGCATGTGGTCTACATAAGCCAATAATTACCTACTTTATTTTTCTTATCCATTGCATTCCATTCTTTGTAGTTTGTTAACTTCTTCTTAGGTTTTATTTGTGTTTTGGCTTATAATCTATGGATGCAGAACATGTCTTCTAACAGGGGTAACGCCGAGAGAAGCTCACATAGTCCAAACGCTCCCTCCTTATCTAAGCCAACTGCAAAAGGGAAAAAGAAAGTCCCATCTTCCCGTGACCAAGTCACAGAGGAGGAGAGGGTTTGATTAGGAATGGAGGGCATGAAAGTGATCTATGATCGTGATAGGGGCAGGACATTCAATGAGGAACAAAGCTTCAACCTAAATGCGGTCGGGGACAATCTACCCAACATTCCTACTCAGTTTGCCAACCGTCAGTGGTAACCTCTTCAGGAAGTGCCTGGAAACTATTACAAGGAGTTAGTCCGAGAGTTCTTCGCCTCATATCAGGCCTCACAGGATGCTAAAGGCCATAAAGGGGGTTGTGAGAAATTCCCCACATAGGACTCAGTTATTGTTCGGGGAAAAGAAGTCAAGATCACTCCAAATGCAATTAATGCCATCTATTAGAGCAATCCAATTGAACCAGCACCTGACCTCATGAAGAAGCTAATTCTCAAGCGTAAACCTCTCGAATGGGCTGCCCCAATCATTTCTCCTGACATACATCCCAGGGCCACTATGGGGGCTGAAAATCCCCGCCTGACCTTATACTTTGAGGCACACGTGTGGTATGAATTTGTGCGCTCCCGTCTAATACCTTCTCAAAATGACCAAAAGATAACATATGATGGGGCCATGCTTGTAGCTGCAATCATGGTAGGAGATTATATCAATGTGGGTGAGGTCATTGCCTAAGTGATAAAGAGTAAATCTCGAAGGGGCGGTGATGTATTTCCCTTTCCGTTGTTAATTAGCAAAATTTGTACGCAAGCCAGTGTTCCTTTCATCGACTATGATACTCCTACTCTAGCCATTGGTGTATTATATCTTGACAAGAAAATAGACAGGGACACCCCTAGGTTTAAGAGGCAAAGGGATGAGCAGTTGAGTGAGGTTGACAATGATGAGCTTGGTGATAGGGTAAACACTTTATCTCCCTCCCAGACTACCTCAGAGGCACATCCACAGGCCCTTGCACCCTCTATGACCAAGGCTGGCCTTCAAGACATGGTGGACAAAACCCATAGTCATGAGCAGTAGCTGGCCGACCTAGCCTCAAAGCTACCCGGTATAATAAACAAGGCTGTCAAGAGTGCAGTTAAGGGGGTGGTGGATAGCTTGAACACACTATGTAAGAGGGTTGATGTCATGGAGGGGGCAATCACAACACTACAGAGTGATGTTGACAAAGGCAAGGGTAAAGTTTCGGTGGTGCAAGAAGGTTTGACCACATTGCCTCCACCTCAGAAGATTCCCAGACCTCTGGATGAATTTTTTGCCTCCTATGCAGATGAGGAGCTGCCTGTTAATGATTATTATAAGTTGGATGATGGTGAAAAAACCCTGACTTTCGGCGAGTTCTCCGTGACTCCACACTTTCTACAAACTCTCGAAGGGGTGGTGCTGGTCCGAGTAGAAGGAATACTGGTGAGGAAGCAGCTGTTGTTGATGATGATGATAAGGATTAGTCCTCCAGGGAGTTCCACCCTCTTCCCCATTGAGATATTAGCATTGAGGGAAATGCTATTTTAATGGGGAGGGGGTGGCATTACTTTCTTTTGTTGGTGCCCGTGAGAGGGCTTGAGATATTTTATTGCCCTTGTTGGGCCTTGTTGAAATTATTCTAGACTTGATTCGGCCCTTGTCGGGCATATTTTGAAGATTTTCGGGCCTTTAGATTATGTTTTATTTTTACCTTGAGCTTATTTGTGCCATTGTCGGGCTTGATTTTTGGTGATGGAGATTGGCCTTACTACCCGTGCTTTGCAAATATGCTAAAGGCCTACGCCGAGGCTTGTTTTGAATGAACCATGAGTGCGCAATTCGGTTATCGCCTTGTTAATAGTAATTTAGAAATAAATCTGAGGGTTTTCTTAATACCACGGTTCTTTCCAAAGGAGCAAGAGTTTTGATTATTTTCTTTTTATTCTCTTTTGTTTTTGTGTGTTGAACCGGGTTGGTTTTTCCCTATGATAGATTCAGAGGCAACTTTATTAACGGAAAATGCCAAGTTTTAGTTTAGAATTGAGTCTGTAGTTGCTTGTCTCAGAATTGTCCCACCAAAAAATTTCTCGTGGAAAATTGTTTTTAAAATAAAAGGAAGAAGGGAAATGAATTTTTGAGAAAAAGCATTCTCTTGTCATAACTTGCACACTCTCGCTTTGGCTTGATTGACTCACAAACAAGTGTGTAATGAACTCAAAATAGCTTGTCAAAAATCATTTGCCCCAATTAATTGTGAGACTAATGAAAGAGATCTTCTGGCACGATGCCTTGTGTGGTGATGCTTTACCTTAATTCTTGTGCATAAGTGTGGTCTAGAACTTTCCCTGAATGACCTTATGCCCTTTTTGATAGCCACTTCACCCAAATGACTTCCCACAACATCAAATCCTAGTGAATCCCTTTTGAACTTGTGACCATTCCTTGGCACCTTGTAACACCTTGACCTTTTTGGAACCTCTATTTTGGCACCCATCCTCCCTAATTGTTTGAAGATGAAATGTACGCTAAAATCCTAAGTTTGTGGGGGAAACAAAAGATAACATAGGCAAATGCCTATGTTTGGGGTGCATATTATTAAATAAGGAGAAGAAAATAAGTGCACTTAAAGTGCAAGGTAGCACCTTAATTTCGAATTGAAAATTGCTCCAAAAGATCAATCCAATGAGCAAATTAAAAAGCAAAAATAGGTGCTACCAAGTGAAGGTACTATAAGGAGTCTGAAGGATCATGAGTCAAAAGGAGAAATCATTGGTTGTGAGAGGGAAAAATAAGGTGAAGTTGAAATAGAAAAATGTGAGCGGTGTTTGAAATGAGAACAAAGAGCATTAGGGAGGTGTAGTCACTTGAACAAAATGATATCCTCACCTTAGCCCTGGCCAACATCATAACCCACAAGTCCTTGTTGATTCTGAGCTTGGCTACCCTACATTAGTGGTGATATACATGAAGGGCAAGCCTATGGTTCAACGCGTATGCACTTAAACTTCCCTGAGAGAATGAGAGTCTTCTTGGTTCTCCTATAATCCCATGTTTTGTTAATTGAATGATTGTGAGTGGGATTCTCTCTTGTGGTGAGTGGCATCATGCACTCAAATTGAAACATAGAGTCTCTATTTCAATTGAGGGGAATGAATGAGACAATTTGTGTGGCGAATCTTAAGGAAAACCTTGATGGTCCATGCCAATGACTTAGGAAGCTTAAATGTCTTGTTTTGAATGGCAAAAATTCCCTTGATTTTGAATGAGAAATGATGTTCTTTTGGAAAAAGTTTTGAAATGATCAAGTGCCATGAATTTGTGGTGGTTCAAATTGAAATGAACATAGTAGTTGAGTCATTTATTTGAGTCTTTCATTTATTCTTTTTCATAATTTTTAGTGTAGAGGAATCGTTTTTGCCTTGATTGAGCCTAGAGAATAATTCATTCCTTACCTTGTGAGTATCTTGCTTGAGGACAAGCAATAGTTCAAGTTTGGGGGTTTGATAAGTCGGTAGTCTACCAACTTATTGAGCCTATATCCATGAATTATTGTTATGTTTTGAATAGATTTAGAGGTTCTTATGGACTTTATTGATGTCTATGCAGGCATTTTTGATATATGATGATAAACAAGGAAATGGACACAAAAACAGATCAAAAGGAGTGAAGTGTGAAGCATTAAGAAAAGCTGAAGATTCTGACTAAGGATGCAGTGGTCGTGCGACACGCACAAGCTGAGGTGCGAACTGCACCTCAGCCGCATAGAGATGAAATAATCCTATCAGTTAAGGGGTGCGGTCACTGTGTGATGCGCACATCTCAAGGTGCGAACCGCACCCCCTTCGCACGAAGCTTCACAAGATAGCTTAAGTCACTGGTTTAACTGAAGGTAGTGTGCGATGCGCACATCAGAACGTGCGAACGGCATGTTGCGCCGCACACCTCCAGAAGGGCATTTTTGTCCTAATTTTTAGTGATGTTTTAGGAAACTATAAAAGGCTTATTTAAGCATAATTGTAAATAACTTTTTTCACTCTTGAATATTCTGAAGAGCTCTTTGCTTGGAGACTATGATTTCACCTCCATTGAGAAGAAGGTTTCAATCTAATTCTCTTGGTTAACACTTGTGTGCTCAAATTGAATATAGAACTTGAGATTCAGCTCTAATGGGAGAGATTTTGACTTACCCAGCTGGTATCCCTTTCTCTCTTGCTATGAGTGGAAAATTTCTCTTGTCTAGGGGTGCATTGATGATGGGTTCTTAACAAATGGGTGTGGGTGTTATTTATTCTTGGTTATAATTGCTTAATTAACATGGGTCTAGTAATTTCACCAAGTCTTAATCCTAAAATCGGTTGTTGCAAACATTAATTTTCATTACTTGACTATGTGATTGCTTGAGAAAGGATTTCATGGTTTCAGATATGAAATTACTAGTGGGAATTTGGGATTCCACTCTGATTTGAGGCTAGAGATAGCTCTTATCGATAGAATCACATATTTAAGGGTCTAAGCTAGAGATAGTGTGACATCCCCAAGCTTAGATTGGTTGTTTATTGATCAAACCAATGATGCTCTAACCAAGATCATCGAATATACGATTGTTGATCGAGAGATAAGTAATTCTTACCCATGACCAATGCTACTTATGTCATTAAGCGAAAATTGGTATGAATTGATAATCACCTTATCCTATAACTAAAGCCCCATCGGATATACATCCCTACTCATCTAGTCAACTTGGTACACCCGCTTTCATTTTATTGATTTTTAATTGAATTGTGATTGTAGTGACAACATCCGAATTCCCCCATACTTTTACTTTATATTTTGAGCATTTACTCTCGCTTTGAACTCAATTTAATATAATCTCGATTTAGCTACTCGAAGTCCCTTGGGTACGAACCCGACACTTGTTGGGATTATAAATTTTGTTTTGTTGCAAGATCGTCGTGGCCTCCAACTTTGGAGAGCACGATTTGAGCATTCATCAGATATCACATTGGATTCGAGCAGCGTGTTAAATTTTAGAGGAATGATTTTTGTTCCTCAGGTTGATGATATAATTCAGAAGATATTGGTAGAGGCTCATGGTTCACGGTACTCAATTCATCCAAGCTTAACCAAGATGTATATGAATTTGAGGCATCTTTACTAGTGGCTCGGGATGCAAAGAGACATAGCTGATTTTTTGTCCAATTGTCAGAACTGCCAACAGGTTAAGTATGAGCACCAAAGGCCTTCAGCACTACTTCAGAGTATTCCCATTCCCGAGTCGAAGTGGGAAAGGATAGTCATGGATTTCGTGGTGTGTCTTCCAAAGACATTGGGGAGGTATGACTCAATTTGGGTCATTGTAGATAAGATGACCAAGTCCACTCATTTCATTCTGGTCAGAGTGGACTATAATTCACAGCAGTTGGCCAAGATCTATGTGAAGGAGATCATGAGATTGCATGGGGTACCACTATCCATCATTTCAGATAGGGGTACACAATTTACCTCTAAGTTCTGGGGTAATTTACATGAATAATTGGGCACTCAACTCATTTTCAGTACAACTTTCCATACTCAGATTGACTGTCAATCAGAGAGGATAATCCAAGTGTCGGAAGACATGCTGAGAGCACGTGTGATTGAATTTGGGGTTCATTGGGATAAGTTCCTGCCATTGTGTGAGTTTTCGTAAAACAATAGCTACAACTCTAGTATCGACATGGCACCATTCGAGGCCCTGTATGGGAGGGGATATAGGTCATCCATAGGGTGGTTTGAGGCAGGAGATGTAAAGCCTCGGGGTGTAGACTTGGTAAAGGAAGCACAGGAAAAAGTAAGGGGCATTCAGACCATGTTTCTAGCAGCCCAGAGCAGGCAAAATGAGTACGCAGACTGCAAGGTCAGGGACATAGACTTCCAGTTTTGTTAGAATGTATTATTGAAAGTGTCACCAATGAAAGGGGTTATGCATTATGGTACGAGGGGCAAGCTCCGCCACCGGTTTATTGGTCCATTTGAAGTTCTCAAAATTGTAGGGCCAGTGGCTTACAAGTTAGCACTGCCGCCCAGTTTATCCATCATCCATCCAGTATTCTACGTATCCATGTTGAAGCGGTACCATAGTGATGGAGATTATATTATCAAGTGTGATGAAATGTTACTACACAAGGATATTCGGTGTGAAGAGAAACCGGTTGCGATTTTTGATCGAGATATCTAGAAGTTGAGAACAAACGAGATCAAGTCTGTGAAAGTTCAATGGAAGCATTTTCTATTTGAGAAAGCCACTTGGGAAACCAAGAAGGACATGCGGGACAAGTACCCTCACATGTTTTAGGATTCAGGTACTACACCTTCTCCCTTTTATTCTCTGTAATTTTGGGTTTGATCATTCGGGGATGAACGATGGGTAAATTGGCATCTGTTATAATGACTATATTGGTCACGACCCGAGGCTACCCCTAGACGTAACACGGGACCCGCGACCACAAGGATCCTAAGTTAACCCTTGGATATAGCATTCTCAAGCATAACAAAGATAAGCGAAAGCAATCTAAGATAGAAACTCAGAATATCATAAATAGAAGTCAATTACGAAGTACAACTCAGAAATCATCTTATAAGGTCTATGTCTGAAAAGCCTCTAATACTATCATAGAGAGATGTTGGGATAACACCCCCAACTAACTCGAATATCTGAAAATAAAGAAGACATAAAACTAAGGTGGAGCCTAGCCCTCAGACTATAAGGACTCACCAATAGCTAAGTAGGAGTGGTCGGATCTCTAGCCACGGATATGAGTAGGAACACCTGAGTCTGCATCATAAAAGGATGCAGTGCAATATGCGTTAGTACTATGGAATGTACTAATTATGTGAGAAATGAATGAACATGGTGAAAACATGCTAAGTATACTTGAATAACTGAAATCATGCTTTTAAAGAATAACTGAATGCAATGACTATAAAATATCATAAGCTGAAGCATAATCATAAGTAATAAGTCTGAAATCTGATTTAGAGTCAAATGCAACTTTAATCATAAACTGTTTCTGTGGGAGGTTCTATAACCGACATAGACCATGTGAGCTACATGGAATCTGATGTATACGCCCCATCGAGAGGACCCAATGTACCTTGCCAGGGGTACAAGGGCATGACTGTAACGTGATCACCTGAAACTGATGCCCAGCACGAGACTTAACCTACGGGGGCAACGTAGTTTTGGGACTCATGGGTACTCTCACCTGTCCATCTCAGTGCTAATACTACTCCCAAAAACATACATATAACTCATATAATACCAATGACATATCTGATGCCAAAGCTATTCAAAACCAATGACATATCTGATGCCAAAGCTATTCTAAACCAATGACATATCTGATGCCAAAGCTAAGTATTCCTCTCGCTAGCTATTCTGAGTAGGAGGGGGAGGAATTGATGTGACTACTATTAGACCTCCAACCCCGAGAGACTCTACAATTATTATGAGCGGATAACCCTTTCCCTTCCCTTCTATAGAGAGGTTTCCCCTTAAAACCAATAACATATCTAATGCCAAAGCTATGTAAAACCAATGACATATCTAATGCCAAAGCTATGTAAAACCAATGACATATCTAATGCCAAATATATGTAAAACTAATGACATATCTACTGCCAAAGCTATTTTGAAAAGCAAAAGACATATTTGATGCTATGCAATTCAAAGTCATAATCTGAAGGCTTAGCTTAGCCATAGTTCAAAACATGCTTTTCATACTAAATTCATTCTTGAAGAATCATACATGCAATTTCATAAGTTCATAAGTGCCATGATAGCTAATCATGCTAATTTCCTCTTGGAAACATGTAAATTCATGGGTTCCTGCTAGAAATCCACTTTTATGCTTGGGCTTTCAAAATCAATGAAAGAATCATAATCAGATCATGAATAATCAAGAGGAAACCATTTATTTAAACATAGAAATTAATTTCATAATTTTTCCCCAATTTTGGTTCAAAACCCTAGTTTCATAACTTCATGATTCAAATTCATGAGTTGGGGATTTTGGAAACAAGGGCGGAAGAAACCCATTGCTAAAGACCCACATACCTTGGATGAAGATTACCCACTTCAATGGAAAAGATTTGGAGACTTGACTTGGAGCTTGGAGACTTGAGTTTGAAGAGGGATTTTCGTTTTTGGGAGGAGAATGAGGAACTTATGATGAACTTAGGGTGATATGGGTGAAAATACTTCTAAAAGTAGTCAAAACGACTTCACTTAATACATAATAGGATGGGAAATAACCAAAATACCCCTAGGAATAAATTAGAAAAAAGCTAGAAATTTGGTCAACTTCAGGGATCACGAGTGGAGTCTATGACTCGTAGACCATCCCACAACTCGTGGATCCCTAATCGTGGAAGCTGCCAGAAATTTCATCTTGCAGGAGGCGTTCTACGACTCGACAGGATGACTCAAGGAAGCTTCCATGAGTCGTAGAACTTAGTCGTGGAACTCAGGGAATTGACTTACCTCTGATCAAGCTTCCATGAGTCCACCGTACGACCCGTAGAAACTTCTATGAGTCGTGGAAGTGACACGTGGTGGTCAGTACTGAAGCTGGTCTGCAGGACTTGGATCACGAGTCATTCCTCCGACTCGTGAAACCTTCCACAACTCATGGACTTGACCCGTGGTCCCTGGAACCTTGGATTTCTCTGAAGTTTTCTCTTGGATAGCTGGATACGTGAACGAGGTGTTACAAAATCCCCCCATGGGATCATTCATCCTCGAATGAAGGCTAGACAAGGGAAACTGAGGGGAAAACAGCCCAACCAAACACCAAAACATAGAAATCAAGGGGTAATCACAAAACCAAACTTTTCAACTTGAAAACATGATAGACTAACTTCGTAAAACATGTATGCATGCTAGGATCATGAGATAAACTGGTGGATTAGAATTGGAGTGATATACTAAGGAGAAAACTAGTACCTCAAGCTGGAACTGAGTCAGAAGGAAAGAGATGAGGATATTTGGCGTTTATGGCCTGTTCCGCTTCCCAAGTAGCACCTTTAACAAGCTGATTCCTCCAAAGGACTTTTACCGAAGCGACTTCTTTCTTTTGCACCCGCCGAACCTGATGATCAAGGATCTCCATGGGAACGTCCTTATAGGTGAGACTATCCTTCACACCTACATCTTCCAAAGGAACAATCAAGCTCAGATCACCAACACACTTCTTCAACAAGGAAACATGGAAAACTGGATGAACTGCTTCCAACTCCGTTGGCAACTCCAACTCATAAGCAACACTACCAACTCTCCTCGAAATTCGTTAAGTACCTACAAAATGGAGACTAAGTTTTTCCTTCTTGCCAAACCTCATCACACCCTTCATAGGTGACACGCTAAGGAAAACTCAATCATCAACTTCAAATTCCAACTCCTTTCTCCTGACACCCGTATAAGATTTTTGTCGACTCTGAGCGGTCTTCAACCTTTCCTGAATAAGCTCAACTTTCTCCATTGTCTCATGAACGGAATATGGACCAATCAAGGCTATCTCACCAACCTCAAGCCAACCAATAGGAGATCTACACCTCCGACCATAAAGTGCCTTATATAGAGCCATCTGGATGCTAGAGTGTTGTAGGCAAACTCGATAAGAGGTAAGTGATCGTCCCAATTTCCTTTGAAGTCAATAACACAAGCCCTCAACTTATCCTCCAAAGTCTGAATAGTATGATCGTCCTGGCCAGCGGTCTGAAGATGAAAAGTTTTGCTAAGCTTCACCTTAGTACCAAGACCTTTCTTAAATGACCTCCAAAACTGAGATGTAAACTGAGGACCTCTGTCCAAAATGATGGACAAGGGAACAACATAAAATTGGACTATCTCCCGAATATAGAGTCTGGCATAATTATCCACTGTATCCGTAGTCTTACCATTCAAAAATGGGATGACTTGGTTATCCGATCGACAATAACCCAAATGTAAACATGTTGCCTTCGATTATGAGGCAAACCCATAATAAAGTCCATATTGATTGCTTTCCATTTCCATATCGTAGATTTGTCAAGAATTTTGCCTCCATCGCTACTCACTTGACTAGGTTAACTCAGAAAGAGGTACCATTCATGTGGTCCCACAAGTGTGAGGAGAGCTTCCAAAAGCTCAATACACTTCTGACCACATCTTCCATTTTATCTTTGCTTGTTGATGGTAAGGACTTCATTATTTATTATGATGCTTCACATTCGAGTTTGGGTGCTATGTTTATGTAGGACAGGAATCTGATTGCCTATGCATCTAGGCAGTTGAAGGTTCATAAGAGGAATTATCCAACTCACGACTTTGAGTTAGCATTAGTGGTGTTCACACTCATGATTTGGAGAAACTATCTCTACGGTGTCAAGTGTGAGGTATTCACTGATCATCCCAGTCTGCAACACATTTTTACACAAAAGGACTTGAATCTGAGGCAGAGGAGATTGATGAAGTTATTGAAGGATTATGATGTGACCATTCAGTAACATCTGGGTAAGGACAATATGGTGGAAGACACATTGAGCCGAAAGACAATTAGCATGGGAAGTTTGGCTTAATTGGGGGTGTCCAAGCGACCATTGGCAAGGGAGCTTTAGGCTTTGAAATCTATGTTCATGCACTTGGTATATCAGAATGGGGTGCAATGTTGGCCAGTATTGAGGTCAAATCCACATTCAAAGAAGAGATAAACACCAAGCAGTTTCAGGATTAACAGTTGAGCATGCTTTGGAGCAGGGCAATAGCCGAAAAATCCAGGGATGCTGATAAGTCGGTAATCTACCAATTTATTGAGCCTATATCCATGAATTATTGCTATGTTTTGAATAGATTTAGAGGTTCTTATGGCCTTTATTGATCTCTATGCAGGTACTTTTGATAGATGATGATAAACAAGGAAATAGACCTAAAAAGAGCTCAAAAAGAGTGAAGTGTGAAGCGTTCGGAAAAGCTAAACATTCTCACTGAAGATGCATTGGCCGTGCGACACGCACAAGTCGAGGTGCAAACCGCACCTCTTCAGCATAGAGCTGCAATAATCATGAAGAGTCTGTTAAGGGGTGCGGTCGTTGTGCGACGCACACATATCAAGGTGCGAACCGCACCCCTTTTAGCACAGAGCTTCCAAAGATAGCTGAAGTCACTGGTTTAACTGAAGGCAGTGTGTGATGCGCACATCACAACGTGCAAATTGCACGTCGTGCCACACACCTCCCGAAGGGAATTTTTGTCCTAATTTTTAGTCACATTTTGGGAAACTAAAAAAGGCCTATTTAGGCACAATTGTAAATAACTTTCTTCAGTCTTGAATATTCTGAAGAGCTCTTTGCTTGGATACTATGTTTTCACCTCCATTAAGAACAGGGTTACAATCTAATTCTCTTGGTTAACACTTGTGTGCTCAAATTAAATCTAGAAGTTGAGATTTAGCTCTAATGGAAGAGATTTTGACTAACCCAACTGGTATCTCTTTCTCTTTTGCTATGAGTGGCTAATTTCTCTTGTCTAGGGGTGCATTGATGATGGTTGCTTAACAAATAGGTGTGGGTGTTATTTATTCTTGCTTAATTGACATGGGTCTAGTAATTTCACCAAGTTTTAATCCTAAAATTGGTGGTTGCAAACAATAATTTTCATTAATTGACTATGTGATTGCTTGAGAAAGTATTTCATGGTTTTGGATGTGAAATTACTAGTGGGAACTTGGGATTCAATTAAGATTTGAGTCTAGAGATAACTCTTATCGATGGAATTTCCCATTTAAGGGTCTAAGCTTGAGATAGTGTGACCTCCCGAAGCTTAGATTGGTTGTTTATTCATCAAACCAATGATGCTCTAACCGAGATCATCGGATATAAGATTGTTGATCGAGAGATCAGCAATTCTTACCCATGACCAATGCTACTTATGTCATTAAGCGAAAATACGTATGAATTGATAATCACCTTATCCCATACCTAAATCCCCATCGGATATGCATCCCTAGTCGTCTAGTAAACTTGGTACACCCGCTTTCATTTTATTGCTTTTTAATTGAATTGTGATTGTAGTGACAATATCCCAATTCTCCCATCCTTTTACTTTATATTTTAAGCATTTACTCTCGCTTTAAACTCAATTCGATACATAATCTATTTAGCAACTTCAAGTCCTTTGGGTATGACCCCGACACTCATTGGGATTATAAATTTTGGTTTGCTGTACGATCGTCGTGCCCTCCAACTTTTGAGAGCATGATTTGAGCGTACATAAAAAATGGCACCATTGTCGGGGACTTGAGTTGATAACTATTTTTGATTGTTGTTTTGAAATCAATTTGAGAGTACTTGTTTCTTTTAGTTTTGTTTGTTGTTTGTGTTTTGATTGAGCGGGCTAGCCTATAAACGAGGTCGACGACAACGAGAGCCTTGACAGCTTTATGGAGGCCAACAAGGCTGATCCTATGATGCAAGGGGGTATAGGTGCAATCTACTTACCCCCCACAGTGGGAAATGTTGTCTTTCATATGACTAGCACCATGCTCCACTTAATCCAAATGAAGGGCCTATTTGGTGGAGCAGCCCATGAACATGCCAACCGAAATATTCAGAATTTTTGGAGATTCGCCAACCATTCATTTTTCAACATATCTCCCAAGAGTCCATCCAATTACGCCTATTCCCCTTTTCCTTGATGGGGGAAGCCATGGCGTGGTTGGAGGAATTTACAGATCATTCCATCACCTCCGTGGCTGAGTTGGTTAAAGCATTTACATCGAGGTTCTTTCCTCCATCTCGAATGATACAGTTAAAAGATGAGATCACAAATTCTAGGCAACTCCCGGATGAGCCTCTTCATGAGGTTTGGCTATGATTCAAAAAGAAGCTTCTCTTGTGTCCAAATCATGAGTTGTCAAATAATGTGCTGCTACAAAGATTCTACCGAACACTGAACTCTATGAATAAATATGTGGCTGACAATCTTGGAGGTGGTACCTTCATGGACTTAGAGTTTCCCATTGCCTCGACTTTGTTAGAGCGAATGACTAAGACCAATCGAGCTTGGCATAAAAGAAAAGTGGATATATCAACCTCGGGAAGACCCTCATCCATCTTAGTTAATAAAATAAGGAAGAAGGATGAGGAGCGTGATGCGATAATGGAAAAAATGATGACACAAGACGGTGAATGATGTGAGTACAACAAAAATCAAATCTAGTGATGATGAGCTCATGACTGTGGTTGATGGAAAGCTATATTTTATGTCGGCGGGTTCTCGCTCCGGGTATTATCACCTGAGGGAGGAGAACCAAAGTTGGATTCAAGACAAAGAAAGAGACAGAAATTGGTTGGATAGAGACAAAGATGGTGATTTTTTTAATCACCGGAGTTCAAATCCCTATATCCCTCCGAATAAGGCGGACTCTGTCTACCAACCGGGCACAAGAAACCTCAGCCATTCCAAGTTGGAAGACATGTTGTCCTTGATTCTTAAGAAGGTGGACACCATAATTATGGGAGTGAGCGACCCAAAGAGTGAGTTCTCAACACTTCACCCAACTATGAGCTCCCACTCAGCCTCAATCAAGTATCTTGAGGCCCAAATGAACCATCTCTTAAGCAAAATTAACCCGAGGATGAAAGGGACGTTGCCTAGAGACACCATCACCAACCCAAAGAATGATAGAGGATTGAGGTAGTATCGTCATGCTGCGACGTTAAATCAAGCACTGCTTGGGAGGCAACCCAAGTTTCTTTATTTGTTTTTGGTTATCTTTTGTTTTTCTTGGTGTTTTAATAGGGAATGCATGGATGGAAAAATGAACAAGGGAAAGCAGGGAAAAAAATGGTTGTGCAGCATACTGTGCGGACCGCACAAGAAATTGTGCATGTCGCACTGCACACCGCATTCCAAAGAAGAAGGCCTAAAGGAAATTTGAAATTTTTTAGTCGATATGCGCTAGGCTTTGCAGACTGCACGATCCCAAGTGAGCATCGCACCTCCAATCGCATGGTGGTATAGATGACTGGGAAAACCCAGGGGAGGAATAGGGGCATGTGCGATATATCATGCGGTCCGCACCTTGTCTGGTGCAAATCGCATGTCACAGTGCATGGAAGGTAAATATGAATTTTAATTGACCTAACCCATTGAACGACCCGACCCAAAGATGACCTGGCTGACATTTCTTCTGCTTTTTCTTTTAAAACCGCCTCTTCTCTTCTTCTCCCACAATATTTTCCCTCAAACTCTCAAAATTTTCTCCCAAAAATCTGTCTAAATCCCTAAAACATCTAGAATATCTTATCCTCCTCTGACCCACCATCTCTACCACTCCATCACCACTGTCTTCATCATCTCTTCGGAAGGGTTTCATGGGTCACCATTGTTGAAGAACAAAAAGCTTCAATTTTCACTCCTCTCTTCATAATCTTCACTTGTGGTAAGTTCCCCAATGTTAAATACTTGTTTTTATGAAGGTTGGGAAATCATATTGTGAAGCATGCTTAGTAGAATTGCCATGTTGATTTTGAGTGAGATCTGAAAATTTTGGGTCCCAAATTTAAGTTGTACGGATGAAATTGCTATGTGTCAACTTGGTAGAACTTTAATTTAGTTAATGCACTTTGATTGTTAGTGATTTTTAGCCTTGAATTATATGTTGGGGTGAAGTATGAGTAACCCACTTGTGATGAACAATGATTTGGCCCAATGATAGATAGGGTAACGTCTTTCTTAAAGGCAAATCATCGTTTGTCATGAGGTTTTTGTTGAAAATTTGTTATGGAGGCTGAATTTTCCTGATTGTATACCCATGAGTTTTATTGAGCATTCTATTTAGGGTGTATGATCTTGTGCGGGGAGGGGGTTAATTATTGTGGAAATTATGGGTGTCCATTATGCAAGTGAGGGCTTGATGTTCCTGATGATAGATGGGGTAACGTCCGTCTTAAGGGAAGTCATTGAGTTCATTTCTTGTTTGTAATTGTGTTGATTAAAAACCAAGGAAGCTTGAGTACCCGGAAGTTATGGTCATGAGATCCCTTGTCCCCCTTGTTTAATGTTGATTGGGTTGTTGCGTGGTGCCCAGTTCCTATGCACATCTTGCTCTACGGATCACATGCGGAATTCACAAGAACACAAGGAACCAAAAATTTCAATTCTGCCTTTGTGCATTTCACATGAGATGCATAAATCTTGATGTACGGGTCGCATGAGGCATCGCACCATGTTTAAAAGAAAGTGCCAATCACTGATATGAGGGGTGACGCCTGGTGCGACACGCACTTTGGCTGGTGCAAATTGCACCAGCTTCGCACCTCGATGGAAAATACCTTAAGGTCTCAGTTTTTTTGTGCGATAGCACATGCAACATGCACTCCTTCTGGTGCATTTTTCATGTGGTCTGCATAAGCCAACAATTACCTACTTTATTTTTCTTATCCATTGCATTCCATTCTTTGTAGTTTGTTAACTTCTTCTTAGGTTTTATTTGTGTTTTGGCTTATAATCTATGGATGCAGAACATGTCTTCTAACAGGGGTAACGCTGAGAGAAGCTCACATAGTCCAAACGCTCCCTCCTTATCTAAGCCAACTGCAAAAGGGAAAAAGAAAGTCCCATCTTCCCGTGACCAAGTCACAGAGGAGGAGAGGGTTTGGTTAGGAATGGAGGGCATGAAAGTGATCTATGATAGTGATAGGGGCAGGACATTCAATGAGGAACAAAGCTTCAACCTAAATGCGGTCGGGGACAATCTACCAAACATTCCTACTCAGTTTGCCAACCGTCAGTGGTAACCTCTTCAGGAAGTGCCTGGAAACCATTACAAGGAGTTAGTCCGAGAGTTCTTCACCTCATATCAGGCCTCAGAGGATGCTAAAGGCCATAAAGGGGGTTGTGAGAAATTCCCCACATAGGACTCAGTTATTGTTCGGGGAAAAGAAGTCAAGATCACTCCAAATGCAATTAATGCCATCTATTAGAGCAATCCAATTGAACCAGTACCTGACCTCATGAAAAAGCTAATTCTCAAGCGTAAACCTCTCGAATGGGCTGCCCCAATCATTTCTCCTGACATACATCCCAGGGCCACTATGGGGGCTGAAAATCCCCACCTGACCTTATACTTTGAGGCACACGTGTGGTATGAATTTGTGTGCTCCCATCTAATACCTTCTCAAAATGACCAAAAGATAACATATGATGGGGCCATGCTTGTAGCTGCAATCATGGTAGGAGATTATATCAATGTGGGTGAGGTCATTGCCTAAGTGATAAAGAGTAAATCTCGAAGGGGCGGTGATGTATTTCCCTTTCCATTGTTAATTAGCAAACTTTGTACGCAAGCCAGTGTTCCTTTCATCGACTATGACACTCCTACTCTAGCCATTGGTGTATTATATCTTGACAAGAAAATAGACAGGGACACCCCTAGGTTTAAGAGGCAAAGGGTTGAGCAGTTGAGTGAGGTTGACAATGATGAGCTTGGTGATAGGGTAGACGCTTTATCTCCCTCCCAGACTACCTCAGAGGCACATCCACAGGCCCTTGCACCCTCTATGACCAAGGCTGGCCTTCAGGACATGGTGGACAAAACCCATAGTCATGAGCAGTAGCTGGCCGACCTAGCCTCAAAGCTACCCGGTATGATAAACAAGGCTATCAAGAGTGCAGTTAAGGGGGTGGTGGATAGCTTGAACACACTATGTAAGAGGGTTGATGTCATGGAGGGGACAATCACAACACTATAGAGTGATGTTGACAAAGGCAAGGGTAAAGTTTCGATGGTGCAAGAAGGTTTGACTACATTGCCTCCCCCTCAGAAGATTCCCAGACCTCTGGATGAATTTTTTGCCTCCTATGCGGATGAGGAGTTGCCTGTTATTGATTATTATAAGTTGGATGATGATGAAAAAACCCTGACTTTCGGTGAGTTCTCCGTGACTCCACACTTTCTACAGACTCTCGAAGGGGTGGTGCTGGTCCGAGTGGAAGGAATACTGGTGAGGAAGCAGCTGTTGTTGATGATGATGATAAGGATTTGTCCTCCAGGGAGTTCCACCCTCTTCCCCATTGAGATATTAGCATTGAGGGAAATGCTATTTTAATGGGGAAGGGTGGCATTACTTTCTTTTGTTGGTGCCCGTGAGAGGGCTTGAGATATTTTATTGCCCTTGTTGGGCCTTGTTGAAATTATTCTAGACTTGATTCGGCCCTTGTCGGGCATATTTTGAAGATTTTTGGGCCTTTAGATTATGTTTTATTTTTACCTTGAGCTTATTTGTGCCATTGTCGGGCTTGATTTTTGGTGATTGAGATTGGCCTTACTACCCATGCTTTGCAAATACGCTAAAGGCCTACGCCGAGGCTTGTTTTGAATGAACCATGAGCGCGCAATTCGGTTATCGCCTTGTTAATAGTAGTTTAGAAATAAATCTGAGGGTTTTCTTAATACCATGGTTCTTTCCCATGGAGCAAGAGTTTTGATTATTTTCTTTTTATTCTCTTTTGTTTTTGTGTGTTGAACCGGGTTGGTTTTTCCCTATGATAGATTCAGAGGCAACTTTATTAAGGGAAAATGCCAAGTTTTAGTTTAGAATTGAGTCTGTAGTTGCTTGTCTCAGAATTGTCCCACCAAAAAATTTCTCGTGGAAAATTGATTTTAAAATAAAAGGAAGAAGGGAAATTAATTTTTGAGGAAAAGCATTCTCTTATCATAACTTGCACACTCTCGCTTTGGCTTGATTGACTCACAAACAAGTGTGTAATGAACTCGAAATAGCTTGTCAAAAATCATTTACCCCAATTGATTGTGAGACTAATGAAAGAGATCTTCTTGCACGATGCCTTGTGTGGTGATGCTTTACCTTAATTCTTGTGCATAAGTGTGGTCTAGAACTTTTCCTGAATGACCTTAGGCCCTTTTTGATAGCCACTTCACCCAAATGACTTCCCACAACATCAAATCCTAGTGAATCCCTTTTGAACTTGTGACCGTTCCTTGGCACCTTGTAACACCTTGACCTTTTTGGAACCTCTATTTTGGCACCCATCCTCCCTAATTGTTTGAAGATGAAATGTACGCTAAAATCCTAAGTTTGTGGGGGAAACAAAAGATAACATAGGCAAATGCCTATGTTTGGGGTGCATATTATTAAATAAGGAGAAGAAAATAAGTGCACTTAAAGTGCAAGGTAGCACCTTAATTTCGAATTGAAAATTGCTCCAAAAGATCAATCCAATGAGCAAATTAAAAGCAAAAATAGGTGCTACCAAGTGAAGGTAGTATAAGGAGTCTGAAGGATCAGGAGTCAAAAGGAGAAATCTTTGGTTGTGAGAGGGAAAAATAAGGTGAAGTTTAAATAGAAAAATGTGAGCGGTGTTTGAAATGAGAACAAAGAGCATTAGGGAGGTGTAGTCACTTGAACAAAATGATATCCTCACCTTATCCCTGGCCAACATCATAACCCACAAGTCCTTCTTGATTCCGAGCTTGGCTACCCTATATTAGTGGCGATATACATGAAGGGCAAGCCTATGGTTCAACGCGTATGCACTTAAACTTCCTTGAGAGAATGAGAGTCTTCTTGGTTCTCCTATAATCCCATGTTTTGTGAATTGAATGATTGTGAGTGGGATTCTCTCTTGTGGTGAGTGGAATCATGCACTCGAATTGAAACATAGAGTCTCTATTTCAATTGAGGGGAATGAATGAGACAATTTGTGTGGCGAATCTTAAGGAAAACCTTGATGGTCCATGCCAATGACTTAGGAAGCTTAAATGTCTTGTTTTGAATGGCAAAAATTCCCTTTATTTTGAATGAGAAATGATGTGCTTTTGGAAAAAGTTTTGAAATGATCAAGTGCCTTGAATTTGTGGTGGTTTAAATTGAAATGAACATAGTAGTTGAGTCATTTATTTGAGTCTTTCATTTATTCTTTTTCATAATTTTTAGTGTAGAGGAATCTTTTTTGCCTTGATTGAGCCTAGAGAATAATTCATTCCTTACCTTGTGAGTATCTTGCTTGAGGACAAGCAATAGTTCAAGTTTGGGGGTTTGATAAGTCGGTAATCTACCAACTTATTGAGCTAATATCCAGGAATTATTGTTATGTTTTGAATAGATTTAGAGGTTCTTATGGCCTTTATTGATGTCTATGCAGGTATTTTTGATATATGATGATAAACAAGGAAATGGACACAAAAAGAGATAAAAAGGAGTGAAGTGTGAAGCATTCAGAAAAGCTGAAGATTCTGACTAAGGATGCAGTGGTCGTGCGACACGCACAAGCTGAGGTGCGAACTGCACCTCAGCCGCATAGAGATGAAATAATCCTATCAGTTAAGGGGTGAGGTCACTGTGTGATGCGCACATCTCAAGGTGCGAACCGCACCCCCTTCGCACGAAGCCTCAAAAGATAGCTGAAGTCACTGGTTCAACTGAAGGTAGTGTGCGATGCGCACATCACAACGTGCGAACGACATGTTGCGCCGCACACCTCCAGAAGGGCATTTTTGTCCTATTTTTTAGTGATGTTTTAGGAAACTATAAAAGGCTTATTTAAGCATAATTGTAAATAACTTTTTTCACTCTTGAATATTCTGAAGAGCTCTTTGCTTGGAGACTATGATTTCACCTCCATTGAGAAGAAGGTTTCAATATAATTCTCTTGGTTAACACTTGTGAGCTCAAATTGAATATAGAACTTGAGATTCAGCTCTAATGGGAGAGATTTTGACTTACCCAGCTGGTATCCCTTTCTCTCTTGCTATGAGTGGAAAATTTCTCTTGTCTAGGGGTATACATCCTATAACTAAAGCCCCATCGGATATACATCCCTACTCATCAAGTCAACTTGGTACACCCGCTTTCATTTTATTGATTTTTAATTGAATTGTGATTGTAGTGACAACATCCGAATTCCCCCATACTTTTACTTTATATTTTGAGCATTTACTCTCGCTTTGAACTCAATTTAATACAATCTTGATTTAGCTACTCCAAGTCCCTTGGGTACGAACCCGACACTTGTTGGGATTATAAATTTTGTTTTGTTGCAAGATCGTCGTGGCCTCCAACTTTGGAGAGCACGATTTGAGCATTCATCAGATACCACATTGGATTCGAGCAGCGTGTTAAATTTCAGAGGAATGATTTTTGTTCCTAAGGTTGATGATATAATTCAGAAGATATTGGTAGAGGCTCATGGTTCACGGTACTCAATTCATCCAAGCTTAACCAAGATGTATAGGAATTTGAGGCATCTTTACTAGTGGCCCGGGATGCAAAAAGACATAGCTAATTTTTTGTCCAATTGTCAGAACTGCCAACAGGTTAAGTATGAGCACCAATGGCCTTCAGGACTACTTCAGAGTATTCCCATTCCCGAGTCAAAGTGGGAAAGGATAGTCATGGATTTCGTGGTGGGTCTTCCAAAGACATTGGGGAGGTATGACTCAATTTGGGTCATTGTAGATAAGCTGACCAAGTCCACTCATTTCATTCTGGTTAGAGTGGACTATAATTCACAGCAGTTGGCCAAGATCTATGTGAAGGATATCATGAGATTGCATGGGGTACCACTATCCATCATTTTAGATAGGGGTACACAATTTACCTCTAAGTTCTGGGGTAATTTACATGAATAATTGGGCACTCAACTCATTTTCAGTACAACTTTCCCTCCTCAGATTGACTGTCAATCAGAGAGGATAATCCAAGTGTCGGAAGACATGCTGAGAGCACGTGTGATTGAATTTGGGGTTCATTGGGATAAGTTCCTGCCATTGTGTGAGTTTTCGTAAAACAATAGCTACAACTCTAGTATCGACATGGCACCATTCGAGGCCCTGTATGGGAGGGGATATAGGTCATCCATAGGGTGGTTTGAGGCAGGAGATGTAAAGCCTTGGGGTGTAGACTTAGTAAAGGAAGCGCAGGAAAAAGTAAGGGGCATTCACACCATGTTTCTAGCAGCCCAGAGCAGGCAAAAGGAGTACGCAGACTGCAAGGTCAGGGACATAGACTTCCAGTTTGGTTAGAATGTATTATTGAAAGTGTCACCAATGAAAGGGGTTATGCATTATGGTACGAGGGGCAAGCTCCACCCCCGATTTATTGGTCCATTTGAAGTTCTCAAAATTGTAGGGCCAGTGGCTAACAAGTTAGCACTGCCGCCCAGTTTATCCGTCATCCATCCAGTATTCTACGTATCCATGTTGAAGCGGTACCATAGTTATGGAGATTATATTATCAAGTGTGATGAAATGTTACTACACAAGGATATTCGGTGTGAAGAGAAACCGGTTGTGATTTTTGATCGAGATATCTAGAAGTTGAGAACAAACGAGATCAAGTCTGTGAAAGTTCAATGGAAGCATTTTCTAGTTGAGAAAGCCACTTGGGAAACCAAGAAGGACATGCGGGACAAGTACCCTCACATGTTTTAGGATTCAGGTACTACACCTTCTCCCTTTTATTCTCTGTAATTTTGGGTTTGATCATTCGGGGATGAACGATGGGTAAATTGGCATCTGTTATAATGACTCTGTTGGTCACGACCCGAGGCTACCCCTAGACGTAACACGGGACCCGGGACCACAAGGATCCTAAGTTAACCCTTGGTTATAGCATTCTCAAGCATAACAAAGATAAGCGGAAGCAATCTAAGATAGAAACTCAGAATATCATAAATAGAAGTCAATTACGAAGTACAACTCAGAAATCATCTTATAAGGTCTATGTCTGAAAAGCCTCTAATACTATCATAGAGAGTTGTTGGGATAACACCCCCAACTAACTCGAATATCGGAAAATAAAGAAGACATAAAACTAAGGTGGATCCTAGCCCTCGGACTATAAAGACTCACCAATAGCAAAGTAGGAGTGGCCGGATCTCTAGCCACAGATATGAGTAGGAACACCTGAGTCTGCATCATAAAAGGATGCAGTGCAATATGCGTTAGTACTATGGAATGTACTAATTATGTTAGAAATGAATGAACATGGTGAAAACATGCTAAGTATACTTGAATAACTGAAATCATGCTTTGAAAGAATAACTGAATGCAATGACTCTAAAATATCATAAGCTGAAGCATAATCATAAGTAATAAGTCTGAAATCTGATTTAGAGTCAAATGCAACTTTAATCATAAACTGTTTCTGTGGGAGGTTCTATAACCAACATAGACCATCTGAGCTACATGGAATCCGATGTATACACCCCATCGAGAGGACCCAATGTACCTTGCCAGGGGTACAAGGGCATGACTGTAATGTGATCACCTGAAACTGATGCCCAGCACGAGACTTAACCTACGGGGGAAACATAGTTTTGGGACTCATGGGTACTCTCACCTGTCCATCTCGGTACTCATACTACTCCCAAAAACATACATATAGCTCATATAATACCAATGACATATTTGATGCCAAAGCTGTTCAAAACCAATGACATATCTGATGCCAAAGCAAAGTAAAAGCCAATGACATATCTAATGCCAAAGCTATGTAAACCCAATGACATATCTAATGCAAAAGCTATGTAAAACCAATGACATATCTAATGACAAATATATGTAAAACCAATGACATATCTACTGCCAAAGCTATTTTGAAAAGCAAAAGACATATTTGATGCTATGTAATTCAAAGTCATAATCTGAAGGCTTAGCTTAGCCATAGTTCAAAACATGCTTTTCATACTAAATTCATACTTGAAGAATCATACATGCAATTTCATAAGTTCATAAGTGCCATGATAGCTAATCATGCTAATTTCCTCTTGGAAACATGTAAATTCATGGGTTCCTTCTAGAAATCCACTTTTATGCTTGGGCTTTCAAAATCAATGAAAGAATCATAATCAGATCATGAATAATCAAGAGGAAACCATTTATTTAAACATAGAAATTAATTTCATAATTTTTCCCCAATTTTGGTTCAAAACCCTAGTTTCATAACTCATGATTCAAATTCATGAGTTGGGGATTTTGGAAACAAGGGTGGAAGAAACCCATTGCTAAAGACCCACATACCTTGGATGAAGATTACCCACTTCAATGGAAAAGATTTGGAGACTTGACTTGGAGCTTGGAGACTTGAGTTTGAAGAGGGATTTTCTTTTTTTGGGAGGAGAATGAGGAACTTATGATGAACTTAGGGTGATATGGGTGAAAATACTTCTAAAAGTAGTCAAAACGACTTCACTTAATAAATAATAGGATGGGAAATAACCAAAATACCCCTAGGAATAAATTAGAAAAAAGCTAGAAATTTGGTCAACTTCAGGGATCACGAGTGGAGTCTATGACTCGTAGACCATCCCACAACTCGTGGATCCCTAATCGTGGAAGCTGCCAGAAATTTCATCTTGCAGGAGGCCTTCTACGACTCGACAGGATGACTCATGGAAGCTTCCATGAGTCATAGAACTTAGTCGTGGAACTCAGGGAATTGACTTACCTCTGATCAAGCTTTCATGAGTGCACCGCACGACCCGTAGAAACTTCTATGAGTCGTGGAAGTGACACGTGGTGGTCAGTACCGAAGCTGGTCAGCAGGACTTGGATCACGAGTTATTCCTCCGACTCGTGGAACCTTCCACAACTCATGGACTTGACCCGTGGTCCCTGGAACCTTGGATTTCTCTGAAGTTTTCTCTTGGATAGCTGGATACGTGAACGAGGTGTTACAATATCCCCCCTTGGGATCATTCATCCTCGAATGAAGGCTAGACAAGGGAAACTGAGGGGAAAATAGCCCAACCAAACACCAAAACATAGAAATCAAGGGGTAATCACAAAACCAAACTTTTCAACTTGAAAACATGATAGACTAACTTCGTAAAACATGTATGCATGCTAGGATCATGAGATAAACTGGTGGATTAGAATTGGAGTGATATACTAAGGAGAAAACTAGTACCTCAAGCTGGAACTGAGTCAGAAGGAAAGAGATGAGGATATTTGGCGTTCATGGCCTGTTCCGCTTCCCAAGTAGCACCTTTAACAAGCTGATTCCTCAAAAGGACTTTTACCGAAGCGACTTCTTTCTTTTGCACCTGCCGAACCTGATGATCAAGGATCTCCATGGGAACGTCCTCATAGGTGAGACTATCCTTCACACCTACATTTTCCAAAGGAACAATCAAGCTCAGATCACCAACACACTTCTTCAACAAGGAAACATGGAAAACTGGATGAACTGCTTCAAACTCCGTTGGCAACTCCAACTCATAAGCAACACTACCAACTCTCCTCGAAATCCGTTAAGTACCTACAAAATGGAGACTAAGTTTTTCCTTCTTGCCAAACCTCATCACACCCTTCATAGGTGACACGCTAAGTAAAACTCAATCATCAACTTCAAATTCCAACTCCCTTCTCCTGACATCCGCATAAGATTTTTGTCGACTCTGAGCGGTCTTCAACCTTTCCTGAATAAGCTCAACTTTCTCCATAGTATCATAAACGGAATATGGACCAATCAAGGCTATCTCACCAACCTCAAGCCAACGAATAGGAGATCTACACCTCCGACCATAAAGTGCCTTATATAGAGCCATCTGGATGCTAGAGTGTTGTAGGCAAACTCGATAAGAGGTAAGTGATCGTCCCAATTTCCTTTGAAGTCAATAACACAAGCCCTCAACTTATCTTCCAAAGTCTGAATAGTATGATCGTCCTGGCCAGCGGTCTGAAGATGAAAATTTTTGCTAAGCTTCACCTTAGTACCAAGACCTTTCTTAAATGACCTCCAAAACTGAGATGTAAACTGAGGACCTCTGTCCAAAATGATGGACAAGGGAACAGCATGAAATCAGACTATCTCCCGAATATAGAGTCTGGCATAATCATCCACTGTATCCGTAGTCTTAACATTCAAAAAATGGGATGAATTGGTTATGCAATCGACAATAACCCAAATGTAATAATGTTGCCTTCGAGTACGAGGCAAACCCGTAATAAAGTCCATATTGATTGCTTTCAATTTCCAAGTGGGAAGGTCAATATCCTTAAGCATACCACCTGGTCTTTGATGTTCCACCTTTACCTATTGATAGTTGTGACACTTAGCCACAAACTCGGCTATGTCCCTCTTCATACCATTCCACCAAAAGAATTCCCGTAGGTCACGGTACATCTTAGTGGCACCCAGATGAATGGAGTATCTAGAACTGTGAGCCTCGGACAAAATCTGCTGTCTCAACCCATCAATATTTGGCACACACAAGAGACCCTGATAACGAAGCACACCTTCTCCCCCTTGGGAGAAAACCTCAACCCTTTGCTGACGAACTGCATCCTTAAGCTGAAGTAGAATGGGATCTTAGTCTTGCTTGGTTTTCACCTCAGCCACTAAGGATGATTCAGCACCATTATTCACAATCACACCACCTTCGGTTGAGTCCATAAGGCAAACTCCCAACCGAGCAAGCCTATGAACTTCTTTAATTAATTACTTATTTCCATCTTCAATAGAAGCTATACTCCCCATGGACAACCTACTCAAAGCATCCGCCACTATGTTGGCCTTACCCGGATTATAAAGCACACTCATATCATAATCCTTAAGGAGTTCAAGCCATCTCTTTTATCACAAATTCAATTCCTTTTTGGTGAACACATATTGAAGACTCTTATGATCGGTGAAAACATCCACATGAACACCATACAAGTAGTGTCTCCACATCTTCAAAGCAAAAACCATGGGTGCTAGCTCAAGATCATGAGTAGGGTAGTTCTTCTCATGTACCTTAAGCTGTCTCGAGGCATAAGCAATCACCTTTCCCCATTGCATCAAAACACAACCCAAACCAATTTTGGAGGGATCACAATACAAAATAAAATCATCAAGGCCCTCGAGTAGGGATAACACTAGAGCTGTAGTCAATCGACTCTTCAATTCCTGAAAACTTTTCTCACAAGAGTTGGACCACTGGAACTTAACCCTTTTCTGAGTCAATCGGTCAATAGAGAAGCAAGGGAAGAAAACCCTTCCATTAATCTCCTATAGTAACCAGCCAAAACCAAGAAACTTCTAATATCAGACGGAGAAGTGGGTTTAGGCCAGTTCTTTACCGCTTCAATCTTTTAAGCATCAACCCAAATAACAACACTAGTCAAATGTGACCCAAAAGAGCAACAGACTGCATCCAAAACTCGCACTTGCTAAACTTAGCAAATAACTGTCTATCCTTGAGAGTTTGCAAGACAATCCTAAAGTGATCCGCATGCTCCTCCTCACTCCTAGAGTAGATGAGGGTATCATCAATGAAAAGAATCACAAACATATCCAAATACTGTTTGAACACATGGTTCATCAAATCCATAAAAGTTGCAGGAGCATTTGTTAGACCAAAAGACATAACAACAAACTCATAATGACCATACCTGGTGCTGAAGGCTGTCTTTGAGATATCACATTCCTGAACCCAAAGCTGATGATAACCAGACCTAAGGTCGATTTTGGAGAAGAAAATAGAACCCTGAAGATGATCGAACAAGTCATTAATCCTAGGAATAGGATACTTATTTTTTATTATGACCTTGTTCAACTGATGGTAATCAATACACATTCTAAGAGATCCATCCTTCTTCCGAACAAACAAAACTGGGGCACCCCAAGGTGAAATACTAGGCCTGATGAAACCCTTATCAAGCAAGTCTTTCAACTTTTTAAGTTCTGCGGGGGCTATTCTATAGGGAGGAATAGAGATAGGATTCGTATACGAAAGAAGATCTATCCCAAAGTCAATTTCCCGCTTGGGAGGGACCTCAGGAAAATCATCGGGGAACACTTCTAGGAATTCATTCACAACAGGAACAAACTGAATAGTCGAGGTCTCGGACTCCATGTCCATAACCCGAACTATATGATAGACATAACCCTTAGGAATCATAAGATATGAAATGACCCTTCAAAGAAGAGGGACTACCTTCCCTTTCTAGGACAGGTTCATGAGGAAACTTGAAACTAACCACACGAGTGCGGCAATCAACTGACGCATAACATGGATAAAACCAATCCATACCAAGGATAACCCAAAGTCAGTCATCTCCAACTCTACTAAATCTGCTAAAGTGACTCTATGAAGGACTAAGATAGGGCAATTTCAGTAGACACTTTTGGCTAGGACTGACTCACCAACAGGAGTAGAAACATAAAAGGGTTCTAAAAGCATTTCAGGAGCAGTCTCAAACTTACAAGCAACATAAGGGGTTACAAAAGATAATAAGGCACCGGGGTCCAACAAAGCATACATATCATGAGAAAAGATCTTCAACATACCGGTAACCACGTAGGGAGAACTCTCCTGATCCTGTAGGGATGACATAGTATAGAGACGGTTCTGACGCTGACCACCAGAACTAGAAGTTGTGCCATGAGGGGATGGTGTACCTCCTGAAGCTGCTGGGGTAGACTGAATCCTACCTCCCTGTCCCTTCCTAGCTGAAGGACAATCCTTAATACGATGCCAAGGTTTACCACAACCAAAGAAATCCTCTCTATCGCCTAAACACTCACTGAGATGATTCTTCCCACACCTGTTACATGGAGGGAAAGAAGACCCCTTTGCACCACCACCCTGAGAATACGAGACTGCACCTCTACCAGACTGATCATGGCAGGGCTTTGAGGCCTGAGAAGGAGCACTAGCAGAAGAGTGAACAGGGCCTGAAGACTTTTTCTGGAAAGATGAGCGATGTCGACCACCAGACCTCTGATTGCTAAAACCTGATCTTTCGGATCTACCTCTCTTGTACTCCCTAGCTATTTTCCTAAGCTTATCTCCCTCAATCTAGTGGGCATGAGTCATGAGTCGAGAGATGTTCATGTCACTCAACAACAAAGCATACCTACACTCCGTATTGACCATATCAGAAACACCATAGATGAATTTGCTCATTTGATTATGCGGTTCCGCTACCATGGAGGGAGCATGCCTAGACAACTGGGTGAACTTCATACTATACTCTTGCACCGACATCAAACCTTGTCTCAAGTTCAGAAATTCCTCCACTTTTGCCTGCCTCAACTCACGGAGAAAGAACCCTATCAAGAAAGGCTCTCTCAAAACACTCCCAAGTCGTGGGGATTGCATCTCTCACCCTAACCTCCTTCCATTCCGTGTATAAAATATGAGTCATATCCTTGAGTTGATAGGCTGCAAGCTCCACACAATCAACACCCGCTACTTAGATAACCTAAAAGAATTTCTTTACTTCATCAACAAAGTTGAGCGGATCCTCTCCCACTTTCGAACCCCAAAACTCTGGTGGGTTCATATGGATGAAGTCACGACTCGGGCCACTACCCATCCTTGAAGATGAGTGGAGGAAGAAGCCTGTTGATTTGCCAAAGTCTAAGCTAGCAAATGGATAGTATTCCTAAACTCATCATTCGTGACATCGGGAACTGAAACTTGAGGAGCAGCATTCTGAGTAGCTCGGGGAGGCATAGCACATCGAGGAGGGATAATCTGAAATGCATAAGATAAGGATTAGAGGATTATTAGACTTAAGATCTATCACACGATGTGATCATGAAAGAAGTGAAGTTTCTTTTCTAAGACACCTCATAGCTCCCTTTTAATATGTGTGGTGCACTTTACACACATGAATGAGACTCTACTCGATGCGCCTTTCAAACATCCTAGGACTCTTGATCCTAAGGCTCTGATACCAAGTTTGTCACGCCTCTAGGTTACCCCCTAGATGTAACACGAGACTTGGGACCATAAAGATCCTAAGTTAACCCTTGGTTATAGCATTCTCAAGCATAACAAAGATAAGCGGAAGCAATCTAAGATAGAAACTCAGAATATCATAAATAGAAGTCAATTACGAAGTACAACTCATAAATCATCTTATAAGGTCTATGTCTGAAAAGCCTCTCATACTATCATAGAGAGTTGTTGGGATAACACCCCCAACTAACTCGAATATCTGAAAATAAAGAAGACATAAAACTAAGGTGGAGCCTAGCCCTCAGACTATAAGGACTCACCAATAGCTAAGTAGGAGTGGCCGGATCTCTAGCCACGGATCTGAGTAGGAACACCTGAGTCTGCATCATAAAAGGATGCAGTGCAATATGCGTTAGTACTATGGAATGTACTAATTATGTGAGAAATGAATGAACATCGTGAAAACATGCTAAGTATACTTGAATAACTGAAATCATGCTTTTAAAGAATAATTGAATGCAATGACTCTAAAATATCATAAGCTGAAGCATAATCATAAGTAATAAGTCTGAAATCTGATTTAGAGTCAAATACAACTTTAATCATAAATTATTTCTATGGGAGGTTCTATAACCGACATAGACCATGTGAGCTACATAGAATCCAATGTATACGCCTCATCGAGAGGACCCACTGTACCTTGCCAGGGGTACAAGGGCATGACTGTAACGTGATCACCTGAAACTGATGCCCAGCACGAGACTTAACCTACGGGGCCAACGTAGTTTTGGGACTCATGGGTACTCTCACCTGTCCATCTCAGTGCTAATACTACTCCCAAAAACATACATATAGCTCATATAATACCAATGACATATCTGATGCCAAAGCTATTCAAAACAAATGACATATCTGATGCCAAAGCTAAGTATTCCTCTCGCTAGCTATTCTGAGTAAGAGAGGGAGGAATTGATGTGACTACTATTAGACCTCCAACCCCGAGAGACTCTACAATTATTATGAGCGGATAACCCTTTCCCTTCCCTTCTATAGAGAGGTTTCCCCTTAAAACCAATAACATATCTAATGCCAAAGCTATGTAAAACCAATGACATATCTAATGCCAAAGCTATGTAAAACCAATGACATATCTAATGCCAAAGCTTTTTTGAAAACCAAAATACATAGCTGATGCTATGCAATTCAAAGTCATTATCTGAAGGCTTAGCTTAGCCATAGTTCAAAATATGCTTTTCATACTAAATTCATACTTGAAAAATCATACATGCAATTTCATAAGTTCATAAGTGATATGCTAGCTAATTATGCTAATTTCTTCATGAAAACATGTAAATTCATGGGTTCATGCTAGAAATCCATTTTCATGCTTGGGATTTCAAAATCAATGAAAGAATCATAATCAAATCATGAATAATCAAGAGGAAACCATGGATTTAAACATACAAACTGATTTCATAAATTTTCCCCAATTTTTGGTTCAAAACCCTAGTTTCATAACTTCATAATTCAAATTCATGAGTTGGGGATTTTGGGAACAAGGGTGGAAGAAACCCATTGCTAAAGACCCACATACCTTGCATGAAGATTACCCACTTCAATGGAAAAGATTTCGAGACTTGACTTGGAGCTTGGAGACTTGAGTTTGAAAAAGGATTTTCCTTTTTTGGGAGGAGAATGAGGAACTTAGGATGAACTTAAGATAATATGGGTGAAAACCCTTCTAAAAATAGTCAAAATGACTTCACTTAATACACAATAGGGTGGGAAATGACCAAAATGCCCCTAAGAATTAATTAGAAGAAAGTTGGAAATTTGGTCAACTTCAGGGATCACGAGTGGAGCCTATGACTTATAGACCATCCCACAACTCGTGGATCCCTAATCATGGAAGCTGCCAAAAATTTCAACCTGCAAGAGGACTTCTACGACTCGACAAGACAACTCATGGAAGCTTCCATGAGTCGTAGAACTTAGTCGTGGAACTCAAGGGATTGACTGACCTCTGATCAAGCTTCCACGATTCCACAACATGACCCGTAGAAACTTCTCTGAGTCGTGGAAGTGACTCTTGGTGGTCAGTACTAAAGCTGGTCTGTAGGACAGGGATCACGAGTCACTCCCATGTATCGTGGAACTTTCCACGACTCGTGGACTTGACCTGTGGTCCCTAGAATGTTTGATGTATCTAATATTTTCTCTTGGATAAATGGATATGTGCACAGGGTGTTACAGTGTTCATCATTACAGGTAAATTTTTCATGCCAATTTTCAATTTAGAAAACTTCTGGGTTTAGGAGTTGGAAATTCTGGGCTAGTCTAGTCTCAGTCAGTTTTGGAGCGAGTTGTGGTCTAGGGTGATCCGAATAAGGATTGGGAAAAATATCTTGATTTGAGATAGTCTTTTGTGTAGCTAGAAGATAAAGGAGTTGAGGGGACTTATCGTAATTGAATTCGGGTAAGTAGAACTCTTGCTATGAAGGTTGACGTGAAGGGGTTGTTCCGAAATGTCAGGAAATCAAGTGTGTTGTAAAATGGGCACTTTTGGGAAACTTTACGACTTTCTATCATATGTCAATGGTGTCACACTACCATAGCAACCTCTACTATAGTAGAGAAATTACTGTTATAGCAGAAGTCAACGTCGTTCACCACTTTTATAGAGGATGGTTCCACTATGGCTGTACCGCTATAGCGGAGCGTTATGGGATTTAATACACAAACTCCCCCAAAATAGTCAGTTTTCATCAAACACATTTTGGGAGAAGGGCAAGGCAATTTCGAGCAGTTTTCCTCTGTTTTCCATCATTTTTCATCCCAAAGGTAAGGATTTTACTCCCCAAACTTTGTACTATCTTTCCTACGCTATAGAATCTCTATGGGTGGACTTCGGGAAAGGTTTTGAATGACCTAGGAATGGTAGATTCCGGGGGTAAAAGGGATTCTAGTGTGTAGAAGGTCTTGGGTGTTGTTATTTACATTATTTTTGATCATGTAACCTAAATTCTCTAAATGTACCCATAAAAATGGTAGAAATAGGTGAATTAATGGCGGGAAAGCCCGAGAAAAGGGTTGAATGATCATAGTTGGCCTGGGTTTTAGGATTTATCATAATCCGTGTAACTAGTTGGCCGTAATTATTGATTTTTGGTTATTAAATATTGTTTTAGACCAAGAACAAGCAAGAACTTCGGGAAATGGGAAAGCTCCAGTTGAGTAGAGCTTTGGAACATTTTGAGGTAGGTGATGGTTATTGGTTCCCTTATGCATTGTATGTTCGTGTGCTTTGTTTAATTATTGTACGAGTTACATGCTTAGGGAATGTTTTATGAATGTCTAAATGTTCGGTTATCAGTCTTGTGAAATGAACTAGGTGTTATTGAATATTGGTCTACAAGTGTTGATTTTTCATTATTTGTGACTGTTGGATTTCTGTATAACATTTGGTTTGCTCGGGTACCATGCCTGATATAGGTTACTATTCGGTTGGCTGGGTACCACCCTTGTATAAGGTATTATTCAGTTGGCTCAGCTACCACGCCTAGTACGGGAATTATAAATGGTTGGCTCGGATACCATGCCTGGTATGGGTTTATTTTATTGAACTGTTGCATTCTGATGATGGTTCCATAAGTGGACCAGTTTGTGTTTCTGAATTTGTAATTATTGCATACGGTCTTTGAGAGGTCGGGTCATTGTATTTGATTGTGAGTTTGGTCTTGGTGTAGACCGGGTTGCATGTTTAACTCTTAGGTGTTGTTATAGGGATCTCGGGGTGGGTCCAGGTTATATAACACAGAATGTTTATTGTTTTTTCATTAAATATTGTCAATAGTTGTGAAGTGGGTTACATATGGGGATAAGTTAGGAAGAGACTTGTAGTCTAGGGATATATGTTGGTTGTTTACATGTTTTCTGTGCTTTACTTAACTTTAGCTAGTGTTCATATACTTCTTATTTGGAACTGGATGATGATCCTACCAGTATATAGTGGTTGTGTACTAATTTTTCACTTGTGTTTCTTTTTGTGAGTACAGGCAATCTTCCGATGGCTGACGTGCGACCTCATTTGTAGTCTCGGCGTTTTCAGATCTCAAGGTTGAGCTGCTTCGGTCAAGGTATCTTGATTTCCTCTTCTAGATGTAGCCCACTAGTTTCGGGCCTAGACTCTCATTTATTTGGGGTTGCATCCCCATATTCTAGACATTGGTAGATTATTTTGGTATGAAGCCTTTCAGGTTCAAGGGAGGAACTTTCGCAGGCTTTAATTTTGTAATAGTATTTTTAGACTTGAATGTTAGTTTACTTTATTCACTAGTTTGAAGCTGCTAGATTATGCTAAGTGTTGGGGTTTTATTGGTTAACTTGCCCGGGGTTTTGAGTGGGTGCCACTCACGATGGTCTGGGTCATGACAGTTGTTCACACAAGGACCCTTAACCTCTATTTTAGGGGTGAAGGCCCATCTTTCTTATTATTATAAATTTGTATTTATCATGATATTAGTCATCTAGTGCGTAACTAATCCCCGTACTACTATTTAAGACCATAACATGTAGTTCACTCAGTAAATAATCACTTCAAATTAATTAAATAATGTCTAAAAGAAAATCATATTAGTCACTAGGTAATATCACAAAAATCAAGTGTAATGACCCTCTGGGTCATTTTCTTGTTTTTTGTGCTTTTTCTGCGTTCAAGCTTTTCCGAAGTAACTATAGGTCATTTATGACTTGCCAGGACTGACGGTTTGGTTCCCGGAAAGTTTGTTTGTATTTTAAGCCCATTTCCCTATTTTGAAACTCTTAAAGATGGTAAAGTTGACTTTTGTCAACATTTGGAGAAGATAACCTTGGATGGAAATTCTGTTAGCACAATTAACTCTGGAACATTGACTATGGGCTAGAGTTTGGGTCTCGAGGCTTCCGAGCTTGTTTTAGACTATTGGATTTTATTTTGGTAAAAGTTAGTTTTTTTGCATGGGCCCACTTTTGCATTAGATCGATCTCTGTTAGGATTTTTTTCAGTTCCATTGAGTCCAAAATGTTATTTTAGTAGGATAGCATAGTTTTTTTGCATCCGCGGGACCCCAGATGAATTCTGAGGGTCCATCCAGTGACATCTTAAGTTGCTAAAGTGTTGTTGTTGCTAATTGTTGTTGCAGTAGTAGCCAACCCTTAGCGTTTGTGGTGGGTTGGATGTGTGCGTGAAGAAGGGGCTTTGGCCTTGCCTCCCTGTGCCATTCTCCCATGCGGGGCTTTGGCTACATATATGATGCTTATGTACGCAATAGCCAGCCCGCGTTCTCTAGAGGCGCCAGGACCTACCTTTTACTGCCTTGTGTATGCTCAAGCGCTTGGCCGCGTGCGCGGTGGTCTGGTCGTGTGCACATAGGCCTTTCTTAGCAGCAATATAATTCAAATTTGTTTTCTCCTCCTTAAAACTGAATTTATCCTTTACCATTGATCTCCAAGCACATCTCCAAGCTTCCATTTTCATCCCTCTTAGTTTGGTAAGTTTCTCTTAACTCTCTCCTCTTTTTCCATCATTATACTTGTGTTGTATTCCGTTCTTTTTCCGTTAAATTCCTTGTTTTAATTATTGATCAAAGTGGACTTTGAGGCTATTTTGGGCCTCGAAACGAGTCTTGTTCGTGCTTAAATTTTGGGCATAGTTTATAAACTCATTGTGAACATAATTGTGTAAATTGTTTTTTGATTCATTGTGCCGGCCTCGAGGTTCATTTTCCAACCCAATTTCTAGTCCAAATTTCCATATTGCAATATAGATATCAGTCTTCTTGTCTTGACACCATGAGATCTTTCTGAGGTTGTTCAGAAGAGTAAGGCACATGAGTGACGGTTTATTCTTGCAATTTAGCCCCGAGGTAGGTTACGGTTTATTTATTTTAGACCTGGCTTAGTTGGATTTTATATATTACTAGTTGCATGAATGTTTGGCTACGCCTTAGGTTAAATTAGGCTTTAATCATGATTTTTGTTTATTTTGGCCATTTTCACTACTGTAGTATAGTGCAACCATGTTATCCTTATCATAGGGGCTTGTAGATTTTCTGTGGCTAGCCTAGAGTTCTTAGAGTAACCTTAGGAGGTTATAGAGATAGAGTAGATACCTCGTTTTATTTTTGTGTTATAGTTCTATTCTTTTCCATCATTATTTATCATTAAATTTGTGTAACTATGGGTCCGAGGCTATAGCTTTAGACTGGATGGAGTTCCAAGTGAGTACTTTGTTTGGGGGCACTTTTGGCCCCACCTTTGATGTTATATCTATGTATTTGATTGGGTTATGTACCGCTTACTCTCGTGTCTACATTCATGGACTTGGTATATAATGGCTTATCCTAAGAAAGAATGGTTGGATTTCGGGTTAAGGATGGTTTTTCATTATTATTTTGTATTTCAAGGGTTTTAAGAGAGAGTTGCACTACCTTATTATTGATTTTGGATTTAAGAATGAAACTCCTCCCTTTTACATATTTATTAGTTCCATGGAGGGCATTTTTAAGTACTTCATGCACGATGCTGGGATTTTAGACTCATGTTTATTTATTGCATGTCTGATGCTGGAATTGTGGACTCACATTTACTTATTATTAATCTGATGCTGTGATTCCAGACTTATGTTGCATTGGCCACATCCTACATCATATTATCTCTCGATGCATTGCATTTTTCTATGTGAACTTGGAGAGCCTTTGCCTTATTATCATTATTACCTTAACCATCTGTTGGGTTATGGCTCTGTTAGTTGATAACTAGATTGTAGTGGATCCCTATAGTTAGTTACTTTCTTATGTCTTATAATATATATTATCTTTTTGAGCTCGATCGGCCTATGATACCTACTAAGTACTCCTTTTTTTGTACTCATACTACACTCTGTATCTTTTTCTAATGCAACACCTAGTACGATCCACCTTTGTTGACCCTCTAGTTGTTCGTGGCCAGCTGATGATTAGATCACTGTGAGATCCTTGCATTTAGATATCCGCTACTGATTTCCATCTACATATTTGTCTATATTTTTATATTTTATATAGACAACACTTGTTGTATAGCTACTCCATACTTTTGATGCTCTTGTACCGGTGACACCAGGTCTGGAGTTAGTATTGTAAATGTTTTGTCTCCTCGGTCACTTTGGGGCCATTTTGTATATTTATTGTTGTTGATATGTATATATATTGTTATCCCCTTTCTTGTATGATTCCCTCCCATATTTAATTATTTAAATTGTTTTATTATACTTCCACATTACTGAGTTGGCTTGCCTACCCGGGGGTTAAATAGACACCATCGCAGCCCAATTCCGGGTTGTGATAGAGTGGTATGATGGCTCTAGGTTCACTCGTCACACAAGTTCAAGAGCAAAGTGTCCAGTAGAGTCTCCTAGACTGGTACGATGATTTATGTATCCTATCTGCGGGAGGCTATATGGAATTCCTAGGAAGAATTCCATCTTGTTTGATTCCTTATCGCGCGTCCTTTACCTTATCAACTTCTAAGTATCTTTTGTTTCACTCTTTTTGAGATGGTTCGAATGAGATCAGCAGCAGGTGAGGATGACCCCTACACCTATAGTTAGATCCCCAGCTAGGGAATAGGGTAGATACTGATCCAGAGGTCGAGGTACGGGATGGGTTATGGTGCCAGCTCAGGCCTAGTCTAGGTTACCATTGCCAGAGCCTAATATTAGGGTTGAGGAGGTACATAATGAGTTAGAGTTTGTGGGACTAGCCTAATATCTAGTAGTTTTATGGCTACTCTAGTACGACAGGACATATTGGTTTGCTTTCTTGGGTTTCTTGAGGGTATATCACAGCTAGCAGTTATGCTCCGTACTGCGATTGGTTCTCATATCAGAGATGAGGCTCAAACTTCAGCCCAGGTAGCAGTACAGGGTTCTGGAGCATAGCCCTCTACTACACCCCCTATTAGAGGTATTGTTGGTCCCTACCATCATTCTGCCTATCCTTACTAGGCCTATTATTAATTTTGAGGAGCAAAAGATGCTTGATAGGTTTTTGAGGTTGGGTTTTTTGAGGTTTTCTGGTGCTCCTGGGGAGAATGCACATGATTTCCTGACTAGTTTCCAGGAGAGATTAAATAACCTTTGGTTGGTTGTGTTGCATAGAGATGATTACACCATGTTTCAGCTGGATGGTCCAGGGAAACAGTGGTGGAGGTCATATATAGCTTGCATACTAGCCGGGTGACCTCCGCTTTCTTGGGTATAGTTCTCCATAGCTTTCCTAGAGAGGTATGTACCATGCAGCTTGAGAGAACCATTGATGGATTAGTTTGGTAGGTTGGAGCAGGGCTTCATGTCTGTTTCATAGTACGAGGTTTGCTTCCATGAGATGGCTAGGCATGCCACAATGATTCAGCCTACTGAGTATGAGAGGGTGCATCTCTTTGTCAAAGGATTGACCTTACAGCTCCATTTGGATACAAAGGGTATGGTATCATTAGGACAGTCCTTCCTGGAGGTTGTAGTCCATGCCCGCATTATTAAAGGCATACTTCAAGAGGCCCAAGGGGTCAGTGATAAGAGGCCCCACTATTAGGGTAGTTGCAGTGGCTCACGAATATATGGTAGAGGCTACTTTGGTAAGGGATAGCATCAGCAGTATTTCTACCTTACCCGGCCTGTTCAGGTGGCATTACAGATTGCTGAGGTTAAGAGTTGTCAGAGTTTGATTCAGTCTCCACATGGTGCACATTCTGGGTATTTGGGCCATTACAACAAGTCTAGTTCAGTAGGTTCTTCTATTCATACTTTGGAAGGCAGAGGGTGCTTTGAGTGTGGTGACTTAGGGAACTTTGTTAAATATTATCCTAGGGTCAAGCAAGGCATTCAACATAGTCAGATGGTTTAGGCCCCCAGGGCTCCAGCAGCCCCAACCAGGGGTAGTGCACAATGTAGTGGAGGTTGTCCCCAGTGTACTTAAGGTAGTCCCTAGTCTGGTAGATAAGGTGGACGTGACAGTCAGAGCCACATGAATGCATTTTTGGGCCGTTTAAAGGTTGAGGCTTTACATGCAATCGTCATAGGTATGATATCCATTTGTCATCAGTCATCTTTTACTATATTTGATATGGGATCTATATTCTCCTATGTGTCTGCTTATTATGCTACTCGTCTGGATTCTGCTTGGGGATTATTGTCTGTGCCTTTGCCTATAAATACCTCAGTAGGAGATTATTTACTAGTGAATCATGTATACTGACCTAACGTGGTTACTATTCTAGGGTATAACATATGGGTAGACCTAGTTATACTAGATATGGCTGATTTTTATGTGATTTTAGGCATTGTCTCCCTATAATACGGTCTTGGATTTCTTTTCCATGATCGTTACTCTAGGGATGCTTGGTATCCCTTCTATAGTATGGGAGGGTGCCACATGCCAAGGGGAGTTATATCTTTCCTAAGCACCCAATGTTAGTTAGGAAGGGGTGCTTAGCCTATCTTTCTTATATTAGTGATACTAGTGCCACCACACCATCTCTTGAGCCAGTTCCCATGGTTTGAGAGTATTTGGATGTATTTTGCTTCTGATTTATTTGGTCTTTCTTTTGATGATGATATCAACTTTGGCGTTAATATCGAGTCGGGCACTCAGCCCATTTTTATTCTTCCATATAATATAGCACCAGCCGAGTTGGGGGATCTTAAGGGTTAACTCAAGGACCTGCACAGTAAAGGGTTTATTAAGCCTACTGTGTCTCTATGGATGTGCTCTGGTTCTATTTTTAAGAAAGAAGGACAGTTCCATGCGTATGTGTATTTACTACTGCCCATTAAATAAGGTGCAAGTTAAGAATAGGTATCTGATGCTACGTATTGATGATTTGTTTGACCAGTTACAAGGTGTAGTGTTGTTCTCTAAGATAGACTTGAGGTTCGATTATGACCAGTTGAGGATTAGGGCAATGAACATCCCAAAGACTATATTTAGGACTCGATACATCCATTATGAGTTTCTAGTCATGTGTTTTAGGTTGTGCAATGCCCCAATAACATTTATAGAGTTAATGAACCTTGTGTTTAGAGCCTACCTTAATTTATTTGTTATTTTATTCATCAATGACATCTTGGTATATTCGAGGAATAGAGAGAAGCATGAGTAGCATCTGAGAGTTATACTTTAGACCTTGCAAGACCATCAGTTATATGCCAAATTCACTAAGTGTGAGTTTTGGCTTGAGTCTGTGGCATTCTTGTGGAACATGGTGGCCAAGGAAGTGATTATGATGGATCTGGTAAAGATTACAACAGTTCATGATTGGGATAGGCCTACTTCTCCTATTGAGATTCGCAGTTTTATCGGGTTCGCATGTTACTACAGATGGTTTGTGGAGGGGTTTTCTTCTATAACATCTCATTAACTATATTGGCTTATAAGAATGTCCCTTTCCAGTGGTTTAATGAGTGTGAGGTTAGATTTTTGAAGCTCAAGGCTTTATTGACTTCAGCTCTGATTCTTACTTTTCTGCTCAAGGGTCAAGGGTTTATGGTGTATTGTGATTCTTCCAGTGTATTTTTAGGTTGTGTATTGATGCAGCAGGGACTAGTTATTACTTATTCTTCTAGATAGTTGAAGGTTTATGAGAGAAACTTCCCCACTCATGACTTGGAGTTACAGGTAGTAGTCTTCGCGTTAACGATTTGAAGGCATTATTTGTATAGCGTACATTATGAGATCTTCACTGACCATCATAGTCTTTACTACATCTTCAGCCAAAAGGATCTAGATTTGAAGAAGCACATATGGTTGGAGTAACTGAAAGACTATGACATCTCCATTCTTTATCATCCGGGAAAGGTAAATATGGCAGAAGATGCCTTGAGCAGGAAGGCAGTGAGTATGGGTAGCCTGGCATTCTTAGTAGCAGAGGAGAGGCCTTTAGCTTTGGACATTCAGTCCTTGGCTAACAAGTTGGTTAGACTTGATATTTCTGAGCTAGGCCATATTCTTGCTTGTATTGAGGCTAGATCTTCTTTATTGGAGCAGATTCAGGCACAACAATTTGATGATGTAAGGTTATGGATTATTCATGATAAGGTGTTGAGCACTGAGGCTAGGAGGGCGACCTTAGATTCAGAGGGTGCTCTATTGATTGAGGGTCATATAAGTTTTCCAAAAGTTAGTGACCTGCTTAGGTTGATCTTGGAAAAGTCTCATTGTTCTAGGTATTCTATTCATCCTGAGGTGGATAGGATGTATCATGACTTGAGGCAGCACTACTAGTAGGGTGAGATGAAGAGAGATATCTCAGATTTTATGTCTAGGTACTTGAACTGTCAGAAGGTGAAGTTGGAGCAACAGAGGCCAGCTTGTTTGACTTAGAGGCTACTCATTAAGGAGTACAAATGGGAGCAAATATCTATTGACATCGTGGTAGGATTTCCACGTACTTTCTGCAAATTTGATTCTATTTGGGTCATCATGGATAGGTTGAAAAAGTTTTCTCACTTTCTGTCAGTTCAGACTTGCTACAGTTCTGAGAGGTAGGCTGAGATCTACCTCCGTGAGATTGTCTATTTTCATGGGGTGCTAGTTTCTATAATTTTTTACCGTGGTACTCAGTTTACTTTATGTTTCTGGAGGTTGATTCATAGGGAGTTAGGTACCTGAGTTGAGCTTAGCACTTATTTCCACCCACAGATTGATGGCCAGTTAGACAACACTATTAAGGTTCTGGAGGATTGTTGTGGGCCTGTGTTCTTGATTTTAGAGGTCAGTGGTACTAGTTTTTATCCTTGGCAGAGTTTGCATATAATAATAGCTACCATTCCAGTATTGAAATGGCTCCCTTTGAGGTCATACTGTGGGGTACTAATTTAATTTGTGATTCTATGGATAGAGTTTGAGTCATTTAGGAATGACTTCCCACTGCCCATAGTAGGCAGAAGAGTTATGGTGACTAGAGAATTCAAGATTTAGAGTTTATGGTTGGTGACCGTGTGTTTCTTTGAGTGTCACCTATGAAGGGCATGATGAGGTTCCAGAGGATGGGAATGCTAAGTCCTAGTTTTATTGGGCCATTTGAGATCCTTTGTCATATTAGGGAGGTTTCTTATGAGTTGGCCCTTTCTCCTGCTCTTTCATGTGTTCATCGAATTTTCCTTGTTTCTATGCTATGGCAATATGTTCCAAATGAGTCTTATGTGTTTCAGTGAGATTCGGTTCAGTTGGATGAGACTCTAGCCTTTTAGGAGGAGCCTGTTGCTATTTTGGGCAGTCAGGTTAGGATGTTGAGGACCAAGGATATTCTAGCAGTTAAGGTTCAATGGCGGTATTTTCCTATTGAGGAAGCTACCTGAGTGATCGAGACTGACTTAGGTACCTGCTAACCTCACCTTTTTGAGACTCTCGGTATCTTTCTTTGTTTAACTTTAGAGGATGAAAGTTCTTTTAGTTGTAGATGTTATAATGACACTCTAGGACACGAATGTGGCAGTCCTTCCGCATATGCAAAGGTCAACCATATAGAAGACTCTTTGCAAATGCCATAGACCGCATGTGAATGCAAATAAGGAACATCAGCTGCAGGGCAAGAATGAAAATTTACCTTTTTGGAAACCCCAATTCACATAAAACTCTTCTCAGCCATTTTGGGATGAATCTTTGGATAATCTTTGGATATTCTTACAACTTTTGGCAAAGCTTGGAGAGCAAGTTCATCAACCTATGCCATAGGAGTAAAGATTTGGATGCTTTGTATTGTAAAATTTTAAATCCCATTCTTCAACTCTTGTTCTTAATTGCTAATTTCTAGGATTTAATTGTTGAATGAGACTTGGGTTGTATTAGAGATAATGCTTAATTTGTGTTTTTAATTCTAGATCTTGTTCTTTCTCTTGATTTATCATTTAGGTCTATTGAATATTCCATGCTTGAATGTATAGTTAATGGTTGCAAATATTGAATTAGCTTTCTAATTTGGGTTTTTGCTCAAGAGAGAATTTCCTTAAATTCGGGAAGGTTTAATATTGGGGATTTGGGGTTTCCACTCTAGATCAAGGCTAGAGAAAGTTTGGTTGCCAAAAACTCCCATCTAAGAGTTGGAGCTAGAGAAAGCCCAATTTACCCAAGTTGATTTCGTTGGTTTATTGCTTACTCATGGTTGTTCGAGAGAACATATGAGATATATTCTTGATTGGTCGAGAGACGGTTAAGTACATGTTTATCCAAGATTACCCTTGTGTTAATTGAGTGCAAGTCTTGTGAATTGAATTCCCATTCCCAATTCTCCCTTGTTGTCCTTACTTCATTCTTGTTTTGATGCAGTGAGGGCACTGCCCTATTTTAGTTGGGGGTTGAATGTTAGACCGCACTCTATATATATAGCTTAACATTCTTTACTTTTGGATATTATTGTGACCACGTCGGGCTTGTTTTGTTGGTTTGTATATTATTGCGCCCTTGTCGAGCTTGTTCTCTTGGTTTGGATGTTATTGTGCCCTTGTGGGGTGTGTTTTGTGAATTTATGCCCTTGTCGGGTTTTGGAGTTGTTTTAGAAGATATTGATGGCTTAACTATTTAGTTTTCTTTGCTTTTTAGCTTCTTTATGTTATTTTATAGTTGATGTGTTGTTTGTTATGGGCCAAGGGAAGTTTGAGTACCTATTAGGCCAGATAGAACTTGTCTGAGCTCAGAATATTATATCGCACATGTCGACGTGCGAACCGCATGAGCTTCTAACATTCCCACTATATGGCCTGTGCATTGCATGTGCGACCCACACTTTGACATGTGTGAATCGCATGTGCCTTTAGATTGTGATGGTTGTGTTGATTCATCTTGTGTAGCCATACCAATTTATATAGATGAATTGGCCTAATGATAGACTGAGTGATGTCATTCTTAAGGTAAAATCATCATCTTTTGAGGTTTTTGTTGCGATTAACTTGTTTTGTACTAATGAAGTAGTCTTGCATGTTAAGTGAAATAGGCAAACCCTTCCAAAAAAATTATGAAAAGTGCATGGTGAAGAATGATGTTTGTGACAACCCCTTGATCTTTTTGTGACTCTTAGCTCATTAGCGGTGATAATGTGGAATGGCTCCTCTTTGTTCTTGTTTAGGAAGTTAAAAAATTGACCCTTCTTTAATAATTTGCATGCCATGTATGGAGTGGTTTAGTTGAATAATTCTTGTGCTCGCTTGTGTTACCTAGAACTTGCCCGGTTAGTTTTTAATGCTAGTCTTGATTACTCTTGGTTGGAGAAACAGTTTTAGGCCTTTATTGTGATTATTGAAGCCTACTTAGCCTTAAAATCCACCATTTCAATTAAATTTAATCATTAGTCACCCTTCTTCAGCCTTATACCTCTTCTTTGGCTACCTCGGTACAAGCCTTGAACCAGTTTTACAATGAAGCCTTCTCTTGAACCCGTCCCTTCTTGAACTCCACAAATGTGAAATCGAGGCTAAAAGCCTACGTTTGGGGGTTGATAAAAGGTACTTTGGAGGAGTGCTAATTGAGCTTATCTTTGTTTGTTGCACAAAAAGAATTGCCAAAAAAAAAGAGTTTGAAAAGAAAAGCAAAGAGGAAAGGAAAGAAAGAAAATCCTCCAAGGTGAAGAAAATGGGAAGAATTTGGGCTTCAAATAAAAAGAAGTGAAATGGTGCCTCGTGTTGAATGAAAATGAAAGAAATGGCCTTGGTTTCGAATTGAAAAAGTTGTGTAGAGTTCGAGGAGGATGTAGTAACTTAAATCTAAATGCGTATCCTACCCGTCCCTGAGCCTACATTACAAGATTAGAAAAGCCCTTTGAGATCTCTGACTAATTGTTCTTAAGCTAGTGGCGAAGGAAAATAAGGGCATTCCTATGGTTGATACTTGTTGGTACTTGAAATTCCTTGTGAGTGTGAGTGTTTTTGTATTTGTCCCTTGTGATTGTCTTTGTACATAATATGTGTTTTCGGGACTTTCGTTCTTGTGAGGGCATGCAAATTGGGATAGTTGGTGACATTGACAAACTCCAAAAATGAGTCAAAAGAGCATGTTTTGTAAGCAAGTAGTTTGAGTCACATCTTGAGGATTGGTTGTTGTCACTTGGTTGTTCTCATAGTTCCATTGCATCCTTGAATTGTGTTTTGAAGAGAGGGGGATGCTTAGATTAAGTTATCGTGCGATTGACTAATCGTTAGTACCAACCGAAGTCATGTTTGGTGCTTGAAATGGGTTTTCCTTGGTTTATGATATTGTCATTTCCACTTGTGTTGTGTGCCTCTTGAGTTAGAATTTTTAGTTACGTGAGGACAAGCAATAGTTCAAGTTTGGGGGTTCTACCTAGTTATTTAACTCTTAATATTATGTTTTTGCTAATAATAAGTGGTAAAATAGTGCAACTGACACATTTTACTTCTATTTTATAGGTCTCTGTGTTTTAGAAGTGTTCGGAAAGAATTCGGATGAAAATAAGTAGAAAAGGAAGTTATTCAAAGAAATATGGAACTGGCAACTGATTGGTCGTGAACGCGGCATCCCCTTCGCGAATGCGAAGGCTACTTGAGCAGAAGCTACGCGAACACGGTAGTCCTTCTGCATACATGAAGGTCAACAAGACAGAAGACTCTTCATGAACGCGATTGACCGCATGCGTAGGCGAAGAAGGAACGCCAGCTGCGGGGCAAAAATGGAAATTTCCCTTTTTGGAAACCTCAATTCACATAAAACTCTTCTCAACCATTTTGGGATGAATCTTTGGCTAATCTTTGGATATTCTCACAAATTTTGGCAAAGCTTGGAGAGCAAGTTCATCAACATACACCATAGGAGTGAAGATTTGATGCTTTGTATTATAAAATCTTAAATCCCATTCGTCAACTCTTGTTCTTAATTGCTAATTTGTAGGATTTAATAGTTGAACTGAGACTTGGATTATATTAGAGATAATGCTTAATTTGGGTTTTTAATTCTAAATCTTGTGCTTTCTCTTGATTTGTCATTTGGGTCTACTGAATCTTTCATGTTTGAATTTATAGTTGATGGTTGCCAACATTGAATTGGCTTTCTAATTTGGATTTTTGCTTGAGAGAGGATTTCCTTAAATTTTGGAAGGTTTGATAGTGAGGATTTGTGTTTTCAACTCTAGATCAAGGCTAGAGATAGTTTGGTTGCCAGAAACTCCCATCTAATAGTTGGGGCTAGAGATAGCCTAATTTACCCAAGTTGATCTTGTTGGTTTATTGCTTACTCGTGGTGGTTCGAGAGAACACATTAGAAATATGCTTGATTGGTCGAGACATGGTTAAGTACATCTTTAGTCAAGACTACCCATTTGTTAATCAGGTGCAAGTCTTATGAATTGAATTCCCATTCCCAATTCTCCCTTGTTGTTCTTGCTTTACGAAAGCAAGGTGAAAGCCATTGATCAATCTATCTTTTATTTGATTTTTTTCAATCTTTAGTTTTAGTTAAAACCCCCTTATAGATATCTTTTCCCTTTTTGTTCATTGAACTCCAATAAGTTTCTATTATTCTTTATTAGCTCGATCGCGACTACATTGTTCTCTATGTGTACGACCTTGACATCCGTTGGGAATATAAATGTGTTTTGCTCTGACGATCACAATCACCTCCATTGGAGAGTGCTTTTGAGCGTTATCATCTATTACTAGTGCAGTTTTTATAAGGTATAGGTCATTATGGAAGAGTCATGGTTGTTGACTTGGTTTATGATTGATTGTCAGGATTGTTGACTTAGAGTCTTATCGAGAAAGTCATGTCGACTTGAGAAGATGTTTAGGAAAGCTTTATTGCAGTACTGATAAGGGCAAGGTGTTATAAACATGAGATAAGGGTTACCCAGTAGTGTCCATATGGCACTTATAATGTGGGTAGGTTTTGTGGTCTAGTGGTCATCACACTTTAGGCCAAAAAGGTGAGGCGTCACCCTCTTGCTAATTGTGATGCATAGACTTAGGTGACCTCAAAGATGCTAGGGTGTCAAGGTATGACTGGGATAGTGGAGCAAGGCTAGTATTCTGTGAATGCCTGAATCAGAAAGATGTCAAGGGTACGGTACCTCAGGGGTTGAGGTTGTAGAATTCACCGGTATTCATACAATGAGGTTTGACATGAAAACACGATGGCTAGTTAGTGATTAGGGTTGAACGTAATGACAAAGGATTTTTTCTATTTCAATCACAAGGCTTGTAAAATCTTATGGTGTCAAGGAAATGTTTACTAAAAGATCTCTGGCTAATAACTCTTAAGTTTTATGTTTCCTTTTAGATATTTATGTGATGTTTATGTGATTTGATTCGGGTCGATCGATAATGCTTACCAGTACGTATTGTTTGTACTGATACTTCTCTTGCTATACTCTTTTTGGGGTATAGTCTCCTGCAAGATTCAGTAGATGTTTCAATCTTGATGCGGTAAAGATCTCCAACTGCTTTTGTTTTTTGTTTCTACAATGGAAGTTTTGTCTTGAATTTGTACTTTCTCTTAGTAGCTCTTGTACGTGTAGACTAGTTTCTTAGGAAGGGTTTCACTTGTACTTAAAGTTCTCATTGTTTCCAATGGTTTTGTAACAAATTTTAAATTTTATGAATTATTAATATGGTTTTTATGGACTTACGCATATATTTTTTAATGAGTGCTAAGGATTCTCCTATATAGGTGGATTAGAGTAGGTGCCTGCACGACCCGAGTAGGTGAATCGTGAAAATTTTATAATAGAGCCTAGGTTACCGATCTCCTAGTACAAGAGCCATGTCGAGAAAAGTTCTGCAGATTAGTGTTGATATCCATATTTAATCTTCAGGAAGCTATGAGTCATTCTAGGAAATTGTTCCACTTCTTTTATCTTTTCGCGCAGTCTGTGCTTGCTTGTATGGGTTGAGCCCAATTGGTATCTCTCAATTTCAATTGGTATGTCAACAAGGTAAAAGGAAGGATGTCATTTTACTCTGACTAAAATGACACAAGCAAGGGAAATTGGTATCCAGAAGGTTCCAATTTGTATCTGGCCATAGAGGCTATGTAAATGCATGGATAATTGGCTAACAATAATCCATGAGGTGAATAAAGAACAATAGAAAGGACTTGTTTAGTGGTGAAACTTGAGATTGGTTCTAATGTGTATTAGTATTGCGTGAACGACTTCGAATATGTGAAATGTGATTGTTTTAATTACTATGGAATTTGTGGTTAGTGAAAAGTCATAACATGGTTATGTGTTGGTCGTTGAAGGAATTGTTTGCTATGTGGTATAACTAGAAAACTATGTGCTAAATGTTATGCATGGGCTTATCATTGGTAAAATGGTAAGGGGATTAAACTGGCTAACCACAGTAGAGAAACTCCAGTTTCAGGACAATAGGGACTTGGTTGAGAACCATAGGAAAAATGGGGCTATTGTTACATAATAGCGGAACCGTCACGACCCAAAATCGGACCACAATGGCGCCTACATAACCCCCAGGTAGGCAAGCCAACCCAAGAATGTGGTAGTATAGTAAAACAATTTAAATAATGAAATATGAGAGGGAACCATACAAGAAGGGAGCAAATAGTATATATACATACCAACAACAATGAATATACAAAATGGCCCCAAAGTGACCGAGAAGACAAAACATCTAAAAGACTCACCCCAGACCTGGTGTTACCGATACAAGAGCGTCTAAAGTACGGATTGGCTATACAACAAGTGTTGCCTATAAAAAATACAAAAATATAGACATATATGTAGATGGAAAGTAGTAAAGGATTTCCAATTGCCATGAGCTCACCGCGATCCAAACAGCAGCTGGCCACGAATGACTGGATGGTCAACGTGGGTGGCTCGTACTAGGTAAGAAAAAAATGCAGAGTGTAGTATGAGTACGAAAAGAATGGGTACTCAGTAGGCATCATAGGCCGACCGAGATAACAAATATATTGTATATTATAATATACAAGAAAGGAAACTAACTACAGGGATCCACCTAAATCTAGTTATCAATGGAAAACAGAACTATCTAAACTGACTATGAAGGCAATAGTAATAATAAAGGCGAAAGCACTCTAATTAAACATAGGCGATGTAATGCAATGCATCATAAGATGATATGATGCGGTATATGGCCAATGCAAAAAGTAAAAACATGGTATATGGTACCTCGAGTGCCTGAAATGTAACCTCGAGCTCATCAACATATACATAAAAGAACAACCCAGATATATGCTCCTTTAGCCGCCCGGAATCGTGCCTCAGACTCATCAATAGGAAAGTAAAATCGAGAAAACATTCAGAAACGTCCGTTGGAACGGAATAAATTGTGGCACTTTCCTTTCTTTCAAAAACCAGTGGTTACGTAAAAATCTCATGTTTGAACAAAAAACCTCATATTTCCATCATTTCCAAACCATTTTCCATGTAATGAAGTATAAGGTATGATGCCAAATTCATGTGAATACCAAATCAACATGGATAAAACACCTTCCAAACAAGATAACTTACCTGGAACTCCGTCTGATCTATGCCATGGACTCTAGACCAAAGATACACAAATACGATAATAAAAGAGCGGAAAACAAAAATAAGCAGGAAAAACATGTAAAAGCACCTACTTTGCCTCTAAAACCTCCCTAAATCATTCTAAGGATTTAAGGCTATCCACGACAATTCTACAAGCTCCTATACTAAGGATAAACATGGTAGTACTATTCTATAGTCCTAAAGATGGCCAAAAAGAGCAAAAAAAAAGGATTTCAGCCTAATTCTAACCTAAACCTAGCTTAACATTCTATCACGCCCCAAATCGGAGGAGGCGCGACTGGCACCTGGTGCAACACCTGATCAAGCGAACAAATAAAAACCAAATCACACAATATCGACGGGCCATTAAGGTCAAGACAAATAATATAAAACGCAACAGAAACAAACCTTAATATAACAAAAGTATAATACAAGGACAATCAGGTCACAACTAACTACTAGAGCCATAACAAATGAATACAAGCCTCTAAGATAATACATGACTAACCACAAGTCAGGATAAGGCCTCGACATACCCTATACAAAAATAAGGCTAAGGAAGAGTGTAGACTCAGCAACTCCAGAAAGAATGGAGCTACCAACCTCCAGCCAAACTCGACCACATGCAATAAGGAAAATTGTCTACCTGATAACCTGCAGGCATGAATGCAGCGCCCCCTAGGAAATGGAGACAACAATATAGAAGAATGTATTGTATATGAAAGGAAATAGATTAATAGACATAAGACAATCCAAAAACTGAAACCACAATATGAAAGAAGTCAAAATAGGAACAATACCAATATCTCAGCCATATCCTGGACAGACACAGTGTCAGCCGAACACTACCTTACCTTTCCCTACTCTAAGCCCAACAATAACCACAACCTTGATCATATATCACCTCCAAAACTCAAGATAAAACTAACTAGAATAATCATTACATAGGAATGCAATACGATATGAACAACATAATACATAGGCTCAACCAGTGGAATGAACTCATACCTTACTGGAGAGCAATACACAAGGAAGACCATGCATAAAAGTACTCACTCCTTATAGGTCCTCATAATGCCATGGACTCGACCATGTGGAAAGGTCTCATGCCTTACAGGTCCTCGCAAAGCCACAGGCTCAACCATGCAGACAAGTCTCACGCCTTACATGTTTTCATATGCCCTCTAGGTAACCACAATCAAGAAAATGCAATAAAACCTTATGAAATATGCAACACACAATACAATACAAGCTTAAAAAATTAGACCACGACAATCACCACAAGGCCACCATCGAGCTCTACAACCTATGATATATCACCAACTGACCATAGTTAACCCGACAATCACCATAATTTGATAATGACAACCACATGTACACTACCTCTTACTTCCAACGTAACACGTAATCGATATCGAATATGAGTTTATAACAAAAATAATACCAATAACAATTAAGAGACATCTAACCATAGACTCTTTTATGGCACGCTACAAACAAAGTATTTAAATCTTAAAGAATCATGCCAAAAAATAAAGGAATAGCCTTTACATACCTACAATCTGAGCTCGAATAACATGATGGAGATAATCAATTTTTGCTAGTGATCTAATGAATTACCAAATAAAATATTTTCTCCACAGGAATATCTCCCCACCTTATACATATATACATATATATTCGTACATGTACAACAAATAAATTACCCCTTTTGAAATTAAAATGATTAAAAAGACGAAGCTTGAATGCATTAAAATAACTTCGAATCTGTAACCATTTTTTCAGAACAAAGGAAAACATTTTCTTCATGTAATGAAATTATCACGACCCGAAAACTCCAAGTCGTGATGGCACCTACTATAACCCACCAGTAGGTAAGAAACCCTTAGCTCGGAACTACAAGTAACAGGATAACTCAAGGAAGAACCCAAAAGCGGAAGAAAACAACAATAACAAAGGAAAATACTATAAACCAATATAAGTAAACAGGGAAGGGAAGGGGATAAAATATACAAGAATCCCCCAAGACCTGGTGTCAGTCAGTACAAGTGCTATTACAACTTAGATGTTCTAGATAGATACAACAAAACACGAACAATATCTGTAAGTACAGTAGGAGACTAGTCCAAAAGTAGAGGGAGATGGATCAACTCCGATCGCCAAGAGCTCACCCAATGTCCCTTGTTAGCAACTCTGCACAAGGACTGTAATAAACGAAGATAACCCATACTAGGATCTGCATGAAAAAAAATATGCAGAAGTGTAGTATGAGTACCAAAACACGAAGTACCCAGTAGGCATCATCGACCGACTGAGCTCAAACTAGATATAAAAATAACAAAAAACGAATTTAACCCGGGGGTGAGAAAGATGATTCAGAAGGAAATATAGTGGTCATAACCTAAATAAAAAGGGGAAATACCGCCACAATATGAAAACCATAAACAATTAACCAGCTACAACTAATTCGGACTTCCTGAGTCCAGAAAATACACCCAATAAAGACAACCAACTACACACATATTCCTATAGTAAAGATACGCCAGAAATACCATAAAGATGCGATATGGAATGAATGAAATGAAATGGAATGAAGTGTGGCCAATGCAATAATGAATGAGAACCCTGAGTCACCTCACGGGCCGTTGGAGCTTACCAAACAATACCGTACCATAATACCTGGAATGTCCCTTCAGGCCGCCATATCTTATCAGTATAACAATTAATGCCACAATATCCACGTATAATCAAGAAAACCCAGAGTATTCACATGGGCCGCCAGAACTTACTAATATAACAATTTTCACAAGTAAAACCCCATATATATACAAGGGGGGAGGGGGGGAGGGGGTGGTTGCCGGAGCTTATCAATATAATCCCATAACCAATGGAAAGCAAGGTTCAAATAGTCTCTCAAACCAAGTGCACAAAGTAGAAGTATTTTCCCATTCTGAAGTAAGTAAAACAGTGACGTACAATTTCTCCTTAATTGCACAAGTTTATAGAAAAGAAACCGTTTTCCCCTCTTTATTAATCGAAATGTAGTGATAAAAGTGAGGCGCTCTTCCTGGAGCTCCATTCATTTGAAAAGGAAGTACTTTGTGTTTTAAACATTAGAAATCAGCTTAAATTAGTAAAATATTTGCTTAGTTTGAAAACTATTTGTTAAAAAGAGAGTTTCTTATTAAACCACCGAGCCAATCGATCCCCATAATTTTGTGCCATTCAACTACAGTCAATCCATACCATAACACAATCATATATGAAAAACAGATGAACAAGAATCAATTAAAATGTATGTATGTATGCATAATATGCATGCATCTAAACCAAGATAGGGCATTTCACCCTTCAAAACAATATTGTACTAACCTGGACTCCAGCCAGCCAAACACCATGGCCTCATGCCCACAAATCCTCATACCAAGCTAACCATAAGAATATAACACGATAAGAACAACCAAAAAACCAAGTAAGAAACTACCCTACCATGAACTATACCCATCGGATACTAAGGCCGACTATTCTAATACAAATACTAAAGGGGAACACTACACTATCTACCAACCCCCAAGGACCCGACTAAGGAATTTCACTATCTGAAACTAAGCATAAAGCATAAAACAAAAGAAATTTAAGCAAAGCACAACCATACTGACTAAAGTTCTGCCAGTCTTATGTCCACGGCCTCGGACCCACAATTACATGATAAATAGAACACCAAACTAACAAGAATAATAATAATAATAATAATAATAAAGAAGCAACGATAACGTCTACTCTATCCTGAACCTTTATCTAATTCTAGGATAAGGATCCCTAATCTAAAAACTTCAATCACAAGCAGTATAGACTAACTAAGTTAGCTGACCCTAATCCAAACGATATTACACCACCTACGCCAAGTATTACGGAAAGCTACAACATACACTAAGGATTGCTAGCCAAAATCTTACTCTAGAGAACCTAAATCACCTATAAGGATCAATAAGCCTACTCATAACCGTATCCAAACCATAAGATCCCACCAACCATTAGCAAGTTATTATTTTCATACCTCATACGAGCAAAGTATAGAAAATTGTAAACCATAACCTACCCGAAAAGCTGAGCACGTGCGCACAATCCAATCCACAAGACCAAAGCCTATCTCCCCCGAGAAGTATCTGCAAACTGCCCCACTATCATAACAATGATCTACACGTCCAAACAAGACTAACTATACCTATAACGCTATAAGAATAGCCGGGTTAAAATTTGGGTCACCATCATGCCCGTGGGCCTCGCAACCCGAAGCAAAAAATGAAAGAGCGCACAATGAACACAATGACCCTAGGAGTGCATGCCTAGAATATTAATGGAATTGGGAATGGAATTCGGGCTAAAATAGCCCATCCACTAAGAGAACAAAGACGGAATTTGAAGGAATTAAATCAAAATTAGGCAATAAAACTTACCGAATTAAGGCTGGAAAAACAATCACGAAACAAGGACGATTCTCCTCCAAGTGATTTGCTGAGAAAAGTGAAGGAAATTGAGGTTTTGAGCTGTTATAATGGAGGATTCAGAGTTTAAGACTTTAAACAATGAAGAAGAGGATTAATTTAATATATTGCCCGTAGATACCGCAAATGCAACACTTTTATCGTAAATGCGGAGGCACAGATGAATAGTGACCTCTGCAAATGCAGAGAAATCACCGCAAATGCAAAACTCTGCAATTTTGGCTAAAATACCAAAAATACGGCAAAAACACCATAAATGCGACATTTTATCGCAAATACAGCATTTTAGCACAAATGTGGTAGCCGCAAATGAGGTCAAATTCTGCAATTGCGAACCCACCAGACACAGCAAAAACCAGCAATAGCCAAAACTCCTACAGGGCATTTTGTGCACAATAGAAACCCGATACTCAAAAACTAATAGTGCTATTAGAGTGAAAACGATGTTCCGGACTCAACAAAATCAATGAAACTTCCATATGATGTTGCCTCGGAAAATTGTTCACCCAAGTCAACATTATCTAACGCAAACTGAACATCCAAAATAAGCCCGGCTCACCTGGAACCCAAACCAACCAACTACCTAACCCAAACTCAGCATTTCAGAGCTAACAACAATAACAGAATTCCCATTCGAGGCCGTCTTCTCCGAATGTTGACCAAAGTCAACCAAACAAGCCCAATTGGCCTGAAAACACAGAATGAGAGAGAATTCCAAGATGAAAATCTCCTGGATCTCAACAAAAGGTCCAACTAGACTAAATTCCACGTTCCGGAGCTAACAGAACTTTCAGAATTCTATTCCAAGCACGTTTACCAAGAATATTGACCAAAGTCAAGGATTTCCCAAGTTTGTAATTCTAAAAGAGGGAAATGGTCATAACTACCAAACAAATGGATCGGGCGCTGAAACCTCAGTCCCGATAAGTGATAAATGACATGTGGCTGCTGTGAGGAAACTCAAAACACAAAAAATGCAAAGAAATAGAGAAATGACCTGGGTCCAAAGACCCTTCTGTCTATCCAGAAACATAAGCATTCAAACCATACAAGTCAAACACTCGAGTTAAACTCGAAAAAAATATCAACAAACCCATCATAAAGCTAGGACTCCTACCATACTCTACCTCCATGAAGCGGACGAAAAGTCAATCTCAAAAAAAAAACCAAACACTAGTCCTACTAACCTTAGAAACATAAACACATGCCCGAGATGTACCCACTATGAATGGATTAGCCTACCATGAATGACCGTCAATTTGCAAATGGACAACTGCGGTAAGATCACCCGAATGACCCAAACTTACCAGAAATAACCAACTGAAAAGAAAACACCGGTATTTGAAAAAGAAAGTAACCAGGCAACACATGTTGAAGGACAACCTTCCAAATGCAGATTCTGAACTAAACCCTCTAAACCACACAATGTCTGATCCAGCAAAAGGTATTATGCTAGGTCTGCCTATCCGACCAGAACCCAAGAACACTAGAACCAAGCAAGAAATGTAGAAAGTATGCGACGAAACCTAAAGTCAATCCTCCAACACATAGGGAACCCATATCACTCTGGTATAACTGCTAGAAGGGAATGGTCTCCTGAATTGATCTAGTCAAAAGTATCGCGAATAGAGGATGTCTTCCACAAACCTCTTGAAATAGTACGCTAACCCACAAAGTTTGAAAAACAACCAACTCATAATGTATCTCCTCCCTACTCCTCGAGTAGACTCAGCTGCCACCAAAGAATACTGTAGTAACTGGAACCCAAAAAGGATATGAATACGATGCTCAGTAATCTTAAACCACTAATGGGGAATGGGTCAAACTAAAGGACATAGATAGGAACTAATAAAGGAACGAGTCCTAAGGTATTCCTTGGAATTCCCACCACCCTGACCCTTAATAGAAGATAACCCAAATCTCAAACTCTGACTTTAGAAAACACATCCGCAACCTGGACCTTCATCAACCGCAGAAACTGACTCAAAGGAAGAACATTGGAACCAGTACCATAAACAAAAGCAAGACAACCCAACAACCCAGGATAAGATGGTTAAACTAAGCATATAATTTCTATGGAAGCCCACCAGTCATAACGACTAGGCCTTCCACGCTTTGCAATCAAATATAGTTACTACCCAAAATCCAACATACTCGATCCACTACTAAAAGAATTCTTCTACAAGGTAGCTATATGCACAAGTACCACAATTTCACCATGCGAGTCTGGATTAGAAGTAATGTAAGCAGATTTATTTAAGGACACGCAAACCCCAATCAACTAATACCAAAAGCTCACTGATGATAACAAAATAGTACATATGATAGAAGCATCTGTGTGACTTCATCTGCATGACTACTAAACTGATATGGCTGTGGACCATCACTAATAACCTGGGAACTATCCCTACTAATCTGTGCACCACCCCTGGCCGGTGATGCTGGAACTTTGAGGGCGTGAAACTCCCTGAATCTTAGAAAAGTCCTAACAAAGTGTCCTTGGTAACCACAACATAGCAACCCCTACCAGAAGTGCCTCACTGAGAAAATCTGGCTAAACCTGATGAGCCACCATGGCTTGGATACTTAGAATGTAAACCTCGAGAAGTCTGACATGAACCCCAACTACTCTGCCCACTATGCCTCAAACAATTGCTCTCTGAAATCTAAAATGCCGCACGAATTGGTCGCCGAAACTAGAAATGTCATGGGTTACCCGCACAGGAGAAACCTCTGCCTCAAAATTGAAAATCATTGAAACTACCCTGATGGCGAGGCCTCTTACCACTGCCCCAACCGGCCTCAAGACTATTGCCCTCAATAACCCATGCATGATCAACAACCGCAAGGAATGTAGCCCTTGATGCCACTAGATGCTCTATAGTCAAATGAAGTGGTAGATCCAACCCTCTGACAAACTGGCAAACTCGCTCGTGCTCTGTAGGAAAAATCATTGTAGCATGCCTAAAAAACTCATGGAAACGTCCCTCATACTCAGAAACTGACATAAAGCCCTGCTCTAACCTGGTGAACTGATCCCTTAAGCTCTCCCTCAAGCTGCGAGGTACAAACTTCTCCAAGAAAGCCTCGGAGAACTGAGTCCAAATCATCGGAGGTGACCCGGCTGATCTGCAAGTAGTATAAGATCGCCACCACTATTTTGCAAAACCTTTCATCTGAAATGAAGTATAATAAGATCCATGAGACTATACTAACCCAAGGTTATGCAACCTCTCCTAAAAACTAATCAAAAACTCGTACGCATCCTCCCTCGGGGCACCAAAAAACCTCTGAGGACCCAATCTGATGAATCTGTCCAGCATATTCTGCTCGTCAATCGACATAACCTGCCTAGCTGCAATAGGCTAAGAAACCAATGGAATTTACAAAATACCCAAATGGGGAGCCACAACACCTGGTTGTTCTCTTATTCCCTGACTACCATATGCCGCTATCTAGGCTGAAGTCTATGTCTCAACTCTAATCTGCAAACCATCAGGTGCACTAGGTAGAGTCCCAGCCTGTGACAAACTATCCAATAAGCTAAGAATCCTAGCTAGAATACTCTGAAGGGCCGGTGAAGCTACAAATCATGCGGGAGGCTGGGCTGACCCCACGCCCTCCAACTAAAACTGAACACCCTTAACCCCTAACTCTGGTAATTGCACTCCAGTAGCGGGTGCATGAGCCTCGCCCAAGCCTGTTGTCGACCTCGTCATAACCATCTGAGAAGGAAAGGAACAATTGAAGTTTAGACTTTGATGGAGCGAAGAACGCATAATAAGGAATCAACAAGATTGAACGTTTTCTAAGGATGCCCAATAGCCTCCCGCAGATAGGATATAAATGTCATCATACTGATCCGCAAGACTCTACTAGACACCTGCCCTTGTACCAACGACACTGGTGAACCTAGAGCTCTGATACCACTCTGTCACGACCCAATAACTCCAAGTCATGATGGCACCTACTATAACCCACCAGTAGGTAAGCCAACCATTTTCTCGGAGCTACAAGTAATGGTCTAACTCAAGTAAGAACCCAAAAGCAGAAGAAACCAAGAATAATAGAGAAAGATACGATAAACCAATATAAGTAAATAGGGAAGGGAAGAGAATAAAATGACAAGAATCCCCCAAGACCTGTTGTCAGTCGGTACAAGTGCTACTAAAACTTAGATGCTCTAGATAGATACTACAAAAAATAAACAATCTCTAAAAGTACAGTTGGAGACTAGTCCAAAAGTAGAGGGAGATGGATCAACTCCTATCGCCAAGAGCTCACCCAATGTCTCCAGTCAGTAACTCTGCACGAGGACTGCAATCAATGGCCATAACTCGTACTAGGATCTGCATCAACAAAAAGATGCAGAAGTGTAGTATGAGTACCAAAACACGCAGTACCCAGTAGGCATCATCGGCCAACTGAGCTCAAACAAGATATAAATATAACAAAAAGCGAATATAACCCAAGGGTGAGAAAGATGAGTCAAAAGGAAATATTGTGGTCAAAACCTAAATAAAAGAGGGAAATACCGCCACAATATTAAAAGCATAAACAATAAACCAGCTACAACCAATTCGGACTTCCTGAGTCCAGAAAATACACCCAATAAAGACAGCCAACTACACACAGATATGGTAGTAAAAATACGCAAACAATACTATGAAGATGTGATATAGAATAGATGAAATGAAATGGAATGAAATATGGCCAATGCAATAATGAATGAGAATACTGAGTTAACTCACGAGACGCCGGAGCTTACCATAATAACTGGAATGTCCCTTCAGGCCGCCGAAGCTTATCTATATAACAATCAATGCTACAATATCCATGTATAATTAAGAAAACCCAGAGTATTCTCATGGGCCGCCAGAACTTAACAATATAACAATTTCCACAACTAAAACCCTATTTATATACAAAAGGGGGGGGAAGCTTATCAATATAATCCAATAACCAATGAAAACCAAGGTTCAAATCATCTCTCAAACCAAATACACAAAATAAAAATATTTTCCCATTTCGAAGTCAGTAAAACAATGATGTACAATTTCTCCTTTACCGCACAAGTTTATAGAAAAGAAATTGTTTCCCCTCTATATTAATTGAAATATAGTGATAAAAGTGAGGCACTCTCCCTGGAGCTCCATTCATTTGAAAAGGAAGTACTTTGGGTTTTAAATGTTAGAATTAGCTTAAGTCAGTAAAATATTTCCTTAGTTTGAAAATTATTTGTTAAAATGAGAGTTTTTTATTAAACCACCGAGCCAATCGATCCCCGTAATTTCGTACCATTCAACTCCCGTCAATCCATACCATAACCCAATCATATGTGAAAAAGAGATGAACACGAATCAATTCAAATGTATGTATATATGAATAATATGCATGCAACTAAACCAAGATAGGTCATTTCACCTTTCAAAACAATATCGTACTAACTTGGACTCCACCCAGCCCAACACCATGGCCTCAGGCCCATAAATCCGCATACCAATACAACCATAAGAATATAACACGATAAGAACAATCAGAAAACCAAGTAAGAAACCACCCTACCATGAATGACACCCATCGGATACTAAGGTCGACTATTCTAATACAATACAAAAAGGGAACACTACACTATCTATCAACCCCCAAGGGACTCGCCTAGGGAAATCCACTATCTGGAACTAAGCATAAAGCATACAACAAAAGAAACTTAAGAAAAGCACAACCATATTGACTTGGGTCCTGCCAGTCCCATGTCCACGGCCTCGGGCCCATAATTACATGATAAGTAGAACACCAAACCAGCAAGAATAATAATAATAATAATGAAGCAACGATAACATCTACTCTATCCCAAACCTTTATCTAATTCTAGGCTAAGGCTCCCAAATATAAAAACATCAATCACACGCAGTCTAGACTAACTAAGGTATCTGACCCTAATCCCAAGGATATTACACCACCTACGCCAATTCTTACGAAAAGCTACAGCCTACACTAAGGATTGCTAGCCAAAATCTTACTTTAGAGCACGTAAATCACATATTAGGATCAATAAGCCTACTCATAACCGTATCAAAACCACAAGATCCCACCAACCATTGGCAAGTAATTATATTCATACCTCATACGAGCAAAGTCAGGAAAATAGTAAACCATAACCTACAAGAAAAGCCGAGCACGCGCGCACAATCCAATCCACAAGACCACAGCCTATCTCCCCCGAGAAGTATCCCCAAGCTGCCCCACTATCATAACAATGATCTACATGTCAACATGAGACTAACGATACCCATAATGCTATAAGAATAGCCGAGTTAAAATTTGGGTCACCGACGGGCCCATGGGCCTTGCAACCCAAAGCCGAAAATGAAAGAGCAAATGAAAATCACAATGACCTAAGGAGTGCATGCCCAGAATATTGAGGGAATTGGGCAAGAAATTCGGGCTAAAACATCCCACCCACCACGAGAACAAAGAGGGAATTTGTAATGACTCTTCCGGTCATTTCCACGTATACGTTTTCCTTGTATCGTTAGAGCTTATTTGTAGAGGCCCCAAGTCACTTAAGGCTTGTCGGGACTGGTTTTTTGGTGGCGGGTCTATTTGTTTGGTGGTATGATAAGTTTTGAAGTCAAGCAAGTCGGCAAAAGTTATCGTAAGTTTCTTTAATAAATTTTCTGAATTTTGGGTAAAATGTCTCAGAGCTTTTATCTCAATATATAAAGATTTAGAAGTCTCCCAAAATACCAAATCGAAGTTCTAAGAGTCTAGTTTCCAACGCAAAAAACCTCACATCTAACTAATCTCGGAGTAAAAAGTTATGACTGTTTTACCACAGAATGTCTGGCAGAAACCGGGTCGCGAACCGAGTCGCGAACCGGGTCGGGTCAAAATCAATTTAAAGCCTCAACTTCACATTTTAAAACGCCATTTCAGTTCTGAAGCAGTGAGAAAACATAAGGGAGGGTTCCAAGAGAGTTCTTGAGTATCAAAATCGTGCGAACTTGAAAATATTTAATTTAAAAATTGAATGTGGTAGAAAGTTATATTTTTATTGCCTTCCTAAAATACTTTTGTTACGAGATATTCGTGTATGTATTTATTTTACAAGAGTTTTCTAAGTTATCAATATTTTAACGGAGATAGTAAACTTAGTTATGTTGAAAATTATTATTATAATATAGTAGGTTTTATTTGAAATGATTTTCTATTAATTATGGTATATTCAAAAAGTTATATATATTTTACCAACTTTTTTTAAGTCCTTTCCATTTCTGTATTTAGAAAGAAGACGTTGCAACAACAAATGTTACCCTCTACATACGTATACGGAGAGAATTAGGTGGAACTAAATATATTTTGACGTTGTGTTTAATTTCGAAAAGGAAATCAATTATCTACGTCAACTTATTCAAGTCCGAGTTCGAGTGTGATTTTGTTTCGGAGCTTTTTTGGAGAAGTTCAAGCTTGTCATCGGACGACAGATAGGTTACGGTTTATTTTCCCTAGACTCCGCATATATAGGATAAAATTGTATTAATGGGCATCCTTGGTTTTCTTTATTAGGTTGGTACCACAGACCTCGACTGCTTTATTCATGTCCGCCTACTTTTGTTCCTTCGTTGTTTGTAGTACTTGCCGATATATTTTATTTACCCTTGTGGTCCTGTGACACCTTGTTGACTCTGGAACATAGAAGGTGGGATTTTGGGAATGTCCGCGAGTCCCGGGCATAGAATTATCCTTCTAGGCTGGTTATGCTTGCTGGGTAGTTGTGGGCCTGTGCAGGGTCGATAGGTTGATTGTGAGCTGCTGGTAAGCTATTGTGTCTGATCATACCATTTCCATGCATATAAAGAGGTTTTATCCATGTTTTACTACGGTTTGGGCTTCGGGCCTACTGACACTATTTTCTAAACCTTGCATGGCCCCGGGGGCCCATTTTTGATGGAAATAATTTGGAAATGGTTTGATTTAACTTGTGAATATTCTTGGATAAAAGAAAGTAAAATTATGATTTAAATCACCAGTTTTACGATTAACGCTAGACTCGGCAGGGTCGGGGTGCTAGTTGAGTTTTCTTGCTATTTGAGATAATTTTAGCCTCGGTAGGACCGAACACCCGAGATGACTTTCTACTGTTTAGACCCGGTTATGCTCGGGCACCCTTGGAGGGGTTTTTTTGAGATATTTTCCTACTACTTTAGTCTTGGACAGGGTCTGGGCATGCATATTCGAGACTGGGTCTCTATCTTGAAATCGTACTTGCTTCCGGATGACATGTTTTGATACTGAGTTTTAGTATGGGGTCGGAGACCTCCATGGACCTTGCCATCCGGGCCTGGGGCTTCGGTCTGCGTGTGCCGGAGGAAGGGTATATGGCAGAGTAGAGTTATACAGGCAGTGTCCTTCCGTGGAACCTACCTGCTAGGCCGAATCGGCACCGGAGGAGGTACATACAGAGTTACCATTTCACTTGAGATCTTCATGCATCATATCATTCATTGTTTGAGGCTCCACCCTTGTTTGTTGTTTGTTGATTGTACGCTTCGGTAGTATGCAATGCCGGAGGGTTTGTTTTCACTTGTTTGTGTTCCCTGGTTGTATGGGAGGCCGGGGGACTGTAGGTAGACTCTTGCTATTTACTTACAGAATTATTCCCTGTTACGGTTAAGAATGAAATTGGTTACTGCTAAACTGTTAGTTTCTTGATTGAGATTGATATAATTAGTTGAGTTTGATTCATATCTCTAAGCATGCCTATCATTACTCTTTCCCTCTTCTTACACTTGAGGTTACCGGTATACCGTCCATTTCGTAAACTTATTATGTATACACTGTTATTGCAAGGACCTCAGGTGCGTTATTTCTTACTTTCACCTGTGCCTATGGTGTATATACTCGGCTTACTGGCCTCACATGTGGTTCTATTGATTTCCCTATAGGCTAGTTCCTGTGTACCTTTTGTTGATCTCTATGACTACTTGCTTCTATTCTGTCTGTTACTACGCTTTTATCTTATATGTGCCCAGTCGGCCTATGATACCTACTGGGTACCTTACGCTTGACATTTGGTGCTCACCCTACCCCTCTGCATCTTTTGGTGCAGATCCTAGCGCGGACCATCGCCGTTAGATCGCTGTGATTTGTACTTGGAGATCGGTTGGGGACTACTTCAGACTGAGGGTGAGCTCTTGGCGATCGGAGCTTAGCTTTAGTTTATATTTTGCCTCATGTACTCTATTACCATTCAGAGACGTCTGTATATATTGTTTTGGATCGTTTGCACTCCATGTATGTAGTTTTGGCTCTATACCATGATACCAGGTCTTGGGGTTTGGTTTAGTTTCCGCATATGTATATATATATTCCTGTTATCTATTCTCTTCATCTTGTTCCCTTACTTTCGCTTATTAAACTACTCTCCCTCTTACTTGTTAGATAGTAGCCTATTACTAACTGTTCTGGGCTATGGGAATGGGTTCGCCTACTGGGGATTATAGATGCCATCATGACCGAGAAATCGGGTCGTGACAACTTGGTATTAGAGCTTTAGGTTCACCGGTGTCATCGGTATAGGAGCTAATGGCTAGTAGAGTCCTGCGGATCGGGGCGGAGACGTCCATACTTAATCTTTTGGAGGCTACAGTGACATTTTAGGAAATTTGACTCTTTCATTGCTTCTGTGTCGTGCGTGGAACCCTTGGAATTTCTGGAAATCTCATTTGTTCTACTTAATTCTTCCGCAGATGGTTCGTACGAGATCATCGGCATCACACGAAGATGAGCCTCCCACTCCAGCTAAGGGTCGAGGACGCCCTCGAGCAGTGGCACCTGCTAGAGCTGCTAGAGTGAACATATAGCCCGAGCAGCATGTGGATCAGGGGGCAGCCCAGGTACCTCCAGCTCCAGCACCAGCTCCAGTACCAGCTCCAGCACCAGCTCCAGTACCAGCTCCAGCGCCAGCTCCAGTTCCAGCTCCAGCACCAGCTCCAGTACCAGCTCCAGTGCCAGCTCCAGTGCCCACTTCTGTGCTAGCTCCAGCCGCAGCTCAGTTTCCAGATATTCGGGGATTACTAATACGGCTTTTAGGTATGATTGGAGAGCGGCCTTCTAAGGTAGCACAGGCATCTGCTCAGGGGGCAGCCCTGGGTGAACCGAACTCAGGAGCGCAGCCTGATACTATGGCTCCCCGTGCGGAGGTCATTCCGGTTCCATCTGTTGCACAGCCTCTTGCTCCTCGCCCAGTTATGACAGAGTCAGAGCAGAAGGTGTTGGGTAGGTTTTTGAGGTTAGCACCTCCGAGATTTGCTGGTACTTCTGGACAGGATCCACATGACTTTGTTACTACCTGTGAGGAGATGTTGCATCATTTGGGTTTGTTGGAGACTCACGGGGTTGGTTATACTATCTATCAGTTGGAGGGCCCAGCGAAATTATGGTGGAGGGCCCAGGTTGCTTGTAGACAACCATCGTCACCTCCTTTGACCTGGTCTGAGTTTTATGAGGCCTTTATGGCCAAGTTCCTACCTTAGAGTGATCGTGAGCATCGCAGGGAGAAGTTTACTCACCTTGTGCAGGGGTTTACGACTGTCTCAGATTATGAGACCCGTTTTCATCATCTAGCACCGTTTGGAGCTATGATCATTCCTACCGAAGCAGATAGGATTAGCAAATTTGTATGGGGTTTGAGGCCAGAGATCAGGCAGCCAGCTGAGATATTGATTGTCGTTGGTCGGTCATTTCAGGCTATCGTAGTTTATGCCTGTACTGTGGAGAACTTACAGCAACATGATCAGGGGTCCAGAGATAAGAGGCCTCGACATCAGGGTGTCTACAGGGGTTCCAGATATGGTGGTAGAGAGAGATAAGAGGCCTCGACATCAGGGTGTCTATAGTGGTTCCAGATATGGTGGTAGAGGTTCTGGCCAGTGGAGCCAGAGTTATCAGCCACAGCAGTACCAGGGTCAGTCCAGCCGACCGGTTCAGGCTTCCCTTCAGACTTTCGGTAGTACCCAGTTCGAGCAGGGTCAGAGCAGCCATCAGGGCTATAACGGCCAGTCTTCGAGGGGTATAGTTTCTGGGGCATCAGGTCGTGGTGGTCATACAGGATCTGCTGGTTCATCTCGACTGAGCAGGCCATCAGGTGCTTGTTTTACTTGTGGTGCTATTGGTCATTTTGCTAAAAATGGCCCTCAGCAGGGTACAGTTCAGCTGGCCGAGACTTTACGAGCAGTTCAGCCTCCGGCTAGAGGGGGTGGTCGTTAGAGTAGAGGTGGTGCTCTACGCGGCAGAGCAGGTGGTAGGGATGGCGATCGGGAAGGTGGAGGTCGTCGTCAGTTTTACACGGTCCCTAGGAGACCAGAGGCAGAGGCCTCAGATGTTGTGATTAAAGGTACGATTTCTGTATGCCATCAGTCTGCTATGGCTTTATTTGATCCTGGATCCACTTGTTCATACGTATCTGCCTACTTTGTGCCTTGTTTGGGGTTTTCTTGTGAGCCATTATTTGTTCCTATTTTTGTTTTGACCCCAGTAGGAGATTCTTTAGTAGTGGATCGGATTGTAAGATCCTGTATGTTATCTATTGGTGACTCAAAGACTTGGGGTGATTTGATGATCCTTGATATGCTAGATTTTGATGTGATACTGGGCATGGACTGGTTATCCCCTCACCGTGTGGTCTTGGATTGTTATGCCAAGACCATTACCATAGATGTGCCCGGTGTATCCCCGGTTGTGTGGCAGGGTTCTATTAACCATGCACCATCTGGGATCATCTTTTGTCTTTGAGCTAGGAAGTTGATTTCTCGTGGGTGTTTAGCTTATCTAGCATATTTCCGAGATGTTAGTGCTGACCCTACTTCTCCTGAGTCTATTCCTGTGGTTAGAGACTATCTCGATGTGTTTCCTACCGACCTTCCAGGCCTTCCACCTGAGAGAGATATTGATTTCGCTATTGAGCTAGAGTCGGGCACCAGGCCCATTTCTATTTCTCCTTACCGTATGGCTCCTGCTGAGTTGAGGGAGCTTAAGGAGAAGCTCCAGGATCTGTTAGATAAGGGGTTTATTTAACCTAGTGTGTCACCTTGGGGTGCTCCTATTCTCTTCGTGAAGAAGAAGGATGGGTCAATGCGCATGTGTATTGATTATCGGCAGCTGAATAGGGGGAAAGTGAAGAATAGGTATCCGATGCCGAGGATTGATGACTTGTTTGACCAGCTTCAAGGTTCAGTCGTGTTTTCAAAGATTGATTTGAGGTCTGGCTACCATCAGTTGAGGATTAGGGTAGGGGACATCCCTAGGATAGCATTCAGGACACGTTATCTGGTGATGTCTTTTGGGTAGACTAATGCCCCCACAACCTTTATGAACTTGATGCACAGGGTTCTTGGCTCGTATTTGGACTCATTTGTGATAGTTTTTATAGACAACATCTTGGTATACTCGCGTAGTAGAGATGAGCATGAGCAGCACTTGAGGGTTATACTCCAGACTTTGAGAGATCATCGGCTTTATGCCAAGTACTCAAAGTGAGAGTTTTGGCTTGAGCCAGTTGCATTCCTAGGGCACGTGGTGTCTAAGGATGGGATTAGGGTTGACCCGGGAAAGATTTATGCAGTTTGTGATTGGCCTAGACTTACTACTGCTACTAAGGTCCGCATATTTATTGGGTTAGCAGGTTACTACAGACGGTTTGTTGAGGGATTTTCTTCCATAGCAGCACCCTTGACTATGATGACTAGGAAGGATGTCCCATTTTAGTGGTCGGATCAGTGTGAGGATAGCTTCCAGAGGCTTAAGGCCTTATTGACTTCAGCTCCAATTTTGACTTTGCCAGTTGAGGGTCAGAGCTTCTGAGAGAGATATTGATTTTGCTATTGAGTTAGAGCCGGGCACTAGGCCCATTTCTATTTCTCCTTACCGTATGGCTCCTGCTGAGTTGAGGGAGCTTAAGGAGCAACTCCAGGATCTGTTAGCTAAGGGGTTTATCAGACCTAGTGTGTCACCTTGGGGTGCTCCTGTTCTCTTCGTGAAGAAGAAGGATGGGTCGATGCGCATGTGTATTGATTATCGACAGCTGAATAGGGTGACAGTGAAGAATAGGTATCCGATGCCGAGGATTGATGACTTGTTTGACCAGCTTTAGGGTTCAGTCGTGTTTTTGAAGATTGATTTGAGGTATGGCTACCATCAGTTGAGGATTAGGGCGTAGGACATCCCTAAGACATCATTTAGGACACGTTATGGCCATTATGAGTTCCTGGTGATGTCTTTTGGGTTGACTAATGCCCCCGCAGCCTTCATGAACTTGATGCACAGGGTTCTTGGCCCGTATTTGGACTTATTTGTTATAGTTTTTATAGACGACATCTTGGTATACTCGCATAGTAGAGATGAGCATGAGCAGCACTTGAGGGTCATACTCCAGACTTTGAGAGATCATCGGCCTTGTGCCAAGTTCTCAAAGTGTGAGTTTTGGCTTGAGTCAGTTGCATTCCTAGGGCACGTGGTGTCTAAGGATGGGATTAGGGTTGACCCGGGAAAGATTTCTTGCGGTTTGTGATTGGCCTAGACTTACTACTGCTACTGAGGTCCACAGCTTTATTGGGTTAGCAGGTTACTATAGACAGTTTGTTGAGGGATTTTCTTCCATAGCAGCACCCTTGACTATGCTGACTAGGAAGGATGTCCCATTTCAGTGGTCGGATCAGTGTGAGGATAGCTTCCAGAGGCTTAAGGCCTTATTGACTTCAGCTCCAGTTTTGACTTTGCCGGTTGAGGGTCAGAGCTTCTCCGTGTACTGTGATGCTTCTGGGGTTGGTCTTGGTTGTGTGTTGACGCAGCAGGGTTGAGTAATAGCATATGCGTCGAGGTAGTTGAAGGTTCACGAGCGCAACTACCCCACTCATGACTTAGAGTTGGCAGCGGTATTTTTTGCGCTCAAGATCATGAGGCATTACCTATATGGAGTTCACTGTGAGAACTTCACTGATCACCGTAGTCTTCAGTATATCACGAGTCAGCGAGAGTTGAACTCAAGACAGAGGAGATGGGTTGAGTTACTGAAGGACTATGACTTCACTATTCTGTATCATCCGGGCAAGGCAAACGTGGTAGCGGATGCCTTGAGCCGGAAGGTAGTGAGTATGGGTAGCCTAGCTTCTCTTTCAGTTTCAGAGCCACCATTGACCTTGGAAATCCAGTCCTTGGCTAACCGTCTGGTTAGGCTTGACTTGTCGGATCCTAGCAGAGTTCTCGCCAGTATTGAGGTTCGTTCTACTTTGATTGATCAGATTCAGAGCCGTCAGTTTGAGGATCAGCAGTTGTGTGACCTTCGTGATCGGGTTGTTCAGGGTGAGACCAGTCGGGCTACTCTAGATTCAGATGGGGTTCTGAGGTTTGATAGTCGCCTTTGTGTTTCGAGGATTAGTGATTTGATTCAATTGATACTTCATGAGGCACATTGTACTAGATACTCCATTCACCCTGGCACAACAAAGATGTATAGAGACTTGAGACAGCTTTACTGGTGGAGTGGTATGAAGCGGGATATAGCAGAGTTCATATCTCGGTGCTTGAACTGTCAGTAGGTTAAGTTTGAGCACATGAGACCTGGTGGTTTGATACAGCGACTTCCCATTCCTGAGTGGAAGTGGGAAGGGATTACTATGGACTTCGTTGTTGGGTTGCCTCTTACTTCTCATGGGTTTGATTCCATATGGGTGATTGTTGATAGGCGGACTAAGTCAGCACATTTCTTGCCGGTTCATACTTCTTATGGTACAGAGAGGTTAGCTCAGATCTACCTTCGTGAGATTGTTCGGTTGCATGGAGTCCCAACTTCTATCATTTCAGACCGCGAGATTTGGGTACAGAGGTTCATCTTAGTACCGCTTTCCACCCTCATACAGATGGCCAGTCCGAGAGGACTATTCAGATTCTGGAAGACATGCTTCGGGCCTGTGTTCTTGACTTTGGAGGTTCTTGGGATCAGTTTCTTCCTTTGGCAGAGTTTGCTTATAATAACAGCTTCCACTCAAGCATTGGCATGGCACCTTTTGAGGCTTTGTATGGCAGGCGTTGCAGATCACCGGTAGGTTGGTTTGACAGTTTTAGTTCTAGGCCACAGAGCACAGATTTTCTTTGAGATTCCTTAGACCGAGTGTGAGTGATTCAGGACAGACTTCGGGCAGCTCAGAGCAGGCAGAAGAGTTATGCTGATCGTAGGCTTCGTGCCTTGGAGTTTAGTGTCGGCGACTTGGTGTTTCTCCGTGTATCGCCCATGAAGGGCGTAATGAGATTTGGTAGGCGAGGCAAGCATAGACCCAGGTACATTGGGTCGTTTGAGATTCTTCAGAGGGTTGGTAGCGTTGCCTATCAGTTAGCCTTACCTCCGATGTTTTCAGCTATACATCCTCTATTTCATATTTCGATGTTGCGTCGGTATGTCCCAGTTGAGTCTCATGTGTCGCAGTAGGATTCAGTTCAGTTGGGTGAGGGTTTAGCCTTTGTTGAGGAGCCGACAGCTATTTTGGCCAGAGATGTCAGGAGATTGAGGTCTCAAGAGATACCAGTTGTTAAGGTTCAGTGGAGGCACCGTCAAGTCGAGGAGGCTACCTAGGAGACCAAGAGAGATATGAGGGCTCAGTATGGGTTGGCCTTGGTTGTGTGTTGATGCACCAGGGTCGAGTAATAGCATATGAGTCGAGGTAGCTGAAGGTTCACGAGCGCAACTACCCCACTCATGACTTAGAGTTGGCAGCGGTAGTTTTCGCGCTCAAGATCTGGAGGCATTACCTATATGGAGTTCACTGTGAGATCTTCATTGACCACCGTAGTCTTCAGTATATCACGAGTCAACGAGAGTTGAACTCGAGACAGAGGATATGGGTCAAGTTACTGAAGGACTATGACTTCACTATTCTGTATCATCCGGGCAAGGCAAACATGGTAGCAGATGCCTTGAGCCAGAAGGCAATGAGTATGGGTAGCCTAGCTTCTCTTTCAGTTTCAGAGCGACCATTGGCCTTGGACATCTAGTCCTTGGCTAACCGTTTGGTTAGGCTTGACTTGTCCGATCCTAGCAGAGTTCTCGCCAGTATTGAGTTTCGTTCTACTTTGATTGATCAGATTCAGAGCCGTCAGTTTGAGGATCAGCAGTTGTGTGACCTTCGTGATTAGGTTGTTCAGGGTGAGACCATCCAGGCTACTCTAGATTCAGATGGGGTTCTGAGGTTTGATAGTCGCCTTTTTCCGAGGATTAGTGATTTGATTCAGTTGATACTTCATGAGGCACATTGTACTAGATACTCCATTCACTGTGGCACAACAAAGATGTATAGAGACTTGAGACATCTTTACTGGTGGAGTGGTATAAAGAGGGATATAGCGGAGTTCATATCTCGGTGCTTGAACTGTAAGCAGGTTAAGTTCGAGCACATGAGACCTGGTGGTTTGATGCAGCGACTTCCCATTCCTTAGTGGAAGTGGGAAGGGATTAATATGGACTTCGTTGTTGGTTTGCCTCGTACTTCTCATGGGTTTGATTTCATATTGGTGATTGTTGATAGGCTGACTAATTCAGCACATTTATTGCCAGTTCAAACTTATTATGGTGCAAAGAGGTTAGCTCAGATCTACCTTCGTGAGATTGTTCGGTTGCATGGGGTCCCAGCATCCATTATTTCAGACCGCGACACTCAGTTCACATCTCAGTTCTGGAGGGCTATTCAGCGATTTGGGTACAGAGGTTCATATTAGTACCGCCTTCCACCCTCAGACAGATGGCCAGTCTGAGAGGACCATTCAGATTCTAGAGGACATGTTTCGGGCCGGTGTTCTTGACTTTGGAGGTTCTTGGGATCAGTTTGTTCCCTTGGAAGAGTTTGCTTATAATAACAGCTTCCATTCGAGTATCGGCATGGCACCTTTTGAGGCTTTGTATGGCAGGCGTTGCAGATCACCAGTAAGTTGGTTTTATGGTTTTAGTTCTAGGCCACAGAGCACAGATTTGCTTCGAGATTCCTTAGATCAGGCTCAAGCGATTCAGGACAGACATCGGGCAGCTCAGAGCAGGTACAAGAGTTATGCTGATCGTAGGCTTCGTTCCTTGGAGTTTAGTGTCGGTGACTTGGTGTTTCTCCGTGTATCGCGCATGAAGGGCGTGATGAGATTTGGTAGGCGGGGCAAGCTTAGCCCCAGGTACATTGGGCCGTTTGAGATTCTTCAGAGGGTTGGTAGCGTTGCCTATCAGCTAGCCTTGCCTCCGATGTTTTCAGCTATACATCCTGTATTTCATATTTCAATGTTGCGTCAGTATGTCCCTGATGAGTCTCATGTGTTGCAGTGGGATTCAGTTCAGTTGGGTGAGGGATTTGCCTTTGTTGAGGAGCCGGCAGCTATTTTGGCCAGAGATATCAGGAGATTGAGGTCTCGAGAGATCCCGGTTGTTAAGGTTTAGTGGAGGCACCGTCCAGTCGAGGAGGCTACCTGGGAGACCGAGAGAGATAAGCGGGCTCAGTATCTACAGTTGTTTGAGCCTTCAGGTACCTCCTTGACCTTGACTTTCGAGGACGAAAGTCCTTTTTAGTAGTGGATGATGTAATGACTCTTCCGGTCATTTCCATGTATACGTTTTCCTTGTACCGTTAGAGCTTGTTTGTAGCGGCCCCAAGTAACTTAAGGCTTGTCGGGACCGGTATTTCGGTGCCGGGTCCATTTGTTTGGTGGTATGATAAGTTTTGAAGTCAAGCAAGTCGGCAAAAGTTATCGTAAGTTTCTTTAATAAATTTTCTGAACTTTGGGTAAAATGTCTCAGAGCTTTTATCTCAATATATAAACAGTTATAAGTCTCCCGAAATACAAAATCAAAGGTCTACGAGTCTAGTTTCCAACGCATAAAACCTCACGTCTAACTGATCTCGGAGTAAAAAGTTATGACTGTTTTACCGCGGACTGTCTGGCAGAAACCGGGTCGCGAACCGGATCGGGTCAAAATCGATTTAAAGCCTCAACTTCACATTTTAAAACGCCATTTCAGTTCTGAAACAGTGAGAAAACATAAGGGAGGGTTCCAAGAGAGTTCTTGAGTATCAAAATCGTGCGTACTTGAAAATATTTAATTTAAAAGTTGAATGTGGTAGAAAGTTATATTTTTATTGCCTTCCTAAAATACTTTTTTTACGAGATATTCGTGTATGTATTTATTTTATAAGGTTTTTATAAATTGTAATGTTTTAACGGAGATAGTAAACTTAGTTATGTTGAAAATTATTATTATAATATAGTAGATTTTATTTGAAATGATTTTCTATTAATTATGGTATATTCAAAAAGTTATATATATTTTACCACGAATATATGCAATACCCGAGTATATATATAACGGGATAAAATACTTTGGGTTGACACCAAACTCCACGTGGAGTTGTGGAAAGTGCACAGAATGGTGCATAATGCCACTAGGCATTCCACTAATATCTCCAAAGATATATATCTATATTATATAGTAGATCTCTTCTCATTTTACCAACTTTTTTTAAGTCCTTTCCATTTTTGTATTTAGAAAGAAGACGTTGCAGCAACAAATCTTACCCTCTACATACGTATACGTAGAGAATTAGGTGGAACTAGATATATTTTGACGTTGTGTTTAATTTCGAAAAGGAAATCAATTATCTACGTCAAGTTATTCAAGTCCGAGTTCGAGTGTGATTTCGTTTCGGAGTTTTTTTGGAGAAGTTCAAGCTTGTCATCGGACGACAGGTAGGTTATGGTTTAAAATCCCTAGACTTAGCATATATCGGATAAAATTGTACTAGCTGGCATCCTTGGGTTGGATTATTAGGTGTGCACCACAGACCTCGATCGCTTTATTCATGTCCGCTTACTTTTATTCCTCCGTTGCTTGTAGTACTTGCCGATATATTTTATTTACCCTTGTGGTCCTGTGAGGCCTTGTTGACTCTTGAACATAGAAGGTGGGATTTTGGGAATGTCCGCGAGTCCCGGGCATAGAATTATCCTTCTAGGCTGGTTATGCTTGCTGAGTAGCTATGGGCCTGTGCAGGGTCGATAGGTTGATTGTGAGCTGCTGGACAGCTATTGTGTTTGATCATACCATTTCCATGCATTTAAAGAGGTTTTATCCATGTTTTACTATGGTTTGGCTTCGGGCCTACTGGCACTATTTTCTAAACCTTGCATGGCCCCGGGGGCCTGTTTTTGATGGAAATAATTTGGAAATGGTTTGATTTAACTTGTGAATATTCCTGGGTAAAAGAAAGTAAAATTATGTTTTAAAACACCAGTTTTACGATTAACGCTAGACTCGGCAGGGCCGGGGTGCTAGTTGAGTTTCCTTGCTACTTGAGATGATTTTTAGCCTCAGTCGGAGCCGCCGCGCCCGGCCCGCGGCGCGCGCCGGCCCCCCGAGCACCTGAGATGACTTTCTACTTTTTAGACCCGGTTATGCCCGGGCACCCTTGGAGGGGTTTTTGAGATATTTTCCTACTACTTTAGTCCTGGACAGGGTCTGGGCATGCATATTAGATACTGGGTCTCTATCTTGAACCCGGACTTGCTTCCGGACGACATGTTTTGATACTGAGTTTTAGTATGGGGTCAGGGACCTCCATGGACCTTGCCATCCGGGCCTGGGGCTGCGGGCTGCGTGTGCCAGAGGAAGGGTATACGGTGGAGTAGAGGTATACGGGCAGTGTCCTTCCATGGGACCTACCTGCTGGGCCGGATCGGCACTGGAGGAGGTACATACAGAGATACCATTTCACTTGAGATCTTCATGCATCATATCATTCATTGTTTGAGGCTCCACCATTGTTTGTTGTTTATTGATTGTACGCTCCGGTAGTATGGGATGCCGGAGGGTTTGTTTTCACTTATTTGTGTTCCTCGGTTGTATGGGCGGCCGGGGGACTGTAGGTAAACTCTTGCTATTTACTTACAGAATTGTTCCCTGTTATGGTTAAGTATGAAATTGGTTACTGCTAGACTGTTAGTTTTTGGATTTGAGATTGATATGATTAGTTGGGCTTGATTCATGTCTCTAAGCATGCCTATCATACTCTTTCTCTCTTCTTCTTACACTTGAGGTTACCGGTATACAACCCATTTCGTAAACTTATTATGTATACACTGTTATTGCAAGGACCCCAGGTGCGTTGTTTCTTACTTTCACATGTGCCTATGGTGTATATATTTTGCTTGCTGGTCTAACATGTGGTTTTGTTGACTTCCCTCTGGGCTAGTTCCTGTGTACCTTTTGTTGATTTCTGTGACTACTTGCTTCTATTCTATCTGTTACTATGCTTTTATCTTATATGTGCCCAGTTGGCCAATGATACCTACTGGGTACCTTATGCTTCGCATTTGGTGCTCACCCTACCCCCTGTATCTTTGGGTGCAGATCCTAGCGTGGGCCATCGCCGTTAGATCGCTGTAAGTCGTGCTTGGAGATCTGTTGGGGATTACTTCAGACTGAGGGTGAGCTCTTGGCGATCGGAGCTTAGCTTTAGTTTATCTTTTGCTTTATGTACTCTATTACCATTCAGAGACATCTATATATATTGTTTTGGATCATTTGCACTCCATGTATGTAGTTTTGGCTCTATACTATGATACCAGGTTTTGGGGTTTGGTTTAGTTTCCGCATATGTATATATATATTCCTGTTATCTATTCTCTTCATCTTGTTCCCTTACTTTTGCTTATTAAGCTACCCTCCCGCTTATTTGTTAGATAGTAGCCCATTACTAACTGTCCTGGGCTACGGGGATTGGTTCACCTACTGGGGGGGTTGTAGGTGCCATCACGACCGAGAAATTGGGTCGTGATAGAATGGTACCTATGATCACCACATCTGAGGCTTTCGCCACAGTTCTCCCTAGAAATGCATAGTAATGAGCTTGATCATAAATCCGGGCAACTTCCTGGACTGGCTGCGCTGCACCTCTGCCCGCGCCGCCATTCCTTCTGTCACCCCGGCCTCCCTAAATGTTTCCTCGCCCACTCTATGGATGACCTCTAGCATTACCACCTCTACCTACCGGGACCATCGCTCTAGGCTGCTGCTGACCATGATTACTTGTCTGCCTGAGTGGGCACTCCCTCTTAAAGTGACCCAGATCACCACAATAGAAGCAACCACGGTCAAGTGTAGGCCTGCTAGCTGACGTATAAGACGGTCTCTGGCCTCTAGGAGTTGAAGGTTGATTATGAGCTCCCTGACGACCACCTGTAGCAGCTGGTAGAGCTGACCGAATAGGACATGCTGAGTATACCTGCTGATGATGACCCCTGTAATGTGAGCCACCATAATTTCCCTCACTTAGGGGCTTCTAGGCTAATGCCTTAGCCTGCCCCGTCTGCCTGACTCCCTCAAGTTGCTTCACATAATCCACTACCTCATTAAAGCCCTTTCTTGAAAAACTCATATGCACTGACAGTACCTGTACCTCAGTATTCAAACCATTCATAAACAACCGAACCAGTTCCTCCTCGGAACCTAACAGTTGTGTGGCAAAACGAGACAAGGCATGAAACTTAGCCTTGTAAGCAGAGACTTACATGCTACCCTTATCCAAGTTCAAGAACTCATCTTTCTTCCGGTACCTCAAAGTACGGGGTACGTACTTCTCTAAAAACAAAGTGTGGAACTGTTCTCAAGTCAATGGGGGTAGAATAGAAGACCGGCACTCCACATGAGACCTCCACCACTGCTTGGCATCACCCTGCAGCTGAAATGTGACAAACTCAACCACATGGTGGCATACAATACCCAACTTGTGCAACCTCTCATAAAAATCCAAGATGAACTCATATGCATCCTCCCTATCAGTACCCTGAAATGTAGGAGGCTTCAACTTGAGAAACTTGGTCAGCATCTCATGTTAATTCCCTATCATCACTGGGCCTAGCATTGCCCTGAAGAAGTTATTTGTGCCCTAAGTTGCATCCATCCTTGGCGCTATAGTAGCTATTGGCTGAGGGTCCAAGGCCTGGTTTGCAAAAGCCGTGGGTATGGCTCCAGTACCAACCAACCCACTCAGAATATTCCAAGCCTGCTGAAAGGCTTCTGGTGTCATAGTAGGGAGGTCTGCATCCCCAACCGGTGTCGCCTCCTCTTGCACCTCACCATCTTCAGCCACAACTTCTACGTCTTCATCTACATGTTCCTGAGGTAGGGGAGGGGTCACTTCACGCTCTCCAGTTGCCGATCGAGATCTACCCCTGGAGGGTGCGGCTCTACCTCATCCCCTGCCCCTACCACGGACATCCGATCCCACTACTGGGACTGCTACTCTAGCTCCGTTGTTTTTTGTTTTAACCATCTGCGGACAAAAGAGTGAATGAGGTTAGATACCAATTTGTATCACCAGATACCAATTGAAATCAAGTTATAACACGAAGGAAAGAAAGAAGAGATAGTTTTCCTTAAGTCCTATAGCCTCTCGAGAAGAAGTACGGACGTCTCCGCACCGTTCCGCAAGACTCTACTAGACCTGTTTGGTACGATGTGATCAACAAACCTAGGGCTCTGATACCATATTTGTCACGACCTAGACCGTCGTGAGTGGCACTCATCCAACCCCCGGGTGACCAAACCATCACTTTCCCGAACTTAATCGTTCTAATAGCTCAAAACCAGTGCATAAAAGTAAACTAGCAATTCAATAATGATAATAATAAAACTTCATTAAGTTAACCTGCGTAAATTTCCCCTTAGAATATGAAAGTCGCAGTACCAAACAATTCTACCAATGTCTAGATTGCAGGGATACAACCCCAAAAATATAAGGAAATAGTCTAAGCCCGAAACAAATGGGCTACAACACTAATGATAGATTCAAGGCAGCTCGATCAAGCGGCTCACCCTTGAAGTCTGGAACGTTGGTACTACAGATGAGGTCGCATCTCAGCCGCTGGAAGATTTCCTGTACTCACAAGAAGAAAAAGCAAGTGCAGTATCAGTACACCACCACTGGGTACTGGTAGGATCATCAGCCAGTTCCAAATAAACAGTGTATAATTCAGTACAACAAATCAAGTACCAGTACAGAAAACATGCAACAAGTCAATAGGCTTCCCTAGACTGCAAGTCTCTACCTAGATTGTTCCCATATGAAATCCACCTTCTTATAATTCTAAACCACAATAACAAAATTCAATAAACTATCCTTTTTGCCTAGCCCAGACCCACCCTGGGATCCCTTCTAAACAACACCTAATTGTTCAACAGACAACCCAGCCTAATCCAAGACCAACTCAACAATTATTACAAGATTCCTGGTCACTCAAAGACCACCAATGCATATCACAATTCAATAAAAACACTCGGTCCACTCATCGAACTAATAACAGACAATGCAATGCAATAATATCAATGCCATGATGCAGTAAAATAAACCCATACCAGGTGTGGTACCCAAGCCAACCATTATTGATTTGTACCAGGTGTGGTACGCATGATAACCATTTGTTATACCCGTACCAGGTATGGTACTCAAGCCAACCATTTGTTATACCCATACCAGGCATGGTACCCCAGCCAACCATTAGTATACCTGTACCATTTCAGGCTCAATAATTCTCAACCAAAACTCATGAAAAATGATGATTTTCCCTTAAGAATGACGTCACCCAATCTATCATCAGGCCAAATCATGCATTATTCACAAGTAAATTAGTCAGACTTCACCCCAAATACAGATTTCAAGGCTAAAAAATCACTACCAATCAACATGCATTATCAAAATATCAAGCTCTACCAAGTTGATCCTAAGCAAATATCCATAACACAATTCAAAATTGGGGACCCAAAACTTTTGGATCTCACCCAAGATCAACATGGCAATTCTATTAAGCATGCTTCACAATATGAGTTCTCAATCAACATTAAAATAAGTGTTTAACATCGTGGAACTTACCACAAGTAAAGATTAAGAGGAGAGAAATAAAAATTGAAGCTTTTGAGGAGCAACAATGGTGAACCAACAACTTGTCCGGAGAGAAATAAAAATTGAAGCTTTTGAGGAGCAACAATGGTGAACCAACAATTTGTCCGGAGAGACGAATGTCGGAGATGGGTGGTGAACCGATGGAGAGGTTTAGGTGAGAGGAGGAGAAGATTTTGGGGAAGTTTGAGCAATTTGTGGGAGGTTTTGGGAGAGAATTTGAGAAGTTTAGGAGAAAATATGGAGAAAGAGGAAAAGGGTGGCAGATTTAAAGTGGAAAAAAAGAAGAAAATTGGTCGGGTGGGGTCAGTCAACGAGTTAGGTCAAATAAAAATTGAATTATACCTTGGTACGCCGCGACGTGTAGTTCATACAAGCCATTGTGCGGAACACATGTCATTTCACACCTCACCTCTTCATTCCCTGAATTTGGCCCAGGCTTCTGCTTTAGCATGCGATGGAGGTACAACGCGCACAATGGCTTATGCGAACTGCACGGTCCTCCGCACGACTCCTTTTTGCCTTGTTTTTCCACTTGTTCATTCCTCTACTCATTGAATTCCTAAAACACACCAAAAAAAATAAAAAAGTAAAGGAAATTAAAGTAAAGACACATGGGTTGCCTCTCAAGAAGTGCTTGATTTAACATTGCGGCTCGACGATAGTACCTCAACCTAGTCGTTGTTGGATAGAATGTCAATCCAGTTGGCGTGGCCCTATCCCAATAAAAAGAATTTCTCCTTCAATGACCTCAAAACAACAATATGTTGCCGACTTGGCAACTTTTCAATCTTGGGTGTCTTGCCCATTTCACGCTCTTCAAGGGCATGATCAAGCTTTCCCTCTAACTATATCACCGAAATCACCCTCAAGTCATCCGGAGGTCTTGTGGGTTGGCATACATTGAACGTCACCACTTCATTCCCCACTCGGAATTTAAGCGCACCGAGTTCAACATCCATGAGTGCTCTCCCCATGGCTAACGATGGTCGCTCTAAGATGATGGGCACCTCAACATCGACTTCACAATCGAAGATCACGGAGTTCTCTAGGAGAATGAACTTGTTGACCTTTACCAATACATCTAATAGGATTGCTACTGGACGCTTAATGGACCGATCAGCCATGAGAAGTCTCATAGATATGGGTTTGGTTGTACCCAATCCTAACTTATTGAAAATCGCTAGGGGCATTAAATTGATGCTCGCCCCTAGATCACACAAGGCTTTACAGAAAACAAAGAGCCCAATAGTACATGGTATGGTGAATGCCCCAGGATCGTCTCACTTTGTGGAAACATTGCTTGTCATCACAGCGCTACAGCTGTGTGATATCTCAATGGTTCCCACATCAACCACCTTCTTCTTCTTAAGCAACTCTTTCATGAATTTTGAATACCCCGGCATTTGCATCAAGGCGTTAACTAAAGGAATATTTGTCGATAGCTTGCTAAACATGTCAACAAACTTGCTAAACTTATGATCGTCCTTCTTCTTATTAAGACTTTAAGGGTATGGAGGAGGTCCCTTGGGTAGTGTGGTCGGCAAACATTGCACAAGAGGGGGATCCTCCTCAACATCAACAGAAACTTGGGGAGGAGATTCATCCTCCTCCCTCTCTTCATCAACATCAACACTTACCGGGGCATTGGGTGCACCAAGCTCCACCCCAACCCTCGGTTCTACAATATCACTATCACGCACGATCTCTTTTCCTTTATCACTCGGCTCGACGACGGCTTCAACAATAGGTTTCTTTGTCATAACATTCGTCTTCTTAGTAATATCCTCAATGGTCTTGTCTACCACACCACTTATCCTACCACTCCTAGTAACAACAGCCATAACATGTGCATCATTTTTGGGATTCGCCATAGTGTCACTAGGAAGCGTGCCTTTCATCTTCGGTAGGTGATTCATTTATGCCTCAAGATGCTTGATCGAGGCCGAATGAGAGCTCATGGTTTGATGCAACGTCGACACTTCACTTTTTAGCTCACTAACCCCGATGTTTGTCTAGTCCACTTTCTTCAAAACCAAGGACAATATGTCCTCTATCTTCGAATGACCGGGGTTGCTTGTAGTGGTTTTGTATAAGGAATCTGACTTGTTTGGAGTTACATATGGGTTTGTGCTCCGGTGGTTAAATCTATCACCATCATTGTCATGATCTCTCCAATTCTAATCTCATTCCTTGTTCCAACCTTGGTTCTCATCCCTCAAGCGATAATACCTGAGATAAGAATCCACCGTTACATAGCAAACTTTACTATCCACGATGGTCATACGCTCTTCGTCGTTGGCCTTGATTTCTGGTGTACTCATAGTATTCACGGTCTTAGCACCACCACCCCCATCATATGTTTTGCCAAGAGGTCAATTTGTGTCATCATTTTTGCCATGGTCTCATCCCTCTCTTCATCCTTCCTCCTTATCTCATTTGTTAGGATGGATGTGGTAACCCCCGAGGTTGGAATATATGCCTCCCTTGTGTGCCAATCTTGGTTAGTCTTGGTCATTCTCTCAAAAAGGGCCGAGGCAACAGGAAATTAGAGATCCATGAAGGTACCGCCACCAAGATTGTTGGCCACGGTTTTAATCATTGAGTTCAAGGATCTAAAGAAGCTTTGCAATAAGACATGGTCCGGAAAACCATGGTTAGGGCACAACACAATCTTCTTTTTGAATCTCAACCAAGCCTCGTGTAGAGGCTCCTCAGAGAGTTGGCAGAAGTTGTTATTCTCATCCCTTATATGCATCATACGCTATTGAGGGAAGAATCTAGTTGTAAAAGCATCCACCAATTCATTCTAAAAGGTAATGGACCCATCCAGTAATTCCTCCAACCACGCCGTGGCTTCCCTTGTTAGAGAGAAGGGGAATAGGCGTAATTGAATGGATTCTTGGGAGATATTTTAGAATATGAATGGTTGGAATATCTCCATAAAATTATGGATGTGTCAGTTGGCATCTTCGTTGGCTGCTCCTCTAAACATACCTTTCATTTGGATCAAATGGAGCATTGTGCTAATAACGTGAACTACCACATTTCCCACCGTGGGGGGTAGGCGGATTGCACCTACTCCCATTTGTATGATAGGCTCAGCAGATTCTTCTTATATGTAGCCTCCATTGACACTATCGTTGTCACCTATCTCGCTTATGGGCTAGCCTGCTCAATCACAACACAAATAACAAAGAAAGTAAAAAGAAACGAACACTCTCAAGGTGATTTCAAATTTACAATCAAAAAGGCTAAACAACTTAATCCCCCGGCTATGGTGCCATTTTTGATAACGCTCAAACATACTCTCTTATTAGGAGGTATCAGTGATCGTCAGAGCAAAACACATTTTCAATTCCCAAAGGATATCGGGGTCGATCCCACAGAGAATTTAGAGTTTAGCCTAGATAATTATAATATAGAGTTCACAATGATAGTGAGTAATATAAAAAGGGGGGAATTGGGAATCTGTCACAATTTTGCAATTCAACAAAATAAAGAAATAAAGTAAAATGAGGTGTAGACAATAAAGAGAAAGACTAGGGATGTGTGTCAAATCAGACTTGAACATGGGATAGGGTGAATGCTTATTCATGCAAATTCATGCTAAATGACATGGGTAACCTTGGTTTTAGGTATGGTTATTTATCTCTCGATCAACAACTATATATTCACCAGCCTTAAGTCAGGCACTATTGATTAATCAATAAACAACCAAGCTATTGTTTAGAGAGGTAATACTATTTCTAGATTTAGACCCTTAAGTGGGTGATTCCGTCGATATGAGCTATTTATAGCCTCAATCTAAATGGAAGTCCAAGTTCCTACTAGCAATTTCACATCTGAAGTTATGATCTCCTCTTTCAAGCAAAACCATAACCAAGTAAGGAAAATCAATATTTGCAACTACCAAATTTAGAGTTAAAATATGGTGAAATCACTAGACCAATGTCAATAAAGCAATTATAAATAATAATTAGCAACACCCACACTCATTTATCAAATACCCATCATTAACACATCTCTAGATAAGAGGTTTAGCTACTCATGCTTAAGGAAAGAGATATACCAAATGGGTAATTCAATTTCCCTTCCATTCAAGCTAAATTTCTCAATATCCAAGCTCAATTTGTACAAAAATGGTGGTTCTAAGAATTGGGAAGAAGGAATTGTGAGAAACCCTATTTTTGTTCTTAGAAGGAAAAACTTGTTCACAAAGCTAAGAAAATTATTCTAAAACTTAGTGTTGGGTGATCTTCTTACAATTGTGCCTAAAATGGGTTTATAAACATTCCCAAAATGTCATATGACTTTGGACAAAAATTCCCTTCGGGCAGTGTGCGGCGCGGTGTGCGATTCGCACATTGTGATGTACGCATCACACACCCTTCTTCAGTGATCCAGTGACTCATCAAGTTGGGCAGCTTCATGCGAAGGGGGTACGGTTCGCACAAGGCATTGTGCACGTCGCACAGCGACCGCACCCCTTAACAGATTCTTCAGTCAACTTTTATCTCCATGCGGTAGGAAGGGCGGTCCACCCCAAGTCAAGTGTGTGTCGTATGAAGGCCTCATCTCTCAGCAGAATCTTCATTTTGCTTGCTCACTTCACACTTCACTCCTTTTTGGCTCTTTTTGGGTTCATTTTCTCATTTTCCTTCTTTGATCATAAGCACCTGCATAGACATCAATAAAGGCCATAAGAACCTCTAAATCTTATCAATATATAGCAATAATTCAGGAGTAAAGGCTCAATAAGTTGGTAGATTACCGACTTATCATCTATGTTAAAGAAATGTATGGGTGATCCCTAGCTCATTTTTCCCACATAAAGTATTGAGGTAAGAGATAACTTGTCTTACGAGGAAGTTTCGGTTGGAATTCTTGATCATCAGGTTCACAAGCTGAGAACTAAGGAGGTCACTTCGGTGAAAGTTTTATGGCAAAGTCAAAAAGTTGGTGAAGCTACATAGGAATCCAAAAAAGACATGAAAACTAGATACCCTCATTTGTTCTCACCTCAAGATCAAAAATGCTTAAGGTAATAGCCCCTTTCTCTTATTGAATTTCCTTGAATTGATGCTTCGTATCTATCATGTACTAGACCCCATATTCCCTTCTATTCTTTGTTGTGGTTGCTAGAGAAACTAGGTGTTATAAGCCCATACAACTTCTATTCATAAGTTTCATGTTAGTTTTGTCCTGCATTCGAGGACGAATGAGTCCAAGTGGGAGATATTGTCACACCCTGTGCTTTTTGGGTAAGGTTTGAATCATTCTAAGTATGTGATTGGGATCAAACACTATGAATCTTATTGTACTTAGGTGTTAAGATTATTTCTTAAGTGTGGGAAGTGTACTGGATATGAATCAAGGTCATGAGGAACCTCTAGCACAAAGTTAAGTTGAATTCTTCTCTACCGATTGAGTTTTCGTATAAGTTCTTACTAGGGTCAACTTTAAATGATCATTCCTCTTAGAACATGAAGAGTTAGGTGGCCTAGTAACCACCAAATTAAAAATCTTCGAGTCTTCTTTTCGATGTTGCTAACCTCTCATCAAACCAAGGTCAAAGTAAAAAGTTATGGTCATTTTGGTTTTTACTGACAGTCTGGAAAATGGTTGCGAACCACTTGTGGGCCGCAGATGCCCACTTGCGGCAGAAAATCTAGCAAAAGTGGGGTCAGTGGGAGAAAATTTTGGCCGACATTCTGTAAAGGGTTGTAGACCACTTGCAGGTCGCGGGTGCCCACTTGTGGGCTGCAAGTCTAGCATAAAACGGACTGACTGGAACCTTTTAAGTTGGTTTTAATCCAACTTTTTCACTCTTTGGCTATTCTTTTAAGATCAATAAGTGGTTTTCTCTCCTCCTCTCATCCTTGTTCATCAACGTATGTCCTTCTCTAAGGATTTTAAGCTTTCCAGATCAAGTTCCTCCATCTAATTATGAATTGTTTATAGAAATCTTAACCCTTGACCATAGAGCTTTTAAGAAATGAATTCAAGAATTTCAAAAAAAAGATTTGTTGATAGTTCTTCATCCAAATTAGGGTTCTTCATCAGATTCTTGGAGCGTTTAAGGTATGTAATACTTTGCAAGTGATGAAAACCCGTTCTTCCTCATGCTCTAACTCCCAGAAGTAAATTTTTAGTAAGATCAAGCTAGGGTTCTACTCAAGTTTTCTATTTTCGTATTTTCCTATATCTTGATTTTATTATTATTAAAGCTTATCATTGAAAGTATCAAAATTGTATCATTGTGACCCTTTAATTGCTTCATACCTTATTTCATCCCATAAAACCTTGAATATTATTGATCTTGAGACTATTGGATATAGAATTTAGCATGTTGTATTGTATTCATTGGAAAGTGTTTTAAGAACATTTAAAGAGTACTTCAAGAGAGACTCTCAAGTCGGTTTGTTTAAGCTTGCAAGTTCTTATTTTCTTAAAGAAAGTTGAAATTTTGAGCACAGGCTCACAGATAGTTCAATTAAAGAATGGAGGTGGAGTAAAACCTCCTAGGATGATTTTTTTTGTATTTCTTAAATGAAGATTCTAAACTACGAGCATATAATTATATTTTTGGAGGATTATTTAGCACTGAGATGGGTAAGGGTTCAGATAAATCCGAACTCCAAAATTACGTATGCCAACGTAGGAAGAAATTGTTTCGCAAGTGGGGCAATTCTATTTTGCCCAAGAGGCTTAGTTTGGATTCACAAATACAGCTCATGTTTTATGCCCTGGCAAGGTATAGAATGGCTTCCCAATGCAGAGACGGTTGGACATAATGAGTTCAATGATGTATGTCGATTATAAAAAATTCTCTAAAGAAAGAAGTATTATTTTGAAAGTACATTGGCACTTAGCCATCTGATTTTACCTTAAAAGTTGTGATTTTTATTGCATACAATTTTTACAAGCATATGTCAGTTCTATGGTATTATTGTTCAGTATCATATTTCAGTATTCAGCTTTAGGTATTTTGTTGTTTTATTTGACTATATTGCATATTGTCATATTCAGTGTACCGACGTCATTTGGCGCTACATCATTCACGATGCAGATACAGGTGTTTAGAACCGCAGCCAGCCGATTCGCTAATTCTTCTACACTCAGCTTTGTGGTGAGCCTCTATTAATTCAGAGGGCTCGCGGCACCTTTCCTTTTAGTTGATATTTAGTTGCTATTGTAAATAAAGGTAGCTAGGGGCCTTGTCCTGGTAGACTTACTCTTTCAATTGTTTTAGAGGATTCATTAGACAGTTAGACACTCAGTAGTATCTTTCAGTTGTTTTCTAAAAAAAATCAGACTTATGTTTCTTTTGGTAAAGATTGATCTCATTTTGGGATAGTTTTCTAAAAGAAAAGATTAGCTTATGTTTTGCCTATTCTATGAACTTCCGCATAAATGAATTTTCTAAGTTAGTAGTATGCCAGACCAAGGATTTGCTCGAGCCACTTGTGGTTCCGGATGCCAATCGTGTCCAAGTGTAGGCTCGGGGCGTGACAAATATCTTGATTAATTTTTTAGTTGATTGTAGTATGTGTTATTTTGTGTCCCTAAGAAACTTCATTGACTGGCTAAAGTCATTGAAGAAAAGAGTAGAGAGCGTAAAAGTTGGAATTGTTGGAAATAATTCCTTAAGTGCTACAAAGACAGTTGTAAACCTTAAATTTTTCTCGAGTTTAGCAGAAAAGTTGAGTAAATACTACAGAGGTGGGTCGTTGTTTTTGCCTCCCTTGAGTAAGGAGGTTTACATACTAAATACTTGTGTTGATTTATTATTTTTCAATTTACCTTCTTGCATAGTTTCTCAAAGAACCTAGCGATGTGAGGTCAAAAATATCTATATTTAATCATTATTTACCTCATATTTAGTTTTTTTATTATTATTTTTTAGCATTGATTTTATGTATTATTCTTATGTTGAATATTTTATGTGTAGGATTAAAATGGTGTGAAGATGATGAAATTTGAATAAAAAACGAGTTAAAGATGAAAAATCATATAAGAAAATCAAGAAGGCAGCTTAATGGATTAAATTTAATATAATAATATATCAATCAGCAGCCATCAATTTGAGATTGGCAATTCAATTGAAGCATTGGCCACGTGGCAGACAATGAAAACCCTGGGAAATTGCATTAAAGGCGGCAGCAGCAACACGGTCAACCAAATTTGATTGTGTTTTGGTTTCTCAATTTATTTTGAACTCAGTTATTTTATTTGAGATTTTTTCTACATCTATAAATAGTTCATAAGAATAAATTTTAGAGGAGAACCGATATACTTTTTTAACTTTTAACTTTGTAACTTAGGAAGAGCTAAGAACCGTTGTAGAGGCCGAAGATTTTTGATTTATTCTATTTTTTTCCTTTATTATTTATTTGTGTTCTTGGATTATATATTTTGCTACTTTGAAGTGATTTTCATGGTTAATACAAGTAAATATTTTATTATGTATTATTCTATTATTCTTGCAAGCATGAATAGCTAAATACTATAACCAGAGTTGTGGGAATCATGATGAATTAACAAACGTAGGTTAAACAGTTAATGATTCTAGGAAGGTGTTATGAATGTATTGTTCTTCCCTTCGCTTTGATTGCTTTTTAAGGTTGTGCAACGTTTAATTCACCTTATTCTTACTTGCCGGTCCAAGGGGGTAACGAATGGGAAAAGGGATGTTACAACGGAGATTTGAGGCTATCAACCCTCATCTAATAGCTTGACCTTGTACGGAAATAGCTAATTTGGGATCAAAGGTAAGGGTTAGTAAAGCATACACTCATAGACGGACCAAGTTGCGTGGTGAAATTCTTTTATCTAGGGGACCAACCATTTAGTTGAACTTAACTTACCGATCTTGCATGTTAAGCACCAGAATAGATCATTAATTGCGTATACCTACTAAGTTATGAAATCATGGTGACCACAGTCCTAGTTACCTTTAATTCTTCGAACACAGTTAAATATTAAATTATTAATAATTCTTATCCTTACTTTTGACACAAAAATCCCCCCTTTTAAAATAAAGACGACCGATTGAATATTCACTACTGACGTACTTCTTTCATATTTCTCGTGGGATCGACCCTAACCTCAGTTAGGTTCTATATTTGACAACGATCGCTTTATAATTCAAAAAAGAGGTGTAATTTGAGCGTATCAAATATTGGCGCCGTTGTCGGAAAATACAGTTTAAAAATTATCTTTAGTGTTTATTTTTATTTGTAGTCTTTATTTATTTTTATTATTATTTTTGTATTATTTTTTTACAAATATTTTTTTTTATTTTACCACTCTTCTTGAGATGGCATCTGAAAAAGTGTGGAGTGATAGGTGTTCTTGTAATTCTTGTGCTTCTGATGGTATCAATTCTTGCAGAATATTAGTAGATGCAATTGAGGATAGCCATGAGAGAAGTTAACGTGTGATAAGAATTCTCATAAAAAGAAATACGGAGCTCATTTATAAGGAGTATAAGTTTATCTTGGATATCCTCAACGTGGAAGAAGAGTTGAGTGTAAAAGTTGATGTGTTTGACGCCCAACAATTTAGTTATGAATTGTGTGAGGAAGAAAAGATGCTTATAGGACAATTTGAGGAGCTAAAATTAGAGGAACAACTACTAGACCATACTCCTATTGATGTTGTCACCGTTGAGAAGAGTACACTAGAGTTATATGAGGAATTAGATAAAATTATTTTTAAAAACTCTAGTGTGTGTGAATATGAGAATATAAATAATAATACAATTTATGAGTTTGGACGCATTGGACCTCATTCCAATCATTTTTCTACAGTATGTTTAGATGGTGAGTTATTAATCGAGCCATATGAACTTATGTAAGAGTGTAAGAAGGAGGAACAATGTGTCTATATTCTTTAATTTATTATACCAAAATCAGAGAATTACATTCCTCACTTAAGATCCAAAAAGTACAAAATTCGATATCTATTACTTGGGACCTTTAATTTTATACCACCGCCTCTTGAGCATAGAAAAAAATTAGAAAAGAAAGTAGGGGTGCAATTCATAAGTTCTAAGTGAAAGAAAAAATAATTCACTTGATGGTGTCGTGCCGCGACGTTAAATCAGGCGCTTACTGGGAGGCAACCCAATTTGTAGTATAGCTTCTTATTTTTATTTTTAGTGTTATATTTTTTTTTTGTTTGTTTTCTTGATTTTTGTGCAGATTAGGGGAAGTCTGAGTACCCAAAATTTGAAGCTAAAGATCATGGTTGAGCTTAAGTGTGGGATCGCGCGGTCTTTGATAAAAAATTACGAGAAAACATGTTGTTAGCTACGTCCTAGAGGGCCTCAGGGAGTATCTCTCACCCTCCTCCTCCTCCTCCTTCTTCTTCTTCTTCTTCTTCTTCTTCTTCTTCTTCTTCTTCTTCTTCTTCTTCTTCTTCAATAAATTGCTTTGGGGACAAAGCATAATTTTAAGTGTGGAGTGGAGAATCTTCCGATAACTGTAAATTTAAGAGTAGTATGTCATAGAATTTTATTTTATTTGAACAAAAAAATACAAAAAGTTTTTTTTTAATTTTTTTATTTCCCTATTTTTACTTTTATTTTATATTTTTTAGCGGCATATTTCATCTACCCCTTGGTTTTTCTTATGACTTCGGTTCTTTTTCGAGGGGGCCCTTTGAACCGAGTAAAAAAAAATTAGAGTAATTTTTTTATATTTTTAGGAATAGATTATTTTTTTTGGAGAAAAAGAAAAGACCCTTTTTTTGACTTGTTTAATACTAACATATTTAGACCTGAGTTTGAGAAGTACTTTCCTGGAGTGCTTGAGTATAAAATAAAATAGCAGACTTTTTGACACCTAGGCTCAAGGTAGTGACTTTGTATATAGCTTATTCTAATTTTGTAGTTTGCTATGACTCTGTCTGTCTTACAAGTAGAATTGATCCATCTTAATTTAGACTTGTGCCATGAGAGGTGAGGATTTCTTGTATATTCTATGTTTTGCATCTTAGTCTAGAACTTGTCCTACATGTTATTGAAGCGAAATAAAAAGTGCTTCTCTGTTTAGAAGATGATATAGGCTTTTTTTTATGTCTTGTGAATTTTAGCTTTTTCAGATATTATATCACTAGTTATCGCTTTGAGCCTGTAGTCTTTCGTTTGCTAACCGTATTTTTTGCCTTGATCCTTTTGTTGAATCCCTAGTTTTTGTACTTGCTTCCTTAAGCAATGTAGCATGGACTGTGATAAAATTGTTAAATTTGAAGAAAAGGGATGGTTGAGTGAAAAAGGTGACTAATGATAGCTTCAAAGTGATGAAAAGGCCCTTTTAGAAAGAATATGACATGCAAAAAAATGAGAAAATTTCTTGAAAAAAAAATATGATTGAAGAATTCTTGATCTGATGAGAATTACTAGTGAAAATAATTGAAGAGAGGGTTGAAAAAAATAAAGTGATGGAAATAATGAGTGATGAAGTCTAAAAAAAGTGTTAAGTGCTTAGGGAAGTATAAGTCACTATTTTATAGTTTCTTACCCGTCCCGTAGCCAGCATTATAACCCATAAAAGTCCTATTTGATTCTATTCGAGCATGCTTAATTAGTGGAGATGTACATAATGGACACGCCTATGGTTCTTTGTGCATACATGTGAATTCTTTTGGGAATGCGAGAGTTGTTCTTTGATGCTAAGTCCTTAATTTATATTCGATTCTTTAAATTGAGTGTGTGGACTATTTTTTTTTGTGAAGGCACTTGTTTCATGATAGATAGGTGATTTTATTAGGTTTCTTTGATGGAGTAGGTGAGCAAACTTAATTTGATGAGTTAAAGTCCGTCTTTGAGGTTAGGAGGTTAGAAGTTTATTTTTGTTCTATATCTTGCATAATGATCGAAAAGTGTACTTGATGTTGTGATTTGTTACATGGTCTAATTATTTGTATCAATCAAAGCGGTGATAGTCCTAGTTTGATTTTTTTAAGATGATCTTTAATGCTTGCTCGAGGACGAACAAGAGTTTAAGTGTGGGTGGTGATGTGAGGTCAAAAATACCTATATTTAATTATTATTTGCCTCATATTTAGTCTTTTTATTATCGTTTTTGAGCACTGATTTTATAGATTATTCTTATGTTGGGTATTTTATGTGTAGGATTAAAATGGTGTGAAGATAATGAAATTTGAAGAAAAAATAAATTAAAAATGAAAAATCATATAAGGAAATCAAGGAGACAGCTTAATGAATTAAATTTAATATAATAATTACTACTTATTAGAAGAGTCGACAAGCACGCGGCAGTTTGTCAACATGTGTGCTTGCAGACCAGGGGTATTTTTGATATATTGAAAAACGTTGCTTTCAATCTTTTGTATTGTCTGCTGTTAGGATAGTATTATTCTTTTATTGGACAAAAATACTAAAGTATATGTGTTAAATTACCCGTGTATCTTGTGGAAAAATATTTTGCTCCCTGACTTTGTGGAGCCTTTCTAGCCGCCTTTCTACCTGTCTCATATAACAAAGTGGGCTCCTTTTTAATTTTGATGTGGCTGCACCTTTTCCTTATCTCTCTTTGTGATAGTAATAACATTACTTTTTTAATTTAAAATTACTTTCTCCGTTTATTTTTAGTTGTCATATTTTATTCTAAACTCTCCTCTTCTTCATTACTCCCTCCGTTTTAAATTGTTTGGTCTAGTTTGACTTGGCACGAAGTTTAAGAAAGTAAAGAAGACTTTTGAATCTTGTGGTTAAAAATTTAAGTACATTTCAAATGTACCAAAATGTTCTTTAATCTTGTGGTCTTAAATATGTCATGTGGAAAGTTGAAATTAAAGAGTTGCTAAAAAAGAAAAGAGGCATTCTTTTTGAAATGTACTAAAAAGGAAAGTAGGCCAAATAAATTGAGAAGGAGGGAGTATTTCTTAACGCGGTGAATATTTATTTTTCAATTTAATATTAATAATTTATTTAATTTTTATCCTGATAAAAAAAATAAAAACGACAAGGCAAGCAAATGCACGAACTGGAGACTTTTTCTCATAAGAATCTTATTTTCATCACGCGGAGTTCCACGTAATAGAATTTTTAAATAAAAAAGAGAGTCTAATGAGTGATAATTTAGGTATGAAACTCACACTTTTAAAAGTTTAGGTATGAAACTCAATAAAATAGATTTTTTTAGGTGTGTTTTTTATAGTTCACTCTTTTTAAAAAGTTGTAACTGATTGGCAACAAGTATAACTAAATTTTTAAAGTTGAAAGTTAAAACTTGAAAAATTGAAACTTTTGAAGTTGTGATTTTTCAAATTTGAAATTTTTAAAATTTTTGAGTTGAAAAAGCAAAAACTGACTTAAGCAAGTTTTTAAGAATTTGAAAATATTTGAAGATCAAGCTTTTTGATCAAATTTTATGATCAAATAAATATTTAAAGATCAATTTTCACAAAAATATTTTAAAATCTATAGCCAAATGTGACAGAATAATTATAAAAAAGTCTAATACAACGTCTTAAGCTTATTAGGATATTTCATTTAGTCGTTCTAACTAAGCATTATTCCAATAAAACACTTTCTGTTCAAATTTTATTTTCCGTATGTTCTCATTCGTAATAGTTAAGTTAACCACAAAATATATATCATCTCCCTTAATTATACCGACTAACCTCAAGTAGAAATTGCCTGAGCGAATGCGTATAATTAAAAGAGTCTATCATATATTTAAATATAACGTAAAAGCAGTATAAATCATAATAATTGATTCATTAAATATTTTTAAAAAAAAATAAAATTGATTGACTCTCAAAATTTTATCTGTACCAAATAAATTGAGATAAAAATATAATATATGTTGGGCATGTGCTGGCATGGGACTCTTGTATCTAGTATATCAATCAGCAACCATCAATTTGACATTGGCAATTCAATTGAAGCATTGGCCACGTGGCAGCCAATGAAAGCCCTAGGAAATTGCATTAAAGGCGGCAGCAGCAACACAGTCAACCCAATTTGATTGTGTTTTGATTTTTCAATTTATTTTGGACTCAAATATTTTATTTGAGATTTTTTCTATATCTATAAATAGTCCATAAGAATCATTTTTAGAGAAGAACGATATACATTTTTTACTTTTAACTTTGTAAGTTAGAAAGAGCTAAGAACTATCCTGAAGGCCGGAGAATTTTAGTTTATTCTATTCTTCTCCTTTATTATTTATTTGTGTTCTTGGATTATATATTTTGCTACTTTGAAGTAATTTTCATGGTTAATACAAATAAGTCTTTTATTATGTATTATTCTATGATTCTTGCAAGCATGAGTAGCTAAATACCATAACTAGGGTTGTGAGAACCATAATGAATTAACAAACGTAGGTTAAACAGTTAATGATTCTAGGAAGATGTTTATGAATGTATTGTTCTTCCTTTTGCTTTGATTGCTTTTTAACGGTGCGCAATGTTAGAACTCGCTTTATTCTTACTTGCCGGACCAAGGGGGTAACGAATGAAAAAAAGGATGTTACAACGGAGATTTGAGGCTATCAACCGTCATTTAATAGTTTGACCTTGTCCGAAAATAGCTAATTTGAGATCAAAGGTAAGGGTTAGTAAACTATACACCCGTAGACGGGCCAAGTTACGTGGTAAAATTCTTCTATCTAGGGGACCAACCATTTAGTTGAACTTAACTTACCGATCTTGCATGTTAAGCACCAGAATAGATCATTAATTGCGTATACCTGCTAAGTTATGAAATCATGGTGATCACAGTCCTAGATACCATTAATTCTTTGAACACAACTAAATATTAAATTACTAATAATTCCTATCCTTATTTTTGACATAAAAATTCTCCCTTTTAAAATAAAGACGACCGATTGAATATTCACTACTGACGTACTTCTTTCATATTCCTCGTGGGATCGACCCTAACCTTAGTTAGGTTCTATATTTGACAATGGCCGCTTTATACTTCAATAAGGGCTCCCTCTCGAAAAAGAACCGAGGCCATAAGAAAAACTAAGGGGTAGATGAAATATGCCGCTAAAAAAAAGGAACAAAAAAGGGAAAAAAAAAATTTTAAAAAACTTTTTATATTTATTTGTTCAAATAAAATAAAACCCTATGGCTTACTCACCCTTAAACTTACAGTTATCGGAAGATTCTTCACCCCACATCAAAATACGGATGGTTGTTGTTTCCGACGACGTCCCTAATATTTGATACGCCCAAATTACACCTCTTTTATGAAGTATAAATCGGTCGTTGTCAAATATAAAACCTAACTGAGGTTATGGTTGATCTCACGAGGAATATGCAAGAATTACGTCAGTAGTGAATATTCAATCGGTCGTCTTTATTTTAAAAGGGTTTTTTTTTGGTCAAAAGTAAGGATAAGAATTATTAGTAATTTAATATTTAACTGTGTTCAAAGAATTAAAGATAACTAGGACTGTGGTCACTATGATTTCATAACTTAGTAGGTATACGCAATTAATGATCTATTCTGGTGCTCAACATGCGAGATCGGTAAGTTAAGTTCAACTAAATGGTTGGTCCCCTAGATAGAAGAATTTCACCACGCAACTTGGTCCGTCTACGGGTGTATGCTTTACTAACCCTTACATTTGATCCCAAATTAGCTATTTCCGGATAAGGTCAAGCTATTAGATGAGGGTTGATAGCCTCAAATTTCCGTTGTAATATCCATTTTCCCATTTGTTACCCCTTTGGTCCGGCAAGTAAGAATAAGACAAATTCTAACGTTGCGCACCGTTAAAAAGCAATCAAAGCGAAGGGAAGAATACATTAATAAACACCTTCCTAGAATCATTAACTGTTTAACCTACGTTTATTAATTCATCATGGTTCCCACAACCCTAGTTATGGTATTTAGCTACTCATGCTTGCAAGAATCATAGAATAATACATAATAAAAGACTTACTTGTATTAACCATGAAAATTACTTCAAAGTAGCAAAAAATATAATCCAAGAATACAAATAAATAATAAAGGAGAAGAATAGAATAAATCAAAATTCTTCAGCCTCCGCAGCGATTCTTAGTTTTTCCTAACTTACAAAGTTAAAAGTAAAAAAGTATATCGGTTCTCCTCTAAAAATTATTTTTATGGACTATTTATAAATATAGAAAAAAACTTCAAATAAAATAACTGAGTCCAAAACTAGTTTAAAAGCCAAAACACAATCAAATTGGGTTGACCGTGTTGCTGCTGCCGCCTTTAATGCAATTTCCCACGGCTTTCATTGGCTGCCACGTGGCCAATGCTTCAATTGAATTGCCCATATCAAATTGATGGCTGCTAATTTATATTAATATATTAAATTTAATCTATTAAGCTGCTTGATTTTCTTATATGATTTTTTATTTTTAATTTATTTTTTTTCTAAATTTCATCATCTTTACACCATTTTAATCCTACACATAAAATTCCAACATAAGAATAATTTATAAAATCAATGCTCAAAAATAATAATAAAAAAATTAAATATGAAACATATAATGATTAAATATAGATATTTTTGACCTCACATCACCTAGTTCTTTGAGTACTTAATTAGGTCACAGTCAAACTAAGGCATACCTTCTCGATTCACAAATTCATAATTCAATTCAACAAAAGAGATTCTCATATTCTCATAATTTAAGCGATAGATAAAAAAAATTATAGTTTTGGAAGCAGTTTTGTGGTTGGGATCCTTTTTTGTCCCTTGACCTAAAAAGACACTAACCACCCTAATTTAATCTCGATTAGAATTGAAAAACTCAAGACACATACAGAAAAAAATCTACAAGAAGATCTGTTCAATTTTATTTATGCAAGTTCAAGCAATTCATATTCCATTTAGCTATTAAGGGCTTAAGTCATACAACTTAGTTAATTTACCCCATTAGGTTCCAACTAGTTCCACCCATGCTAGGAACTGGAGTGACGAGCGTTAAAAGTGTGTGCTCAAAGAACATACTTCTCTGGTCCAGGCAATATGGTCACTATGTTGCTGTCTCTAGGGCACCTACATTCACTATTCATTTTTGTAACATGACAACCTTTCGAAAAAATATCCATAGCTTTCTATACATCAATACGATGAACATTTTGAAATGTTGGAAACTAGGCTTCATGAGCTTTAATTTGATGTATAATCATAGATTAATTTCATATATATATACTGGAAAATATGATTCTTTGAAGTTAGGGCATGTGCGGCTAAGATTGATTTCTTCCCTTAAGTATTTTCTAGTTTTCTTAAACTACCTCTCCCCTCTTGTAAACATTCATACAACCTCCAACATGAGATTTAGGGTTTATACACATTCACAACTTTTGAGTATCTCTATGCCTAACTTTAATCCCGAACGAGGAAATAATATATACTTAGCGAATTTTTTTTGGGACGTTACACATATGGACCCAATTCTGGTGAATTATACTGGTTTTTAACATCTAAATTTAAAAGATTTTACTTCTTTTGTCCTAATTCATATGGCACTTCCTTTTTATTTTATCTCAAGAAGAATAGCACATTTTTATATTTAGAAATAATATGATTTTAATTTTATTTTATCCATAATAAAATTATTTATAGCCACATAAATGTTTAAGACATGTTTTAAACCTCAAGTTTTAAAAGTTTTTCTCTCTTTCTTATACTACGGATCTGATTAACTGATATCACATAAATTGAAATAGAATAAGTAACTTAATTGAGATGGGAATTCTTTAAGAAAAAGTATAAATTAACATGTAGATCACACGTTTACTCTTGCCAAATACAATCAACATGTAAAATGAAGAAAAACGCAATGAAAAAATGATTTATTAAAATATATAGATTAATATAAAAGATGGATCAGTGCGATTACGATACGCTAATACATTTATCTATATTTATACTATATTAAAAGTGTGAAACACTTTATAATGTGATTTGAATTTTTTGTCATTCATTAAAAGATTCCGCAATAGACAAAATTATCTTTTCACTTTTTCTCTTGAATTATTATTTAATTATCTTTATAATATTTAAAATTAAGAAGTCCTAAAATATATGATTAAGGAAAATATATTTTTAAATTAAGAAATCCTAAAATATATGGTAAAAAAATATTTTAAAAATTAAGAAATTCTATAATGTATAGTAAGAAATAAATATATGGTAAAAAGTATTAGAAGAATTTAATGTCGTACAAAACTCTACCTTATATTTAGTTGTTGTGCGTCTTCCAATATTTTTTGGATTTCCTTAACAACATCATGCCCTGATGTAAACATACTGAGGCTCTTTGAATAAAAGTTCATATTTTTGATGCTTTATTACTTTTGTATGCTCAAATGGTTTTTTCTATAAAAATTGAGGATTTTTTCCCCCACAAATAACTTATTAATAAGTTTGTTGTCTTTGTAAAGTTATTAGACGTTCTTCAATTAATATATGAATAAATTTGTGTATCATTATTGATTGATTCTTCAATATTCGTGTGCAGGTGAAAGAAAATTTATGTGAAGCATGTGAATGGGATTTCGTGTCGATTACGAACGAATTTGAAGGTATATTTTTTCTGAACTTTATTGCTCATTTATAATGTTGTTAAGATGTTTATTACATATTTGTACATATAATACAATATGGTCAAGTTAATAATTCTTTTGTGAGAATCATACTTTTATAAAAATACAATAAAAACGCTGGTAAGAAAGTGAAAATTATTTCTGATTAAGTTTAGAAGAGTTATTCATGTAAGAATTCCTAATGTTTAGTACTTTAAAATTGACTAAAACTTTGCTCTTTCCAATTGAATTAGGACTTTGAAATCAACTAAAATTTGAATTGTTAAATTTTTCTTATTAAAAATATGTAGTATGCCATATTTGTAAAAGAAAAATAAGTACACAGGAAAATCACGTTACTTTGAGCTCCTTTAGATTTAGGAGTTATTTTCATATTATTAATTAAGTTTGACCTATAAGTGTTTAAAGTAAAATTTTTGATCACTTTTCAACTCCAAATTGTCACTTTGAGTTTACGCTTAGTTGGATAAAAATGGAAAAAAAGTAGAAGAATGGGACTCAAAAATTAATGCAACATTTTTCGTTGGATTAACGACAAGTACTATTTATTTGCTCATTTTATATATAATTTTTATTTATTAAAATGATACGCATGTGCAACATACACTAAATTAGTTAATATTAACCATGCAACATATATTGCCTAACGCGGACCTTTTTTGTTTCAAACATGTGTCCACTTGAGAGTATTTAAATGGCAACAAGCTTAAAACTTCAAGATTTGGTAGGAAACTAGGAATTATTCTTGTAAGCAAACACAACTAATGGAATATTCCACTAGTGAATGTAATTTCATTTTCCCTAAAACAAAAATCACAAGGCATCTTAAGTCATTTAAAAGAGTTTAATTTAATTTATATACATGGAAGTGTAAAAGAAAACCTTACGCTATTTTTTTAATCTTATAGTTCAAAAGATATTTATAGGTAATTAACTGATCTTCATTAAAAAGTAAGGTTTATAATCTTAAAATAAAATAGGTTACTTGCCATAATAAGTAATTATGATATGATAATTAATGTAATTTATTTTTTAGATTAGTGTATATAAATTTTACTTTACTTAAAATATGTAAACGTTAATGTGTACATACTGAAAAATGCAATGAAGAAAAAAGGCCACTTGTCTCGTGTCATTGGAAATGCCACATTGGTCAATAAGTTTGTTACTTTAATAGCCATGCAATAAAAATGGATAAGGTTGCCAACAATACCAGCAAAGTGTCTCATTCACAAACAATCGTTGCACTCTATTATTTGAGAGAGAAACAATTTAGACTACTATATTTATTTTTTATTTTTAGCGTCCCTTGGGGTGTTCCAAAGGCCATATTTAACAAAAGCTTGTTTATATTTTATGACCATGGAGGAGTTTCTCCTAACTATATATATAGTCGATCAAGAGGATGTTTTTATGATACCAAGAAAAATACGCGGAAAATAGAAAAAAGAAAGAGAGAGATCTTATCTTTATAATTTAGTATTCATTATGGTGATTAAAAGGTTAGAGATATGTATCGAGATGGTGAAAATGGCGATAGAGTTTGTAACAGTGTTTATAGATGCAGCGGGTAATTCTTCATCTTCATCAACACACTCCAATAATATTCTTCTGACACCCTATGTTGGCTTTTAACATATGGACTAATCACGTAGTCCATCCAATTTTGTTTGCAAATTTAGTTTGGGTAGGTCTTGAGATCTCCATCATAGATGAGCTAGCTAGTTAAGAATTTCTAATTTTTGTTTTTCTTCTCTTTTTTATTTAAGACTTCTTGTATGAGTTTGTAATTTGTAGCATAGTCAGAGAAATTCAGATCATGTTGCTTACTGGCTTCTTCAATTTGTTGCTATTGTTGTTCGCAGTAAGAGTTGAATACAATTTGGAGAATAAAGACCCAGATAATTAGTTACCATACTATAAAAATTTAATGGATAACTTATTGTGCATCAAATTAGATATTTCATTGGTTAATATATGTAAGTACCAAACTAATTAAAGATACTGAGAAAAAAGATATGCGGATAAATCTTTTTTGATGAATTTATTCTGCACCCTCACACTAAATTAAGAATAAATACAGATAAGAAAATTATTTTGATTTGTTAGTACGTTCCTGAAAAATATTTCATGGTCTAGACGAAAGAAATGAGAATTCGGAATTAATATTTTTTAAATTGGAATGACTAGCGTCAAAATAGAATTTGAAAATAGTGAAGGGAAAAAGCATGACCTATTTAATGGGATTGATTAATAGAATTTGAGATTAGAGAAGGGATTAAGATCTTCTTCAATTTTAAATACGAATTTCTCATTCCGACATATTCCCAACTTTCTGGATCTAATAATTTGGATGTGTCAGTTTTTATTTATTGATTGATTTTTCTGGATTGTAATCCCTAAATAGGGAGAGAGGAAGAAAGAACATGAGCTTACTAATTTTATTTGTCAACTAAACTATATTTTTTTCGGTTTCTCACCTAGCTACTACTATATACGTTTGTATAAAAAAGAAACATTAAAATTAATACATACTACCTCTTCATGACATAGATGCATTAATTATGCACACCTCATATGAGAATATTACAGTAATATGATTACCAAATACTCCATGTAAATGTTGATGATCACAAATCAAAAGTTATTTATTTAGGGTGTGTTTGGTAAGAAGGAAAATATTGTCCATGAAAAAGGTTTTTCTAGAAAATATTTTTATGAAAAATAAGTGGGCTTTACTTATTTTCTAATTTTGGTAAGTAAGCAACAAAAAAAAATCATCACAAAAGTATTTATATGTAATCTAACAAAATATTATGGGGGTGGAAAGGGGTGTGGAATGGGGGTTCGGGGGTGGTATGGTCAAGGGGATGAGACATTAATGAACTTAGGATGTCACTTATTAAACTTGTTTTTTCTACTTTTATACGAAAGTCATTTTTCTCATTTTTAAAAAACTTATTTTTATTGAGGCTGGTATCACTTAGTAGTGTAGGGGTCATTATGTAAATATTGAAAGTTAGGAGGTTAGATTAGTAGATATTTAATCAAGTTGTTACTAGTTTGTTAGAGTATGTAAACTCAGTTCTTTAAGTATGTAAACTCATCTCATTTGACGGTTAATGAAGTTTTAGTCTTTCCAAAATATCTTCTTCTCTTCTTCTCAGTTTTCTTCTCTCTAGCAGATTCATGGTGAGTAATCCTCCATGAATGGAGAAGTTTATCATGGTATCAAAGCGGACAAATCACTACAGTGATTGATCGATCCTACTTCGTTGTTTTCTCAACATAAATTTCTTTTTCTTCATTTGATTTTTTTCTCTCGTCTTTCTTCGACTGGCTAACACTGGCAGTCGATAATACATTGCCAGAAAATATCAGTCATAACCATCCATTGTTCCTGAGCTCAGGTGATAACTCAAGAGTAGTGTTAATCTCCTAACAACTACAGGATCAGAGAATTACTCTGTTTGGAATCATGCAATAAGGATAGCAATTCTGGAGAGAAATAATCTAGGGTTCATCGACGCGACTTGTAAGAAGGGAGGTTTTGGTCCTAACCTAACTGATCTATAGGAAAGATGCAATACAATTGTACTTTCATGTATTATGAACTATGTTTTCAAGAAATTGCTTGATGGAATTGTATATTCATATGATGCAACATCTATATGGAGTGATCTCAAGGAAAAATTTGACAAGGTGGATGGATCTCGCACCTATAAACATCACAAGGAAATTGCAACAATTCATCAAGGTAGCAATACTATTTCAGTTTACTTCTCTAGGTTGGGAACTCTCTGGGCTGAATTTGATAGCATAGCACCTATTCCTTGTTGTGACTACCCTAGATCTCGTGAGTTTATTCAATTTATGAATGGCCTAAAACTGCTTCAATTTCTAATGGGACTGAATGAGACCTATAAACAAGCTAGATCCCAAATTCTTATGATGATTCCTCTTTGCACTATTAACAAGGCTTATTCCATGCTGGTCGAGAAAGCAAGAGAAAATTACAAACTCTGCATCTACATCTGCATCTGCATCTGCATCTAAACTTAGTGAATTACTACATTATTGTCCCTAAAGAATAACACTACACAGAAACAAAAGACACATTATGATCCAAATGTGCAGTGTGATTATTGCAAGTTAACATGCCACACAAAGGAGATTTGCTTCAGACTCGTAAGATATCCTGATTTCAAGTTTAAGAAGAAAGAACAATATCCAGGGAATAATCAAGTACCTGGTTAGGGCAATAATCAGGGATTTCATCAGAGTCACTCCACTAAATAGAACAATTATCAAGGACAATCTAGTTCTCAGAATTCCTATCAAGAAAACTATCCTCAGAGGAACTTCCATTCCAACTATCCTACTTCTGCTCACAATGCTATAAAGCAGCCTGAAGGATCTACCGGGCCTGAACCTACTGCAGAATCTACTCAAAGCTCAAACAACTTTGATTTTGATATAGGGTTTAGTCAGGAGCAATATGGTCAGATAGTCAACATGCTCAATAGAGATGTAGACCGATGCCGTCAATCTAACTTTATTGTTTTAGATAATTCTGCAGGTACTACTTCTGCTCCTATGATCAATTCTACACAAGGTGTATGGGTTGTCGACTCTAGAGCAACAAATTATATAATCTCAAACTCATGTATACTTAAAGCAGTACAGGAAGTTGCTAGTGATCAGAAGAAAGTGCAATTGCCTAATGGAGATACTATTGATATCTCTCACAAAGGATCTTATTTCTTATCTGATAACACTACATTGCAGAATGCTTTATTCACTCCTGATTTCAAATTCAACCTCTTATTTGTATCTCAAATCACTAAAGCTCTTCAATATTCTTTTAGATTCTTTCCTGACTTCTTTGTGTTTCAGGACCTCTACAGTAGGCAGGTGAAAGTGATTGGTAGAGAATATGGTGGTCTCTACCTTCTCCCTATTCAAGCTCCCAGTAGAGAAGCTCCTTCTTTCAATTCACCATCAATAAAGTCCTTGGTTGTCTATGATATCCCCTCTTCACCTGACATCTCTCTTTGACATAAGAGGCTTGGTCACACCTCTCCCAAAGTTCTATCTCATTTGTTTCAATTTCCTTCTCACTATTGTACTCAAGAAGTTCATCAGTGTTTTACATGTCCTCTAGCAAAACAGACTAGGCTACCTTTCTCTGTCAATAGTACTAAATTTGTTAGACTATTTGATATTCTTCATTATGATGTTTGGGATCCTTACAAGGTTTCGAGCTTTGATGGGGATAAGTTCTTTGTTACTATTGTTAATAATTGTTCTAGATTGAACTGGATTTTCTTAATAAAGTTCAAGACTGATGTTCTTGTAATTTTGCAAAACTTCCTTTCCATGGTTAAAACTCAACTTGACACTTGTGTTAGAACTGAAAATGGCACATAGTTTGTCAACAGTGAGTGCAACAATTTATTCAATTCCTATGGGATAATACATCAAAGAACATGCATTCATACTCCTCAGAAATATGGTGTAGCTAAGAGGAAGCATAAACACTTGCTGGAGGTTTCCAGAGCCTTGAGGTTTTAAGGTCATATTTGTCACGACCCAGACCACCGTGCGTGACACTCACCCAACCCCCGGGTGAACGAACCATCACTTCCCAAAACTTAATCGTTCTAACAGCTCAAAATCAGGTGCAAAAAGTAAACTAGCAATGAAATAAATATCAAACGATTCCATTAACATAAACCTGCAGAAAATACTCCCTAGAATATGAAAGTCACAGTATCAAACATCTACCAATATCTAGAGCACGGGGATGCAACCTCAAAATAACAAAAATAGTCTAAGCCCGAAATAAATGGGTTACAACTCTAATGATAGGTTCAAGGCAGCTCGAACAAAGTGACTCACCCTTGAAGTCAAAAACGCTGGTACTACATATGAGGTCGCGTCTCAGCCACTGGAAGATTGCTTGTTCTCACAAAAAAGATAATCAAGTGCAGTATCAGTACACCACCACTGTGTACTGGTAGGATCATCAGCCAGTTCCAAATAAACAATGTATAATTCAGTACAACAAATCAAGTACAAGTATGGAAAACATGTAACAAGTCAATAGGCTCCCCTAGACTACAAGTCTCTACCTAGCTTGTTTCCACATGAAATCTACTTTTTATAACTCTAAACAATAATTACAGAAGTTCAATAAATCATCATTTTTGCCTAGCCCGGACCCACCCTGGGATCCCTTCTAAACAACACCTAAGTGTTAAACAGACAACCCGACCTAATCCAAGACCAACTACACAGATATAACAGGATCCCCGATCACTCAAGGACCACCAACGAATATCACAATTCAATAAACTAGCCCGGTCCATTCACGAAACCAATAACAGTCAATGCAATGCAACAATATCAATGCAATAATGCAGTAAAATAAATCTGTACCAGGCGTGGTATCCAAGCCAACCGTTAGTATTTCATACCAGGCATGGTACCCGATACAACCATTTGTTATACCCGTACCAGGCGTGGTACCCGTGCCAACCGAATGTCAATAATCCACAATCAAAATAATGAACAAACAACTTGTAAACCAACAAGCAACACACCGTTCAATTCAAAGACTGTAAAACAGGACCCTTAGACATTCTACACAATTCCTCTAAGCCATGTAATTCATACAAACACTTAGATAAGAGTACAAAATATACAACATTCACAGGAATTGTAAACCATCACCTACCTCGAAATGATCCAAGCTCTACTCAACTCGAGTTTTTCCGTGTTTCAGATTCCTTTCTCGTTCTTGGTCTAAAACAACATACAAGTACTTAAATTAACCAACAAAGCCTGCGTATTACCCGAATTACACCAAATTCAAAACCCCAGACCAACCATGATCATTCTACCCTTTATCCCGGGTTTCCCGCCATTAATTTCCCTAGTTCTATCATTTTCATGGATAAAAAATAGAGAATTTAACAATATGTGATCATAAAACCTTACTTTTAACAATACCCATGAACTTTCATGCCTAGAATCCCCCTTCTTCCCCGGATTCTACCATCCCTAGGTTATTTCAACCTTTCCTCAAGTTTCCTCCTAGCAATTTTACCGCATTGAAAAAGTAGTACGAAGATTGGGGAGTAAAAACCTTACTTTAGAGAAAAAACAATGGAAAATAGAGGAAAATCGCCTAGAATCGCCTTACCCTTCACCCAAAATGGAATTGTAAAAACTAAACATTTTGGGAAATGTTTCTGCATTAAATCCCATCACGCTCCGCTATAGCGATCCACTCTGCTATAGCGATCCACTCCGCTATAGCGGTACTGCCGTAGCAGAGGCTGATCGACGTTGATTTCCGCTGTAGCGGTAATTTCTCCGCTACAGCGGAGGTTGCTATGGAGGAGTGTCAACCGCTATAGCGGTCGATACGGGACAGAAAAGTCGTAAAACCTCCAAAATTAGTCCATTTTACAACACACTTTTTTTCTCGATGTCCCGAAATAACCCAGTCACGTCAACCTCGATTTCGGGAGTTCTACTTACTCGAATTCGATTTCGAAAAATTCCCCGGACTCCTCTACATGTTAGCTACGAGGAAAACTAGCTCAATACAAGACATCCAAACCAATCCTTACCCGTATTGCCCTAGACCATACCTCATCCCTAAACCAGCCGAGACTAGCCTAGCCCAGAATTTCAAACCCCCAAATCCGGAGTTTTCTAACTCTAAAACTTGGCATGATTGGACTACCCATAATGATGGACCCGGTCATTACAACAAATATCAATTTACCCATAGTTCATCCCTGAACGATCAAACCCAAAATTTACAGAAATAAAGGAAAGAAAGTGTAGTACCTAAATTCTCAAACAATTGAGGGTAGTTGTCCTGCATGTCCTTCTCAGTTTCCCAAGTGGCTTCCTCAACTGGATGATGCTTCCACTAAACCTTTACCATATCAATCACCTTTTTCCTCAACCTCCGGACATCCCGAGTAAGAATCAAGACTGGTTTCTCTTTATAACAAAGATCCTTATCGAAAAGCACCTCATCCCACTTGATGATGTAGTCCCCATCCCGATGGTATCACTTAAGTATGGATACATGAAATACTGGATGGACACCCAACAAACTGGGCGACAGTGCTAACTTGTAAGCCACTGGCCCCATAATCTCAAGAACCTCAAACGAATCGCTGAACCGGGTCTAAGCTTGCCTTTCTTACAAAACCGCATAACTCCCTTCATTGGTGACACTTTCAACAATACCTGTTCACCAACCTGAAATTCCATGTCCCAGACCTTGCGATCCGCATACTCTTTCTACCTGCTTTGGGCAGCCAGTAACTTGGCCTAAATGCCCCTTACATTTTCTTGCGCTTCCTTTACCAATTCCACTCCCAAAGGCTTTACATCACCTTCCTCAAACCACCCAACCGATGACCTGTAGCTCCTCCCATACAATGCCTCGAATGGTGCCATGTCAATACTGGAGTGATAGCTATTGTTGTATGAGAACTCGCACAATGGTAGAAACTGGTCCCAATGACCCCCAAATTCCATCACACATGCTCTCCGCATGTCCTTCAATACCTGGATCATCCTCTCCGACTGACCATCAGTCTGAGGATGGAAGGTTGTGCTAAAAGTGAGTTGTGTACCCAACTCTTCATGTAGCTTGCCCCAAAATTTGGAGGTGAACTGTGTACCCCTGTTTGAAATGATGGATAGTGGCACCCCATGCAATCTCATAATCTCCTTCATGTAGATCTTAGCCAATTGTTGTGAATTGTAATCTACCCTGACCAGAATAAAATGAGCGAACTTGGTCAGCCTATCAACAATGACCCAAATGGAGTCATACTTCCCCAATATCTTGGGGAGACCCAACACAAAGTCCATGGCTATCCTTTCCCACTTCTACTCTGAAATGGACATTCTCTGAAGTAGTCCTGCAGGTCTCTGGTGCTCATACTTTACCTGCTGGCAATTCTGACACTTGGACACAAAATCGACTATGTCCCTTTTCATCCTGGGCCACCAGTAACACTGCCACAAGTTCCTGTACATTTTAGTCACACCCGGATGAATTGAGTACCACAAACCATGAGCTTCTGTCAAGATTTTTGGAATTATATCATCAACCCGAGGAACACAAATCCTTCCTCTGAAATTTAGTACTCCACCAGGGTATAACGTGACGTCCTTGGATTCCCCGGATATTACCTTACCTCGAAGCTTACTCAGTTTTGGATCCTGAAACTGTTTGGCCTTTATTTCCCCTATGAAGGTGGCCTTGACCTCAATGCTGGCCAACAATCCACCCTGTTCTGAAACACCCAAGTGCATGAACTTGGCCTCCAAGGCCCAAATTTCCTTTGCTAGTGGTCGTTTGGACACCCCCAAATAAGCCAAACTACCCATGCTAACTATTTTCCAGCTCAATGCGTATGCCACCACATTAGCCTTACCCGGATGGTACTGAATAGTCACATCATAGTCCTTCAATAACTCCATCCACCTTATTTGCCTCAAATTCAAATCCTTCTGAGTGAACACATGCTGCAGACTGTGATGATCGGTGAACACCTCACACTTGACACCATAGAGGTAGTGTCTCCTAATCTTGAGTGCAAAGACCACTGCTGCCAATTCTAAGTCATGAGTCGGATAGTTCCTCTCATGCACCTTCAACTGCCTAGATGCATAGGCTATCACATTCTTATCCTGCATCAACACCGCACCCAAACCAGAATGTGAAGCATCACAATAAATAATAAAGTCTTTACCTTCAACTGGCAAGGTCAATACAGGAGCCATCGTCAGAAGTGTCTTGAGCTTTTGGAAGCTCTCCTCGCACTTGTCGGACTACATGAATGGTACATCTTTCTGTGTCAGCATGGTCAGGTGAGTAGCAATAGACAAAAAATTCTTAACAAACTTTCGATAGTACCCTGCGAGCCCAACAAAACTCCTCACCTTAGTCACAGAGACAGGCCGGACCCAACTCTTGACTGCTTCAATTTTCTGGGGATCTACCATCACCCCCTTTTCTGACACTACATGCCCTAAGAACGCAACTGAAGTCAACCAAAATTCACACTTGGAGAACTTCACATAAAGCTTCTGGCGTCTCAAGATGTCCAACACAATACGAAGATGATTAGTATGCTCCTCCCTACTCTTGGAGTAGATCAAAATATCATCGATAAACACAGTCATGAAGGAATCCAAATACGACTTAAATACCCCATTCATCAAACTTATGAATGTTGCCGGCGTATTGGTCAAACCAAACGACATTACTAGGAATTTGTAATGCCCATACCGAGTCCGAAAAGCAGTCTTAGGAATATCCTAAGGCCTAATCCTTAACTGATGGTACCCCGACCTCAAGTCAATTTTCGAAAATACTGATGCACCCTGAAGCTGGTCAAACAAATCATTAATGCAGGGTAGAGGGTACTTATTCCAGATGGTCACCTTATTCAACTGCCTATAATCTATGCATATCCGCATACTACCATTCTTTTTCCTTACAAACAACACAGGAGCACCCCAAGGCAAAGCACTGGGATAGATAAATCCCTTATCTAGGAGTTCCTGCAGCTGAGTCTTAAGTTTCCTTAACTCTGTCGGAGCCATACGATACGGAGGACTAGAAATGGGACGAGTGTCTGGCTCCAAATCAATACAAAAGTCTATAGCCCTGTCCGGAGGCATACCAGGCAAATCCGCTAAAAACACCTCTAGAAACTCAGAAACCACCGGAACTGACTCAATAGATGGGGACTCCACACTATCATCCCGGAGATGAGCAAAGAAGGCTTGACACCCTCTCCCCACTAGCTTATTAGCCCGAACGAATGATATGACCTTAACTGGCTTAGGCCTGTACACACCTTGCCACTCTAGTTTATCCTTACCCAGAATCTCTAGAGCCACAGTCTTGGTGTTACAGATCAACACAGCATGATAAGGGGACAGCCAGGTCATGCCCAAGATAATATCAAAATCAGCCATATCCAGGATTACCAAGTCTACCCAAGTATGCAACCCCACAAATACAACAGAACAGTCATGATAAACATGAGTCACAATAACAGACTCTCCAACCAGGGTAGAAACATTAATAGGGGAATCAAGGATATCACAAATCAATTCCAGACCCAACGCAAAACTCACAGATACATAAGAATATGTAGAACCTGGGTCAAATAATACCGAAGCCATTTTATTGTAGAAAAAAATGGTACCTGTGATCACCGCATCTGATGCTTCCGCCTCGATCCTCCCCAGAAAAGCATAGCAATGAGCCCGATCATCAATTCGGGCAACTTCTCAAACCGTCTGCGCTGCACCCCTTCCCGCACCATCGTTCTCTCTATCGCCCCGGCCTCCCTGAAAGTTTCCTCGCCCACCCTGTGGATGACCTCTAGCATTACTACCTCTACCTGTCGTAACCACCGCTCTAGGCTGCTGCTGATCCTGATTACCTGTCTTCCTGAGTAGGCACTCCCTCTTAAAGTGGCCCAGATCACCACAATGAAAGCAACCAGGGTCAAGTGTAGGCCTGCTAGATGACGTATAAGACGCTCCCTGGCCTCTAGGAGCTGAAAACTGATTATGAGCTCCCTGACGACCACCTGTAGTAGCTGACAAAGATGACTGAATAGGACGGGCTGAGTATACCTGCTGATTATGACCCCTGGAATGTGAGCTACCATAATTTCCCTCATTCCGGGGCTTCTTAGATAATGCCTTAGCCTGCCCCATCTGTCTGACTCCCTCAAGTTGCTTCACATAATCCACCACATCATTAAAGCCCTTTCCTGAAGAAGTCATATGCACTGACAGTACCTATAGCTCAGTATTCAACCCTTTCACAAATAATTGGACCCGTTCCTCCTCGGAGCCACACAGATGAAACTATATCGCTACCAACTATCAAACAACCGCTCGGCTTAAGCATACTCATTCGAGTCATAACCACACAATGACATTCAAGGATCCAGACAGTCAATCATTTCAACATAAGCACAAAACCAGAAAATTTTTAAAGGGGCCTCGTTTTAGTCAACAAACATGCCATGCTCATCACTATAGACACTAAAAAATTTAAAATAACAACCTAAACATGCCGGTTCTACTAGATAGCACACCGGAGGGAAAAGAAACACGACAACAAAAACCCTCGGTGGTGACTCACAGGTTTCCCCACGAATTAATTAGACTATAATACAACAACAATTTATGGGTTGCCTCCCATACAGCGCCTGATTTAACATTGCGGCACGACGCGGGTGTCTTGATTACTCAGACTTCATCAAGATACACCCGACTTAATAAACAACCGTATGCACAACTATATACCCTATAATAAACAAAAACAACAAATAAAAGTAAAAGCAGGAAAGTATGACTAAGAGTCAAATAAACACACCAGACTTAATTAACAACCGTATTCCCCGGCAACGGCGCCACTTTTTGATAACGCCCAAACTACACCTCTAATTAAAGAAGCGTAAGCGGTCGTAGTCAAATATAGAACCCAACTAGGTTGGGGTCGAATCCCACAGAGAATATGGTGAAGATTAAGTCTTTAGTGAAGTATGTGACTAATAGTCAATAGTTTCCGGTAAATAAAAAGGGGGGTTTTTGTGATCAAACGTGAACAAAAACAAGCAAATAATGTATGAGAAATAATCAATAGGAGAATGAACTAGGGAAGTGTTTACCATGGCGTTGGTAACAATGTCGATTCTAGGCTTAATCGGGTTCTTTTTATATGCGTGTCACGATGTGATTGAAGCAATGGTATCGTCTAAACGTCTCTCGACCAAATAAACAAATTTCCTTTTCTATTCTCCCGACCTCGAAAAGATATGCTTTTTAGATTTCAATCCTAAACATCAAGTAGATTAATCTAGTTACAGCATTAATCATTAGACGAGAGTTAGTAGTCTCGAATCCTTGTTGTTAATCAAGTTTCCCGGTTTTAATCTCTTTACTCAAGCAAATTAAACCTAGGCATGTTCTAATGTTTGCAACCACTAGAAAACGTTAAATAACGAATGATTAACAACGTGACAACATAACATATTGAACCCGTCGCTACCCGGAATCTATCTCGATACCTTAGCCATGGCTCCCACAACCCTAGTTGTGGGAGGTTTAGTTACTCATGCTAGTAGAAGAATAAAAGAAAGTCATATGCATAATAAAGAAAAGAAATCCTTACAATGTATTGAGAACAATCTTTAATTATTCCAAGAACAAAAAACCAAAGATCCCAAGAACGAATCAAGAACAAGATTGAGGAGAAGGAAACCGTGTGTAGCGCGTTTCCTCTCTCAAAACTCGCTCAAAACTCTCCTAAAACTATTGCGTAATGTATGTAAAAAAAACTTGGTAAATAAAATAAACCTAACATAGGGTATTTATAGGAGTCTAGGAAACAAATCCCAAAAACGCTCGGATTTCGCGTAACCGACTGTCTCAACTTGACGGCCAGGCTGACGGACCGTCAAGCCAGTGACAGACCGTCGCCTGGACCGTCACTGCTAACCAGTGATGCTGCCTCAGGTGCTGCCTTGGTGTGACGGTTTGGGTGACGGACTGTCACGCCCTTGACGGACCGTCACCTGAACCGTCACTCTTATCCAGAATGCTCTTTTTCGCGTATTTCCTTCCGTTTCCATGTTTGTCTCCATTTCCTGAAAATACAACATAAAAACATCAAAAACGACGATGGTTGCTTGAAAACGTACGATTGTTCTTAGTTAAAAGGAGTCGAAAGTGCCGTAAAATGGCGGCACATCAACTATGTACTGGTAGGCATCATACGCTGACTCAAATTAGTAACAACTATATATTATAAAGTCAAACAAAAAAAGTTGACAGGTATAACAACACATAAATAAGTAACTTAGAAAAACCCTATAGTGAACAATAGCCAGGTAAATAACCAATTTCATACATATCAATTTCAATCAACACCGGATATATAAGTCACCAAAAAGCAGACATAACAGTCATCACAAAACTCTACAAGTATATAGCAGCCACAACACAATGATGGAATTATATCCATCCTAAATTACAATTGTGTAGCCTCTATATCTCATCGGTCACACTTTGTACCACCTCTGAAACATATTTGTCACTCATTTGTACACACATGCTAAAGGGACTTTAATCTTGCCCAAGAAGTCATGACTTGTAGGGGAACCTAGGTGTCCATGTACCATACCGGTGTGGTACCTAATCCATCATATAACCGCTCGTTCATAAACTCACATTGGATTCGAGCCACTCATCATCAAAATAATATATATATATATATTATTCCTCTCACATATCTCTGTATGTTTTCTATTCAGGTATCTGATGTGCAAGGATTCTACGGCACTTTTGATGCTTGTAACAAAGATTATTGTAAGTTCTTAGGTGTCTTTTTATTAGATAAAATGTTTGTTTATTACATATGCAGGGAAACTGGTTAGGGAAGTGAAAGTTACAATTTTTAGTGAAACAATAGTCAAGTGACAAGTCGTGGACTTCCTCACAAAATGTGAGGGCACTCGTGGAGTGAATGATGGGTCATGAAGTGTTAAGATTTTACAGATGATGTGATGAACCGTCACATGGATGATGAGCCATCAATCCAAGTCATATGTTTTCTCTAGAGAGCATTGATGTCTAGAACTAAGCTAACGGATGGCACTGATGAACCATTTGATGTGTCATGAGCCATCATGGCAAGTCATGGGATTGAGGAAAAACATTAAAAAAATACTGAGTGAACATCCATGGTTCACACTGATGAATCGTGGACCTGTCGACGAGCTGTGAGATGAATTGTGGGATGCATCGCAGTCAACTTTTCCAGTTTATTTAGAATTTTATTTTTATGCCTATAAATACTTTCTCTAGGGTTTATTTTACTCGTTACTCAAAATATTGGTATTATTACATCTGTTTTAGGAGCTAAGAATGAACATCTACTATTGTTCTTGGTTCTCTTGGATTATTTACTAATTTGGATATTTCATGGTTGTATAAGTGAATTTTACTTACTATTATCTTATAAAGTTATTTATCATAAATTCGTGTGCACCTTGTGATTGATTTCTTGCAAGCATGAGCAACTAAGCTTCATAACTAGAGTTATGAAAACCAATATAGATTAATGAACATTGGTTAAACAAATAGTGATTTTTGAATGGTGAATTTGCATGTATTGTTAATCTCTTTGCTTTGATTGCTTTTTAGCAGTGTGAAATATTAGAACTCGCCATAAATCTTTACTTCCTGCCCCAAAGAGGTAAACGTTAGGAAAAGAAATTAACAATGGATATTTGAGGCTACTAACCTTCATCTAATGATTTGAGCTCTAAGAAGGATGATCAATCCAAAACCATTAACAAAGCTTAATAATTAAACACTTGTGAGACCAGCAGGAGATCAAGTGAAATTCATCTAATTTTGTCGAGAGACTTTAGGTGTACTCTGATCATTAGTTTAACTTGCAAATCATTGGGATAGATTACTATTTTCATATACCTGCTAAGTTATGAAATCATAGGTAACACAGTCCTAGTTTCTTCTCATTATTTGAACAAAACAACAATAAATTTCATACAATTGGTTACTTAATACACAAACTACTTGCTAATTTTACTTTTCATGTTAAACCCCCGTAGGAATAAAAACTACCAGTCGGATATTCACTACTGATATATTTCTCACCATATTCATTATGGGATTCAAACCCAACCTTGTTTGAATTCTATATTTGATAATGACTATTTTATATATCATTTTAGAGGAGTAATTTTGGTGTATGAAGTTTTGGTGTTGTTGCCGGAGAATATAGATTAGAAATGTTTTTGGTTCTTATTTCTACTTGTAGTCCTTATTTATTATTATTTTTTGGTTTTTTCTTTTGTTAGGATAAATAGAACAATAACAAGCACTCAAGGAACAAGCACTAAGGGAGGTTTAGGCTCAACAACGCGTCGCTGCTACTGACCTTGCGGCTGATCCCAATGCAGTTGATCCAACAGCTGCTGAAATAGAGGCGGAGAATCAATGGCAGCTTGCTATTAATGTTTCTTCTAATTCTCATAATCTAAAGAACTTGAATCCCCAAAACAAACCTGTGCGGGGATAACCAATGGAAGATGATGAGAACATGGAGCTGGCTGGATTTTCATGTGCCATTGTGTTACCCTCACTTAGTGCAAATGCAAAGTTTGATATTACAAACACCATATTGCACCTTCTGACACTTAAAGTAATGTTCAGGGGCCTACCATCTGAAGACCCAAATTAGCATATACTGAACTTTACAGGAGTTCGAAAGGCATAGAGATTACCTGATGTTTCTAAAGTGGCCATCAAACTCAAACTCTTCTCATTCTCTCTCACCAGGGAGGCTACTACTTAGCTGAATGAGTTTCCAGATCATTCGATCACTACTTGGGATAAACTGACAGAGGTATTTCTTAAAAGATAGGAAAAGGACTAAAAATCAGGTTGCAAATCATTTATCGAGGCTAGAAGAAGAAGGGAGGCCTAAGTGTGAGCTTGAAATTAATAAGGCATTTCCCAATGAGCATGTATTTGCAACTTCTCATGATCTTATTCCTTGGTTTACTAGTTTTGCAAATGTTCTGGTTAGTGATATGAAGTCTAATAACTTTACCTTCCACTAAAAAAAGAAGTTTATTCATGATGTGAGGAGGTATTATTGGGATGAGCCCTTCTTGTTCTGGATTTGTGCTGAAAATGTGATCCAGAGATGTGTGCCCCAAAAAGAGATGATGGCTATTATGGAGTCATGCCATTCCTCCCTTTTTGGAGTACATCATGGTGCCATCCAGACTGCACAAAAAAATCTTCATAGTGGGTACTATTGGCCCACCATCCATCAAGAATATCGTTGAAAGTTTTGAAATTGTATCGTTGTGACCTTTGAATTGCCTTATACCTTATTTCATCCCATGAAATCTTGAATTATCATTGATCTTGAAATCGTTGCATATAGAAGCTAGCATGTTGCATTGTCTTCATAGGAAAGTATTTTAACAACATTTAAAGAGTACTTCATGAGAAACTCTCAAGTCGATTGGTTAAGCTTGCAAGTTCTTGTTTTCTTAAAGAAAGTTGAAAGTTTTGAGCACAGGCTCACAGATAGTTCAATTAAAGAACGAAAGTGGAGTAAAACCCCTGAGAATAATTTTTTGTATTTCTTAAATGAAGATTCTGAAGTATTAGCATATAATTATATTTTGGGAGGACTATTTAGCACCGAGATGGATATAGGGTTCAGATAAACCTAAATACTAAAACTACATATGCCTATGTAGGAAGGGATTGTTCCGCAAGTCGGACAATTCCATTTAGCCCAAGAGGCTCAGCTTGGATCCACGAATACAAATCAGGTTCTATGCCCTGGGAAGGTATAGAATGACTTCCCAATCGGGCGACGATTGGATATCATGAGCTCAATGATGTATGTCGGCTAGGGGTGGCAAATGGGTGGATTTGGTTTGATTTGGATGGGTTGAAAATAGTTTGAGCAAAAATGGGTAATTACCCAATCCGCCCATATTCTATATGGGTAAATATGGTTTGGGTAATTAATGGACGGATTGGATATGAGTTTACCCATATTTTATCCACATTAATTGAAGAATTAAAAAATAAATTTATATATTTCAAGTTTCAAATATAATTTTTAATTCTATCTACTCCTACCCTTACCTCCAACCCACCCACCCCTAATTTTATTTTATTTTATTTTTTCTAACCCCACCCCACCCCCACCCTCACCCCCACCCCTCACCCTCACCCCGCCTTCACCCCCCCCCCTCCACCCCCAACCCCACCTCCACCCCATCCACCCCCAATTTGTTTTTTGTTTTTCAAAGAAAAAATCATGTAAAAAATTCTACCCCCAAACCCCCCCCTTCCCTCCCCCCTCTCCCCCCCCCCCCCAATTTCTTTTATGTTTTCCAATTTTTTTTTTATGTTTTTCGAAAAAAATTAAAAGTTCTACCCGTCGCACACCCTCTCCAACCTCCCTTCTCCCGCCCCACACCCCTTACCCCCCCCCACCTCCTTCCACAACCACCCACCCCAATTTTTTTTTGTTTTTCCAAAAAAAAAATATTTTTTTATATGTTCTTTTAATGTTTTTCAAAAAGAAAATTTACCCCCCTCCCTCCACCCCACACCACCCCCCACCTTCCACCCACACACCCCTAATTTTTAATTGTTTTTCTAATTTTTTTTTTATGGTTTTCAAAAAAAAAAAATCTACCCCGCTCCACCTGATGTGACGCTAATTTACGTCACTTTCGACTCCTTTTCACTAAGAACAATCGTACGTTTTCAAGCAACCGTTGTTGTTTTTGATGTTTTTATGTTGTATTTGTAGGAAATGGAAACAAACACGGAAACGGACGGAAATACGCGAAAAAGAGCAATCTGCCTAAGTGTGACGGCCTGAGTGACGGCCCGTCACACATGTGACGGTCCGTCACTGGGACCGTCACTCCAAGGCAGTGAAGGAGGCTGTGCCACTGCCTAAGCTGACGGCCCAGGCGACGGTCCGTCAAGGCAGTGATGGTCCGTCAAGCCTGGCCGTCAAGCTAAGGCAGTAGCTCGAGGCGGCGACCCGCGTTTTGGGGATTCCTAGCCCGTTTTGGATTTGGTTTCTACTACTCCTATAAATACCCTATGTTAGGTTTATGTTATTATTCTCCTCCCATTAATTTAAAATACGTTTTTAGTTAGTTTTCGAGAGCAAGAAGACGTTTCTTGAATTAACATTATTGTTCTTGATTCGTTCTTGAGTTTTTGGTTTTTATTGTTCTTGGATACTTGAAGATTGTCCTCCATATATTGTAAGGATCTCGTTTCTTTATTATTTTATGAACATAACTTTCTTCTTTTCATCTTCGAGCATGAGTAACTAAAACTCCCGCAACTAGGGTTGTGGGAGCCATGGCGGCAAACGTAGCAATATAGATTCCGGGTAGCGTTGGGTTCGATATATGTATTGTCACGTTGTTAATCATACTTTATGTCACGTTTTCTAGTGGTTGCAAACATTAGAACATGCCTAGGTTTAGTTTGCTTGAGTAAAGAGATTTAAACCGGGAAAACTTGATTAACAACAAGGATTCGAGACTACAAACTCTCGTCTTAAAGAATAATGCCGTAACTGGATTACTCTACTTGATGTTAGGATTGCTAAGCTAAAAAGCACATCTTTTCGAGGTCGAAAGAATAGAAAAGGAAATTTGTTTATTTGGTCGAGAGACGTTTAGACGATACAATTGACGCAATCACATCGTGACAAGCATATAGGAAGAACCCAATTAAGCCTAAAATCGACATTGTTACAACGCCATGGTGAACACACCCCTAGTTCATTCTCTCCTACTGATTTTTCCATAAGTTTATTATTGTTTTGTTTACAATTTGATTACAAAACCCCCCCTTATTTACTGGAATCGATTGACAACTAGTCACTTAATTCACCAAAGACTTAATCATCACCATATTCTCTGTGGGATTCGACCCCAACCTTGTTGGGTTATATATTTGACAACGATCGCTTACGCTTCTTAAATAGAGGTGTAGTTTGAGCGTTATCAAAAATGGCGCCGTTGCCGGGGAATACGGTTTTTGATTAAGTTTGGTGTTTATTTGACTTTTTGTTATAATTTCCTGCTTTACGTTTGTTTGTTGTTTTTGTTTTGACAGGGTACAAAGTTGTGCATGCATAATACCCGAAGTTCGGGGAAACAAATTATACCTTACGACCCCGAACTTGCTAGAACATTGAGGCAGAACATGGCCGCACAACTAGAGGCAGCAAGGCTCGCTGCTGAACTGCAGGCCCAACAAAACCTGAATGCTGGTGGTCTGCAGGACGATGGTGCACGGAATGATGATGAGCTTGATTTAGATGGAGCTGGCGCGACGGGCGCCATTATTGTTCCACCGCTACCGCCCGGAGCCAAGTTCAACATCACTAGCACGATGATACAGCTGTTGAACTTGAGAGGAGTGTTCCGCGGTGTTGCTGGCAACGATGCAAACCAGCACTTGATGAACTTCGTGGGCATATGCAAATCATTCGAGCTGCCAGGCGTGAGTCAGACAGCGATCAGGCTCAGGTTGTTTCCGTTGTCTCTGTCTGATGAGGCAGCATTGTGGTTGACAGAATTGGCCCCCGACTCTATCGCAACGTGGGGAGAGTTGAGAGAAGCTTTCCTAGAAAGGTTCTTTCCTCCCTCTCGGATGATACAGTTGAGGGATGAGATTAGTAACTTCAGGCAGCAACCACACGAAGCACTGCACGAGACTTGGTTGCGATTTAAGAAGAAGCTGGCACAGTGCCCGAACCATCAATTGGCCGACAACGTCTTGATGCAGACATTCTATAGGGCATTAAATTCGGCTACAAAGCCGACGTTAGACAACGCAGCAGGTGGTGCATTCATGGGACTTTCTTTTGCTGAGGCCACAACTACGTTGGACAGGCTCACCAAGACCAACAGAGCCTGGCATACACGAGATTCAGAGGTTGCAGCTAGCACCTACACAGTTGGTATGTCAGCTGAGCAGCGTAGGAAAGAGGAGGAACGCGACCAAGACATGGCGCACCTGAAAACACAGTTAGATCTCCTGACAAAGCACTTGACGTCAGGAAGTATGGAGAAGGTACAGGTTGCCAGTTCCCAAGGTATAGAAACTGAGGACGTGAATTATGTAGGGGGTTTCCAGGCCAATGGCCAAGGAAACCAAGGTCGGAACTATCCAACCCACTATGAGAATGGTGGCTACAAAAATCGCGACCAAGGAAGCTGGAGGAACAACACCGATAGAGGTGGGTTGTATATACCACCTAGCAATCGGGACAAAGCAGGCAGCGAGGCTGAGACATCCAAACTTGAGAATATGATGGCGAAGATGCTGCTTAAGGTGGAATCGACTGACTCTGGGGTAAAGGCAATGCGGAATGAGTTATCATCATTGAGTCTGGTAGTGGAGTCACACTCAACCGCTATCAAGCAACTAGAGCAGCAAGTGGGTCACATCTCGGCATCTCTAAACCCAAGGAAACCGGGTACTTTGCCGAGCGACACCACCCATCCGAAAAATGACGCAAGCTGCATGGCAATCACCACTAGAAGCGGAAAAATATTACCGGAATCACATCCGGTAATTCATGCACAAGGTGAGGCTGCAAAAGATGATCAGGCGGTAGAGGAAGAGGACATTCCAAAGCCTGCGAATAAATGTAAGGAAGCTGAAAAGCTTCCAACGATGATGCCTCGACCACCACCTCCGTTCCCACAGCGTTTGAAAAAGAAAGCTGACGATGGCAAGTTCCTGAACTTCGTGACCATGTTGAAAGAAATTTCGATAAACATACCTTTGGTGGAAGCTCTAGAACAAATGCCCGGTTATGCCAAGTTCATGAAGGACTTGATTACAAAGAAGCGGACGGTAAGCTTTGAGCCGGAAGACAACCTCCATCACTGCAGCGCTATTTCCTCTAGATCATTAGTGGAAAAGAAAGGAGATCCAGGTGCGTTCACTGTTCCATGTACCATCGGGAAGCTCAACTTCGGAAGAGCTATGTGTGATCTTGGGGCTAGTATAAATTTGATGCCGCTAGCAGTGTATGACAAATTGGGTTTGGGACCTCCTAAACCAACGTCCATGAGAGTGATGATGGCTGATCGTTCGATAAAACGACCTGTTGGAGTATTGTCTGATGTGCTAGTGAAGATCGGTAAGCTTATCTTCCCTGCTGACTTTGTGATCCTGGATTGCGAAGTAGATTTTGAAGTTCCTATCATCTTGGGGCGACCATTGTTAGCTACGGCGAGAGTGTTGGTTGACATGGAGAAAAACGAGCTGACCTTCCGATTGAACAATGAATTGGTCAAGTTTGATGTAACCAAGCTGATGAAGCGACCAAGTGACATGAGAGTGGTCGCGGTCATGAATGCCATTGAGGAACCTCCTGCGGATGTGCACCTTGAGGAGAAGTGTTTGGTCGAGACTCGAGCTGTTGTAAAAAGTATGGCGCGAGAGCGTAGATATGTAGAGGCAGGCGGTGAAAGTAAATCGAGAAAACGAAAACACCGCAAGAGAATCTGCAAAGAAAGAGCGAAGAAGTTGTCGCGACTAGCGATGGAGCCCAAAGAGGAAGCTGGAACGCCACACTCCATTGAGTTCTCTTGTTTTGGAGACCCAGGCGGTCTCCAACATCATTCCAGATTCTGAGTCATATCGACTTCACAGGTATTCCTTTATTCTCACAGCTTTTAGTTTTCATATGTATGCATTGGGGACAATGCATGAGTCTAAGTTGAGGGTGTTGGGAAACCTGTGAGTCACCACCGAGGGTTTTTGTTGCCGATTTCTTTTCCCTACGGTGTGCTATCTAGTAGAACCGGCATGTTTAGGTTGTTGTTTTAAATTTTTTTTAGTGTCTATAGCAAGCATGCGTTGTTCTTGTCTAAAAACGAGGCCCCTTGAAAAATTTTCTGGTTTTGAGCTTATGTTGAAACAATTGACTGTCTGGATCCTTGAATGTCATTGTGTGAATATGATTAGAATGAGTATGCTTAAGCCGAGCGGTTGTTTGATAGTTGGTAGCGATATAGTTTCTTGGTGCTAAGAGTGTGTGAGATTTATTGTCATAAATTCTTACTCTGTGCATGCATCTAGAACTTGCCCGGTCTATTTTGTTAAGTTTGAAGTTTGGTTGCTTAGGAAAGGATCACAGGCCCTTTTTGATGCAGTCCACTTAGCCTATATGACCGTCCAAATGCAAATAGTCCCTTGATCCCTGTTTGAGCCATAATTGACCTTGTTCTTTCAATAACCTGTCACCGTTCCTGTTTAACTTTGAATCCCTATTTTGGCCCTCCCTGGTCCTTCCTTGGACATCATGCACCTCAACGTAGGCAAAACAACCTAAGTTGAGGGTGGCTACTATAGTGGTAAACCCTGTTTTGGCCCTGGTCCTACCAATGGACATTGTGCACCTTGACGTAGGCAATCAGCCTAAGTTGAGGGTGGCTACTACAGTGGTAAAGGAGAAGAAAAAGAGGATGGAGATGATTGTTGTTGAATAGAATGAAAATCCGGGTGTGCGCCTAAGAAAAGAAAAGAAAAATAAAGAAAGATGAAAAAGATCGAAAAAGAAACAAAAAGAATTGTCAATAAAGAGGCCGCACTTGTAGATAGAAACAAGGAAATAAAAAGGTGAATAAGGATAGCAAAGTGAAGTTATGTGGTAGTATGTTGTGTTTTGATTCCAAGGAGGGCTTAGTCACTAACCCCTAAATGTATCATACCTGCACCTGAAGCCTCATTACAAGCCGAAACAAGTCCTGTAGTGATCCTGAGTAGCTTTCTGAAGAACCGAAATAGAATAGTAAGGGCAAGCCTATGGTATCGCATGTGCATTGTTTGAAATCATTTTTGAGTGTGAGCGCTTACCTAGTCCCAAATCTTGTGTATGGGATTTCTTTGTGGTGAGGGCACCAAGATGTCTATATTGTCTGTTGATTGTTAGGATAGCTACGCGTGTGTATGCATAATGTTCTATCATATCGGAATGACATGTTTGGATCCTTGCAAGTTAGTGTTTCATACATTCGTGTGTTACAAGGGAGCATGATTTAATTGAATAAGTTTGAATGACCATGAAGTGCTATAGAGACGAGTTTGTTTTAGTTGAGTCGTAGTATTGTTTTATGTCATGTTGCTTGAGGACAAGCGAACGTTTTAAGTTGAGGGTGTTGATGTGACGCTAATTTACGTCACTTTCGACTCCTTTTTACTAAGAACAATCGTACGTTTTCAAGCAACCATTGTTGTTTTTGATGTTTTTATGTTGTATTTGTAGGAAATGGAAACAAACACGGAAACGGACGGAAATACGCGAAAAAGAGCAATCTGCCTAAGTGTGACGGCCTGAGTGACGGCCCGTCACACATGTGACGGTCCGTCACTGGGACCGTCACTCCAAGGCAGTGAAGGAGGCTGTGCCACTGCCTAAGCTGACGGCCCAGGCGACGGTCCGTCAAGGCAGTGACGGTCCGTCAAGCCTGGCCGTCAAGCTAAGGCAGTAGCTCGAGGCGGCGACCCGCGTTTTGGGGATTCCTAGCCCGTTTTGGATTTGGTTTCTACTACTCCTATAAATACCCTATGTTAGGTTTATGTTATTATTCTCCTCCCATTAATTTAAAATACGTTTTTAGTTAGTTTTCGAGAGCAAGAAGACGTTTCTTGAATTAACATTATTGTTCTTGATTCGTTCTTGAGTTTTTGGTTTTTATTGTTCTTGGATACTTGAAGATTGTCCTCCATATATTGTAAGGATCTCGTTTCTTTATTATTTTATGAACATAACTTTCTTCTTTTCATCTTCGAGCATGAGTAACTAAAACTCCCGCAACTAGGGTTGTGGGAGCCATGGCGGCAAACGTAGCAATATAGATTCCGGGTAGCGTTGGGTTCGATATATGTATTGTCACGTTGTTAATCATACTTTATGTCACGTTTTCTAGTGGTTGCAAACATTAGAACATGCCTAGGTTTAGTTTGCTTGAGTAAAGAGATTTAAACCGGGAAAACTTGATTAACAACAAGGATTCGAGACTACAAACTCTCGTCTTAAAGAATAATGCCGTAACTGGATTACTCTACTTGATGTTAGGATTGAAAGCTAAAAAGCACATCTTTTCGAGGTCGAAAGAATAGAAAAGGAAATTTGTTTATTTGGTCGAGAGACGTTTAGACGATACAATTGACGCAATCACATCGTGACAAGCATATAGGAAGCACCCAATTAAGCCTAAAATCGACATTGTTACAACGCCATGGTGAACACACCCCTAGTTCATTCTCTCCTACTGATTTTTCCATAAGTTTATTATTGTTTTGTTTACAATTTGATTACAAAACCCCCCTTATTTACTGGAATCGATTGACAACTAGTCACTTAATTCACCAAAGACTTAATCATCACCATATTCTCTGTGGGATTCGACCCCAACCTTGTTGGGTTATATATTTGACAACGATCGCTTACGCTTCTTAAATAGAGGTGTAGTTTGAGCGTTATCACCACCCTACTCTACCTCCGGCTCCACCCATCCATCCCCACCTTCCACCCACCCACTCCCAATTTTTTTTGTTTTTCCAAAAAAAAATACTTTTTTTATAAAAAGTTTATTTTAATGTTTTTCAAAAAAAAAAATTCCCCCCTTCCCCCCACCCCCCCCGCCCGGTACTCCCCCCCCCCCACCTTCCACCCACCCACTCCTGATTTTTATTTGTTTTTCCAAATTTTTTTTATGTTTTTCAAAAAAAAATGTACCCACCACTCCAACCCCTACCCCACCTCCGCCTCCACCCATCCACCCACCTTCCAACCCACCCCACCCCCAACTTTTTTTTTTGTTTTTCCAAAAAAAAATAGTTTTTTTTAATTTTTTTTTAATGTTTTTCAAAAAAAAAAAATGATCACCCTTCCCCCCACCCCAACCCCGGGTACCCCCCATCACCCCACCTTCCACCCACCCACCCCTAATTTTTATTTGTTTTTCCAAAAAAAAATTATGTTTTCAAAAAAAAAATCTACTCCCCCATCACCCCATCCCACCCCTACCCTACCCCACATCCGCCTCCACCCATCCGTCCTCAAATTTTTGTATGTTTAATTTTTTCAAAAAAAATAGTTTCATTTTATATTTTCCAAAAAAAAAATTTACGCCACCCCCCCCCCCCACCTTCTATCCACCCATCCCTAATTATTTTTTTTCAAAAAAAAAATAGTTTTAGCCACCCCACCTCCATATCCACCCTCAAAATTCTGTATGTTTTTTCAAAAAAAAATTAAATTTTTTCATGTTTTTTAAAATAAAAAAAAAATCCTACCACCACACACTCACCCTCCACTTTTTTTTGAAAAATAAAGTAATATTTTTTAAAATTAAAAATTAATATTCAAATTTTTATTTGTTTAGCACTATTAAAAAATTTGAGTAGAAGTGAGTGATCTATTATGGGTCTATATGGATACCCATATTTTGCCCATTTTGATCATATTTGTAGGGGCTCTTACAATAGCTTGAAGCCCATATTTACCTAATTAAACTATGAGTGATCCAAGCCATTAAATATGGGTTAAATGGACTCATTTCATTAATATGAGCTGAAATTATCACCCCTAATGTCGGCTATAAAAATTCCCCAAAGAAAAAAGTATTATTTTGAAAGTACATTGGCATTTAGCCATCTGATTTTACCTTAAAACTTGTGATTTTTATTGCATATAAGTTTTACAAGCATATGCCAGTTCAATGGTATTATTATTCAGTCCCATATATCAGTATTCAACTTTGGGTATTTTGTTGTTTCATTCAACTATATTGCATACCATTACATTCAATGTACTGATGTCATTTGGCTCTGCATCATTCACGATTCATATACAGGTGTTCAGGACCGCAGTCAGCCTATTTTCTAATTCTTCTCTACACTCAGATTTGTGGTGAGCCTCTACTCATTCAGAGGGCTCATGGAACCTCTTATTTTAGTTGATATTAAGTTAGGATTTTAAATAAAGGTAGTCGGGGGCCTTGTCCCAATAGACTTACTCTTTCAATTATCTTAGAGGCTTCATTAGGCAGTTAGACAGTCAGTAGTATCTTTCAGTTGTTTTCTAAAGTTTTTCAGACTTATGTTTCATTTGGTAAAGAATGATCTTATTATGGAATTGTTTTCTAAAATAAAATATTAGCTTATGTTTTTCCTACTCTATGAGCTTCTACATAAATGAATGCTCTAAGTTATTAGTATGCCAGACCAAGAGCTTGCTTGGGGTACTTTTGGTTTCGAGTTCTAGTCGCTCTCAGGGTGTAGGCTCGGGGAGAGACAAACTTTGTATCATAGCACTAGGTTCAATTGTCCTAGGATGTTTATGAAGTCGCGTCCACTAGAGTCCTTCTTAGAGGTGTGAAGCGCATCACATTTATGTAACACCCTAAAATTTGAATCAACATCTAAACTTAGAAAAACCAACTGAAATCTGAAATTTCAGGTTCCACTGGTAGCCACCATGGGTTGTGGGCGGCCCGATAGGCCGTCGAAAGAATTGTGGAAACTGCACTATTTTCCTCAACTTTGATGAATTGGCCCATGTGTCGTAGGAAGCCCCACGCTCTATGGGAGCTCACCATGGGAAATGTCCAGTGGCTCAGTCATGCCACCCCTAAGTATGAGGGCAAGGCGATGTGCCATGGAAGCCACCATGGGTTATCACCCTTTACCATAGAAACGGACCAGTGGACCAGCCCAGCTTGTCCCATTCTGATAGTCCCCCGTGATGGGCCATGGTTTATCCGATGGGCCATCGGGCAAGCCCGTCTAGTGGAAATTTCTTGCAACTTTTAAATTTAAAGCTCCACTTTGTTCATGTTCAATATCGTGCGATAAATTTTAACTATATTTATCTTTCTAATTCGTGATTTACACATTTCAGATCATGCGTCCACGAAGGAACAACACTTGAAATGCTAACACTAATCCTCCAGCCCCAAACCATAAGGTTACGAATGCTGAGTTTCATAATTCTATCCAGACGTTGTCTCAAGCTATAGCCAATCAGGCAAATCAACAGGCCCCTGTCCCTATTAACCCCAATGGTGGATCAGCTGCAGCTCGAGTTAGAGATTTTTTTGTATGAACCTACCAGAGCTTTTAGGGTCGAAGGTTGGTGAGGACCCATAGAACTTTATTGATGAGATTAAAAATATTCTTGAGGTGATGCAGGTGACTGGTACTAACAGTGTTGAGCTAGCTTCCTAGTAGCTCAAGGATGTGGCTCACATTTGGTACACTCAGTGGAAGAATGGTAAGGGCAGGAATGCAACTCCTATGACTTGGGACTGCTTTATGGGAGCTTTTATGGATAGTTTCTTCCCAAGGGAGTTGAGGGAGGCTAAAGCTGAGGAATTTGTTAAGTTGAGGGAAGGATCCATGTAGGTTCAAGAGTATGGGCGACATTTGAGAAGAGGATACGGGGTTCAATTAGTAGAGGTACGGAAGTAGACACCGGTCTTCATTTGAGAAGAGGTCATCAGGACCAGTGCCACCATAACTAGTTCCCCTTCCCCAGTGCCCAGACCAAGGCATGATTAGAATGTTAGGGCGACATGCTCTCGTTCTCAGGGAAATATTGTAAAAGGGACTTCTTACCCTGTTTGCAACAAGTGTGGTAAGAATTATCCTGGGGAGTGTTGCTAAGGCACATATGGATGTTTTGTATGACGGCAGATGATCATAAGATTAAGGGTTGCCCCTCAGCTAGACAAATCAGTGGAGGTGGCAGGACTCAGGGTACTACTTTAACAGCTCCAGCAGGCTACCTAACTCAGCAGGGTGCCACTTCTGGCATAGGTAGTGGGCAACGCCAAAATTATCTCTACACTATGTCGTCATACTAGGACCAGGAGAACTTACTTGATGTAGTAACTATTATGTTATGAGTTTTCTGATGTATATGCCTTGCTAGGACCAGGGGCTTCATTGTCTTTTGTGACCCCATATGTTGCTTGCAAGTTTGGAGTCAGTCCTGAACAACTACTAGAACCCTTCTATGTCTCCACTCCAGTTGGTGAGTCAATCGCAGGACAAGGGTATACAAAAATTGCCCAATTTCAGTCCTCCAGAGAGTCACCTCAACAATCTTGATAAAATTAGACATGATAGATTTTGACATCATTCTTGGCATGGATTGGCTACACGCCTATTATGCCTCAGTCGACTGCAGAACCAGAGTCATAAAATTGCAATTTTCTAATGAACCCGTCTTAGAATGGCGGGGTAGTCCTCCATCATCAAAGGGTCATTTCATATCTTATCTCAAGGCTAGGAGAATGATCTCTAAAGGGGACGTCTATCATATAGTTCAGGTTATGGATTCTAAATCCGGTCCCATCTCTCCAGTCAGTTCCAGTAGTGAAAGAGTTCCCTGAAGTGTTTCTTGAGGATCTACCCGGAGTCCCTCTCGAATGGGAGATTGACTTTGGGATAGACTTTCTTCGAGATACGTAGCTGATAAGTTAGTAATCTACAAACTTATTGAGCCTTTATTCATCAATTATTACCATATTTTAATGAGAATATTAGAGGTACTTATTGCCTTTATTAATGAAAATGCAGGTACTCTTGGTCAAAAGTAGAAAACAAAGGAATTAAACCAAAGAGCCCAAAAAGATTTGAAGTGTGAAGGTGATCTAAAATGAGGAAGAATCTAACTGGAGGTGTGACCGATATGCGATCCGCACAATGCGGCGTGAGGTCTACACCTCCCTTTGCACCTCACCACCAAATCAACTGACATCAGTAGTCTGATGAAAAAGAGACATGTGATGCACAGAACGCATGGTGTGATTGCATATCGTGTTGTACATCACGTCGCACCACTCCCGAAGGGCATTTTTGTCTAACTCCAGTGATGCATTAGGAAGCTTTTAAAACCCATTTTGAGGTGTGTACCATATATACAATTTTAGTTTTGACTTTTCCCAAGAAGATATTGACAGTGTACTCTTCTCTCTTTATCTTCTCCACTTAGAATTCACCATTTTAATAAGAATTGAGCTTGGATTTAGATATTGACTTGAATATGAATATAATTATGAGTTACCCAATTCGTATATCTTCTTAATATGAGTAGCTAATTTCCTTGTCTAGGGGTATGTGCATGATGGGTATTTGAATTTGGGTATGGGTCTTCTTTAATTGTGCTTATAATTGATGAATTGATATGGGTCTATTGAATTATTCAAGGTTTAATCATAAAATTGATGACTGCAAACATTAATTGAGCTTTCTTAATCGTATTCTTATTTGAAAGAGGGGTTCATAATTTGGATAGGAATTCAATAGTGGAAATTTAGGATTTTCACCTTAGATTGAGACTAGAAATAGCTTAATCGACAGAAACCCTCCTCTAAGAATCTAAGCTAGAAATAGTGTGATTCCCCCAAATAATTGAATTGGTTTGTTTATGTTAAAACTCTGGTGCTTGAGCAATGACCATAGGATATATATTTGGAAAATCGAGAGATTACCAAATATAACTAAAATCAATGCTACCTGTATCATTAATCAAGAATTTGCATAATTAACCAAATACACTAACCCATTGTAGAATCCCATCAGAAGCATACCCCTAGTCTCCTTCTCATTGATTACAAATCTTGTGTTACATTACTCTCTTGTCTTGAAATCGAAATTGATATATAAGCTTTCCCTTTCCAACTCCCCCAATCATTACTTTTAAATTGTTCGAGCATTTACTCTCTGAGTGATTATTTCTCAATGATCTCTTAGCGAATCATCACTCCACTCTCCGTAGATTCGACCCCGACCTTCTGTTGGGTTACTTTTGTTTTTCTTGACGATCACTACCACCTTCTTCGGGAGAGTTCTTAAGAGCATCATTAATTGTCGTTTAAGTTCACTTTGTTGAGTATTGTGTTCTTTTATCTTGTTATTATTTACGATGTTGTGAATATTCTTGTGAAAATAGTAAAGAGGCATTTGTTGAGAACCATGAGATGGGTTCCCATGCAAATCTTCAAAAAACAAGTTCAAGTTTTTGGAGACAAAAACATGGGAATCAAGGTTGGAACATAGATAATTATGGCTCTAGAGTCAGAAGCATTCTTGTGAGGGTACTAGAGAAGGTGGAGTCCACTGACAAAGGCATCAAAGAGTTGAGATGCAAACTTGGGAGTCTTGCTCAAATGGTACACTCACACTCTGTCGCCATTAAACGTCTCGAAGATAGAATGCTATGGCTTACCTCTCAATTTGAATCTGAAAAAATAAAAAGAGATGAGGGAGTCGAGGGCAAAAGAAACCAACCCAACCCCATAGAAAATGCAAGTCTGGATACAAGCAAGCTTAGCACCGAAAGATCTATGGGAAGGGGTTTTGTGGGATATCAAGATCATCGGAATAAGGTACCCAAAGTTTATAAGCCATTTCCCAAATGTCCACCTCCGTCCCCTCAACAGTTATTGCAAGCAAAAGAAAAAGAGCAACTTAGAGAGTTTGAATCTATGTTGAAGAAGATCACGATCAATGTTCCATCAAATGGTGCTATCACCAAAGTCACCGAGTATGCTAAATTTATGAAAGAAATGTGCACTATGAAAAACTTCAATAGGTATGGAGTTGTCCATATGTCTCCTCAAAGTAATTCTATAATCTCGGGTAACTTTGTTAGTGAAGAGGATATTCAAGGTGCTTTCACCATTTGTGGTGCCAATGAGTTACATAAATCAACAAAAATAGCATATGATGAAAGTGCTAGTGTAAATTTGATGTCTCTAGACACTTTCAAATGATTGGAACTCGGTCAACCCATCATTACAAAGATGAAATTACTCATGACCGATTGTTCAATGAGATTTCTTGTTGGAATCTACTATGACATGCTAGTGAGAGTTGGTTGGCTTGTATATCCAGTGGATTTTGTGATACTTGATTGTACAGGTGGTTTTGAAATACCAATTGTGTTGGGGTAGCGACATGGTGCACATTAAATGAGGTGAAATTAGGGGAGCTTAAATTCTCAATGAATGATGAAGAGGCAACTTTCGATGTTTGTAGATCCAAGAAGCAGCCCAACAAACTCCAAATATCCTTTGCAATTAGTAAAATTGAGGAAAGTGTTGAGCTACATGTGAAATAAAGGTTCGTGGATGAAATGTTGGAAGCCGTTTTATTGAACTATGATCGTGAAGGAATGGAAAGTATGATGAAATATGTTGTGCTTTGGTAGGAATGGGATCTTATTCCTATCATTCGAAGAAACTTGATCTTGATTTGAAGAATAGACAGACTCCCCCATCCAAACCTTCCATTATTGAACCCCCTATGTTGGAGCTCAAACCCTTGCCATCGCACTTGAGGTATACCTATTTGGGTGCAAATGAGACATTACCAGTTATCATCTCCAACAAATTGAATGAAGAACGAGTGCAAGCACTACTCAAGGTTTTGAAGAAGCATATTCGAGCTCTTATTTGGACCATTGCCAACATAATTGGCATATCTCCGGGGATATGCACACACAAGATCAACCTTCAAGAAGATTTCATTCCTTTAATTAAGCATCAAAGAAGGTTAAATCCTTTTATTCAAGAGGTGATTAAGAAGGAAATCACAAAAACCTGTGGAATCTTATGGACCTAATATAGGTCACATACCTCACGACATAAGATTGAAAGATGATCAAGTGGCTAGATGCAGGGGTTGTCTTCCCAATATCTGACAGTACATGGGTTAGTCTAGTTCAATGTGTACCTAATAAAGGTGGGATCACAGTCATACCTAATGAAAAGGATGAAATGATAGCTCTAAGACTGGTGATCGGATGGAGAGTGTGCATGCACTACAGGAAGTTAAATTCATAGACTCAAAAAGATTATTTCCCTTTTCAATTTATGGATCAGATGCTCGATAGATTGGAAGGGAGTTGTTTCTACTACTTCCTTGATGGATATTCAGGCTATAACCAAATCTCTATTACCCCAGAAGACCAAGAGAAAACAACCTTCACTTGTCCCTATGGGACCTTTGCATTTAAAAAAATGGCATTTGGATTGTGCAATGCTCCAGCCACATTTTAAAGTTTCATGATGTCCATCTTTTCTGACATGGTAGAAGATACCATGGATATATTCATGGATAACTTCTCTATTGTTAGGGACGCTTTTGATGATTGCTTATTGCATTTAGAGGAGGTATTCAAAAGGTGTGAGGAAACAAACTTGATCTTAAACTGGGAGAAGTGTCACTTTATTGTAAAGGAGGGGATAGTGCTAGGGCACAAAATATCTGAGAAAGGCATTGAAGTTGACCAAGCAAAAATCAAAGTTATTTCAAAGCTACCCCCTCTAAAGACTGTAAAAGGAATACGAAGCTTTTTGGTTCATGACGGGTTCTATAGGTGATTTATCTCAGACTTTTCAAAGATAGCCTATCCATTGTGCAAACTACTTGAAAAATAGGCCAAATTCAATTTTGATGATAGTTGTATGACAGTCTTTCTCAAATTGAAGGAGAAGTTAACATCCGCCCCCATCATCATCATACCCGACTAGTCTAAACAATTTGAGCTTATGTGCGATGCTAGCGGGGTAGACTTGGGGCAATGCTTGGCCAACAAAAAGATAAACTCTTCCATCCAATCTATTATGCTATCAAAATCTTGAACACAGCCCAAACAAACTACACCATGACCGAACAAGAATTGCTAGCCGTAGTGTTCACATTTGAGAAATTTTGTGCATACTTGTTGGGGACTAAAGTGGTTGTGTATATAAATCACACTGCAATCAGCTATTTGATGGATAAAAAGGATTCCAAGCCAAGGTTTATCCGATGGGTCTTGTTACTACAAGAGGTTGATTTTAAGGTGAAAAAACAAATAGGTTGTGAAAACCAAGTGGCTGACCATTTGTCTAGATTGGAAGAAGAAGGATGGCATGTTGGGGAACTTGAAATAAATGATGTGTTCAAGGACGAATATATCTTGGTTGTATCTTATGATTTGATACCTTGGTTTTCTAATTTTTCTAACTTCTTAGCAACTGATATATTGCCGAAAGGTTTAACCTTTCATTAGAAGAAAAAGTTCCTTCATGACGCCTTGAAATTCTATTAGGATGAGCCCTATATCTTTCAGATTTGTGCGAATGGTATTATCTAAAGGTGCATCCCCAAAATTGAAATAATGCCCATTTTAGAAGCTTTCCATTCTTCACTGGTCGGTGGTCACCATGGTGGCATGCGAATAGCCTTGAAAGTGATGCAAAGCAGATTCTATTAGCCAACACTCTACCAAGATGCGCATGATCTAGTGAAGCAATGTGACTAATGCCAACGTGAAGGGAGAGTGTCTCATCGCCATGAGCTTCCATTGACATCAATTTTGGAGGTTGAATTATTGGATGTGTGGGGTATAGATTTCATGAGGCCATTTGAAAGCTCCTGTGGAAACACTTACATCCTCGTGGCTATAGACTACATCTCTAAACAGTTAGAAGTGGTGGCTTTGCCAAATAATGAGGGAAAGAGCATCACAGCGTTTCTTTAAAAACACTTCTTCTCTCATTTTAGCACCTCTCATGCCATCACAAGTGATGGAGGATCCCGGTTTTATAATCGGTTTTTTAGTGGTTTACTTGAGAAATATGGAATGAAGCTTAAAGTCTCAACCCCTTACCATCCACAAACGAGTGGCCAAGTTGAAGTATCCAATGGGGATACCAAATTCATCCTCACAAAAATAGTGAATGCTATAGGACGGAATGGGCATGAAAATTAGATGATGCCACAAAACTCCTATTGGTATGTATCCCTACCAAATGGTTTTCGGAAAGGCTTGCTGATACGCCCAAATTACACCTCTTTTTAAAAGCATAAAGCGGTTGATGTTCAAATATAGAACCCAACTAAGGTTGGGGTAGATCCCACAAGGAATATTGTAGGACTAGGGTTAACTCTGTTTATTCGCACTCTTAGCCATTTATTTCCCTCAAAGGGGGGTTTAAAGTAAAAGTAATATTCATAATTTTGATTCGAACAAGTAACAAGGTAACAGTTTCTAGAGAATTTAGAAATTTTGAGTTAGTTTATATTGTTGGATTATAATCTTGAATTAGTTTTCAACTTTAGGTTGTTGAATTAGGATCTTGAATTTGATAGTGAATTTAGAAATTTTGAATTAGTTTATATTGTTGGGTTATAGTCTTGAATAATTAGTTTTCAACTTTCGGTTCTTGAATTTGATAGTTAATTTAGAAATTTTGAATTGGTTTGTATTACTGGGTTATAATCTTGAATTAGTTTTCAACTTAGGTTGTTGAATTAGGTTCTTGAATTTGATAGTGAATTTAAAAATTTTGAATTAGTTTATATTGTTGGGTTATAATCTTGAATTAGTTTTCAACTTTAGATTGTTGAATCAGGTTCTTGAATTTGATAGTGAATTTGGAAATTTTGAATTAGTTTATATTGTTGGGTGAGTCTAATTTATAATTGAATCATTATTTTTTTGTAGATGAATCATCGTTTATGGATGTATGATATGTATTATGAAAATATGGTGCTATTAAATCCGAATTTTTTGAAGGAGTTAGAGGTTTTATCGAGCATGCAATGTCACTAGATAACTATCAAAGTCATGGTGTGGTTAGGTGTAATTGTAGTAAATGTCGAAGCATGAAGTTTTTTAATCCAGATACAGTTATGGTTCATCTCTATCGTAATGGATTTAAGCCTAGATATTTTGTGTGGGTTGGTCATGGTGAGAAAGATGGGTTGATAGGTATATTTTATAATTCGATGTCTATGAATGAATATAATAGGGTTGAACATGATAGGTCTCATGATGATAGGGTTGAACACGATAGGGTGCATGAAATGGTTAATGATTCTTTCGGGGTTCAAGATGGGATGGAACCCGAACAATATTTAGAAGAAGCTCCTAATGAAGAAGCAAAATGCTTCTATAAATAATTACAAGAGGGTAATCGTCCATTATGTGAAGGGAATCCACATTCTGCTTTGTTAATTGCAGTTAGACTATTGAGTATCAAATCAAATTGGAGTGCTCCTTAAACTCTTATAGACTCTGTAGTTGATCTTATGGTGGAAGTAGCTAATAATCCATAGTTGAAGATACCTAAGAATTTCTATGAAGCAAAAAAATTAGTTTCCAAGTTAGGATTGTCATATGATAGAATTCATTGTTATGTATATGGTTGCATGTTGTTCTATAAGTATGATGATAATCTTGACAATTGTAAGTTTTGTGGACATGCTCGGTATAAGCGGACTCTCGGTGGAAAGATGGTTCTAATTAAGGCGATGCACTATCTACTTCTTATACCTAGGTTCAAAAGGTTGTACGCTTCAATGAGTTTTTCCCACATATGAGATGGCACCATGAAAATAGAAGGCCACTGGGTGTCTTGTCTCATCAATCATATGGAGAAGCTTGGAAGAATTTCGATAGAACATATCCTGATTTTGCTAGAGAACCAAGAAATGTTAGATTGGGATTGTGTGCAGATGGTTTCACACCATTCTCTAATAATGTTGCACCTTATTCTTGCTGTCCTGTATTTCTTACTCCATATAAACTCCCATCTGAAATGTGTATGACAAGTCCCTACATATTTCTAAGTTGTATTATCCTGGGTCCCCGTAATCTAAAAAGTTTGATTGATGTCTATCTGCAGCCATTGATAGATGAGCTAAAATAATTGTGGTTTGATGGTGTAGTGACATACGATATATCAACTAAGCAAAATTTTACTATGCATGCTTCTTTAATGTGGACTATTAATAATTTTCCTACGTATGAGATGTTGTCGGGTTGGATGACTGCTGGAAAGTTATCTTTCCCACATTGTATAGAAAATTCTAAAGCATTCACTTTTAAAAATGGTCAAAAAAATTATTTGTTTGATTGTCACCTTCAGTTCTTGCCAATGGACCACGAGTTTAGAAATATCAAAAATGCATTCAGAAATAATAAGGTTGAAAATTATCCGCCACCTCCATCATTTTTAGGACATCAGATTTGGGAGAGAGTTAGTCAGTTGCCTAAAATTATAGATTTGGGAGAGAGCTCTAGAGTTCCTGGATATGGTGTTGAACATGATTGGACAAAACAAAGCATATTTTGGGAGTTATCGTATTGGAAGAATAATCTTCTACGACATAATCTTGTTATGATGCACATTAAAAAAATTATTTTGATAATTTGTTCAACACAGTAATGGATGTTAAGGGCAAGACAAAAGACAGTTCAAAACCTAGAATGGACTTAAAGAAATATTATAGTAGAAAGGAGTTGTGGTTGCAGGAAATGAGAAATGGTAAAGTGGTTAAGCCAAAGGCAAGTTTTTCATTCACATTGGATGAGAAGCGAGAAATTTGTGAGTGGGTGAAGAATTTGAGAATGCCCGAGGGCTATACTTCAAATTTGGGAAAGAGGACAGATATGGATGAAGGAAAATTGATTGGTATAAAAAGTCATGATTGTCATATTTTCATGGAAACTTTGATTGCTAATGCATTTATCCACCTACCCGACAAGATATAGAAATCAATCACAGAGATAAGTCTGTTCTTCAAAGATTTGTGTTCTAACACTTTATTGGAGAGTAGCTTGGAAAGGATGCAGCAAAATATTCCTATCATCACCACTAAGTTGGAGAAGATCTTTTCATGTGCCTTTTTTGATGTGATGGAGCATCTTCCAGTTTATTTTATATAAGAGGCACTCCTTGGGGGCCCAGTTCAAACAAAGGGGATGTATCCATTCGAGAAGTAATGACCCTTTATTATTTTTGTTATTCTTTCTTAAACATATTATATTAATTAGCTAACATGCAATTATATAGGACAATTGACAAGTGCAAACAAACTATTAAGCAAAGGAGAAAGATCGAAGGATCAATTTTTGAAGCTTATCTTGCAGGAGAAACTGCTCATTTTTGTTCTTACTACTTCGGGAATGAAGTGTTATGTAATAGAAATAGGGTTAATGTCCATGATGATGGTGATGGTGATCCTATATTTGAACTGATTTTAATTTTTAATCAACCTGGCGAGGATCTAAAAAATATCTAAGGCGAGGTTTCACTAGTATTGAAAAGCAATTAGCTGTGATACATATTTTGCTCAACTTTCCTGAGATTCAACAATATCTTAAGTAGGTCTTATTGAATTGTGTTATCGAACTACATGAATTTAAATACTAAGTATTAAACTAATAAAATATCTCAATGTACACTTAATAGTAAATTCGTAAGCATATGGGGTAATGATGCCATATATATAAACTTTTTCGATTGGCTGAAAAAATATGTAAGTGTGTAAAAGCTCATTTACGCTTAATATTAAATCAATATGTATAATATACTCATTTACTAAAATTTAATTTGTAGGTTTTTTATGAACATAATACTGTTGAACATCCACAATTAGTGAGAGATGTTGCACTTGGGCCTGAAATTTAAATTCAGATGATGACTAAGTATTGTGTGAATGGTTTCAAGTTTCAAACTGAAAAAGTTTCTAAGTATAAGAAAACTAATAATAGCGGAGTGTGCATTCAAGGTGATGTCGACGGTAATGGCCAAACTGTTGAATATTATGGTGTCATATATGAGATTATTGAAGTTAGATATCCTGGTTGGCCGAAAAAAAGATAGTGCTATTTCGGTGCAAGTGGTTTGATCCTTCACATAGAGGTACCAGGGTGAATCAACAACATAATATATTTAAAGTAATGCACATGAGACAATATGATCGTTATGATCCTTTTATCATTGCAAAAAATATTAAGTAGGTGTATTACGCTCCATATCTGTTGTGCAGAGATAAGGTTGATTGTTGGGTGGTCATAAAAACTAAGCCTGTGGGTAGTAGTGAGATTGAGAATGTGTTAGATGTGGCTTACTAGAATGATGTTGCAGTTGTTTATCAAGCAGTGGATGTTGAGTTGGAAAAAAATCTAGAACATCCTCAACACATATTAGAAGAAGTTTTTTATGATGAATTGATTGCCATCACAAATCTTAATAGACAAATAACTTAGGAGGAAGAATGGGACGATAAAAATGAAACAACTGATGAGGAAGAATGGGAGACTGATGAAAATGAAATAAGTGGGACGAAGATTGGGAGAATATGGACTACTATGTAAATTTGTTTATTGTCACGACCCGATTTCTCAAGTCATGATGGCACCTACAACCCCCTAATAGGCGAAACAATTCCCGCAGACCAGAACAACTAGTAATGGGTTATTACCTAACCAATACGCTCAACAAGGTGAGATAAGCAGAAGAAGAATGTAAAGGTAGACAAAACGGAAGCAAAACTCGAATATAAATACATAAAGGAAACTACACCAACCCCAAGACTTGGTATCAATAGTACAAAAGCTTCTAATAGAATACAAGTGCTAGAAGTAACAAAATACAATACAAATTTGCCTCCAAAAGTACAAGGAGCAACAGTACAACAGATGAGATGTAGACAAGCCCCAACCGTCGGGCGTTCACCCTAGTCTCAAAGATCCAAAAGTTGCACGAGTCTCCAACGTGATCAACGGCGAAAGCTCAGCAAATATCTGCACCAAAAAGTGCAGAAGTGTAGTATGAGCACCAAAACAAAGGGTACTCAGTAGGTATCATCGGCCGACTGAGCGCATATAAGATATAAAAGTAGTAAGTAACAGATAGCAAGAAAGAAGTCACTGAAGCAATAAGTAAGGCACAAGGAGCTAGCACAGATCATCCATAACCAAGAGCTTCAAGTAACACATGCTAGCACAGAGATACAATCACATAGAATCACAGGTAAAGGTAAGGAGAACACACCTGGAGTCCTTGCACAATAATATACGTAAGTAGAGAGAGAGTTGCGAAAATGGTGGTATACCGGTAACCTCAAGTAAAAGGAAAGGATGAAGAGCAGTCTAGCATATTCAAAATGGAATCAACAAGTATAAGGAAATCATAACACCGATCCAATCACATGATATCATAACAAGGGAATCACCTCGCAAGTACCACCCTAGGATGAAATAACTAAACCACAATAACCGAGAGATACCACTTAGCTTCCCACAAGAATAGAACTAGAGTCTCACACTCTGCTCAGAAGGCCACAGAAAAGTGCCTCAATAAGATAGGACTCCCTAGCCCTCACAATAATAAGACATCCCACAACCGAAACCTCAACAGGTTAACCATCACTAATCCTTCACTAACCGAGTGCCAAGACAATCTCTAAATAAAGACAAGAGTAAATATAGTCTACCTACAGTCCCAACGGCCGCCCATACAACCAAGGAAAACAATCGAGTGAAAGAAAACCCTCTGGCATCCCATACTACCGGAGCATACAATCAACAAACAACAAACAAGGGTGGAATCCAATGCATGATATGATATGATGTGTGAAATAAAACCTCTGAATGTACCTCCTCCGGTGCCGATCGGGCCCTGCAGGCAGTTTACATAGAAAGACTCAGCCCGTATACCTGTACTCCACCGTAAACCCTTCCCTCTGGCACACGCAGCCCGAAGCCCCAGGTCCGGAGAAACAAGGTCCATGGAGGTCCCCGACCCCATACTAAAACTCAGTATCAAGACATGTCATTCGGAAGCAAGTCCAGCATCAAGATAGAGACCCAGTCTCAAGTATGCATGCCCAGACCCCGTCCAGGACTAAAGTAGTAGAAAATGCTTCAAAAACCCCTCCAAGGGTGCCCGGGTGTAACCGGGTCTAAAACTGTAGTAAATCAAGTCTAGTGATGCGCCCCGCAGAGACTAGTATCAGTAATAAAATCAAGTATGGTGCTCTTCCCCGCAGAGACTAGTACCAGTAATAAAATCAGTGCAAAAACATCCAAAAATCCCCTTTTCTATCATCAATAGTACCAAAAAAGGGCCCCCAGGGCCATGAAGATTTAGGAAAACTGTCAGTAATGGCTCGCAGCCAAAATTGTAGTAAAACATGCAGGGGAAAACCTTTTTCATGGATGATATGCCCGCACAAAAATATAAAAGTAGCCCAAAGGCTCACAACAACTCCTATCAGCCCTGCACAGGCCCAACAACTACTCAGCAGACATAACCAGCCTAAAAGGATCATCTCTATATCCGGGTCTCGCAGACATTCCCCAAATAACCGACCATCTATCTTCCAGAGTCAATACAAGGCCACACAGGACCACAAAGGTAAAATACAATACTACGCGAATACTACAAATAACGTATGAAATAGATGGACGAAAGGCGGACAAGGTCTGGGGTACAAACCTATAACAACCCATCCAATGAGGCTAATTAATGCAGTTATAGCCTTTATACGCAGAGTCTAGATAGGGGAAAACCATAACCTTCCTGTCATCCGATGACTAGCTGCGGGAACGACGTCGTCCAGACTCGAACTGCACCGGGGAGCTCTAAATCGCGAAAGAATACTTTTAACTGAAGCCCCAAAGGCGTCTCTATGAAACCTGACCAACCAAGGTAATGGAACAATTGCTAGAATCGACAAGGCTGCAAAAACGAGCCGTAGCTAATTGATAAGGTGTTAATGTCACGCTCGTGACCAGCCAACTCCAAAGCATAAAATAAGGCCAGTAACAATAACAAATGGCAGCTAAATCCAACAATAATATGCAGCCCACATCTCAATGGAGCGACGAGCTCCCGAGGCACTATTTAAAGGCATACTTTATGTCATTCAATCCAATAACTATTGAACGTGACTCCAATAAGAATCACACAAATCCCTAGTACCTCCAACACCTTAACACCATCAACATACAATAATAACAACCCAATTTAATATGACAAAGGGGCTGCCAAGAGCCATAGATCCAAAATACCACTTCGTGGCTCAGAAATCCATAAAATAATACTAGAACATATAATAACGAAGGAGGGTCATAGGGGAGAGATTTCCTTGACAAAAATATTCAATATCCCAAGATTAACAACCTGCCTCCTTGCAGGAACAACAAACATATCCAAAATTAACAAGAAACTACTACAAGATATCGGCAACAACAACTTTTCATAACTAGAAGCTTAAAATCTTGATCCAACAAATAGATAAGTCTACGGGATCCATACCTCACCAAAATAACTCCATAGCTACTGCCTTAAACTTCCGAATTGAAAGAATCAAAGTCCATGGAGTATCTAGGGGATTTACCTCTGATTTTCTGAAGTTTTTGGTTGGTTTTTATCAATTAAAAGGAAGCTGGAACACCTTTTATAAAGCAAAACCGACTTAGGATGTGGGCCTCACATTGACGTGTCTGCTTATGCGGTCTTACAAAAACATGGATATCTCTCTATTCTGAAGTCGCATGGATGAACGATTTAGTGCGTTGGAAACTACACTCGTAGACCTTCGATTTGGTATATTGGGGGCCCACTAACTCTTTATAGATAGGGAGAAACACCCCAAGACATTTAACCCAAACTTGAAGAGAATTCCTTAAAGGAATTTACAATTACATTTTCCGACTTTTGTTTCGCAACTTGCTTGGCTTCAAAACTTATCATGCGACCATTTTGCGATTATAATACCTCATAACACATCCTTTTTATTATATTAGACACTATTAGTCTTACCCCAAAGGTACGGGTTATATTAAACCTTCCAAATGGGTGAGGTGTTACACGAGGCATTTCTTTAACTCAAACTTTCGAGTAAGGGATTCCTTTGACCTAGAACCTTGGTTTAATTCTTTGATATTACCAAGAATGTTGTCGGAAGTCAACGATTTCCAAAGTTGAAGCTCTAAAATGAGGAACGGCCATAAAGACCAAACAAACAGCCCGGGCACCGAACTACCGGTTCTGATAAGCCATAAATGACTTGGGCCGCTACAAGTAAGCTCTAATGGTACAAGAAAGGCGAAAACGTGTAAATGACCAGAAGGGTCATTACATCATCCACTACTAAAAAGACTTTCATCCCCGAAAGTCAGGAAGGAAGAAAATACCATAGATTTAAGAATAGGGAATACAACGCCCACACTACTCTCTCGGACAACCCGGGTAGCCTCCACGACCGGGCAACACCCAATAGAATAGAAACAAGCCTTAATTTCTTACTAGCCAAGCTAGATTTTAACCTCCAAAGATCTACCAACCTTAACTGAACCTCGAGAATCTTAACTGAAAAGCACCTACACAACACTGAAACTAGAGCACCAAGGCTATCAACACACAGAAGTCGAATCCTCAAAACCATACCAAGTGAATCCTTTAGCACCATAAACCAAAAGTTGTATACAAGTCGAACACCCAAACCACTCTCGAAACATCAACTGACACACCGGAGATCCATAGTTCCTACTTATACTTTACCATGAACAAAGTCACCCATTTTATTCAAACTCATTTTAAGCCAAGATATAGGCAACTAGCCTTTGCCATCCAAGATAACAACCCGTAGCATATCATTGAAAATGAAACTTACATGCCCTGACTGACCATCAACCAACGAACGAACACTTTTGCTAACATCGAACTTTGTAACTGAACCGTGTCAGGTCTGAATCAACTGAGAGTGAATGAACTAGGGAAACCTTCCCAAAAGACCAAAACCAAAACCACGATCCTGCAAGAAGTGTGGTAAGCCTACCACGAAGTCTGTAACCATAAGCCAAGCTCCCAACTCTAGAAAACACTGCTGCTACTTTGAACACTCGAACACCATTTGAATGTGAAATTGCCTTACGAATCTCACCTTAGGAAGAAGTCCATCATGCCAAGAATATCAAGTCCAAACACCCCGAAGGAAATGGAAAAAGGTGCCTGGGGTTCAAAGTTACCATCTAGCCATAGAAATTTTTGCATATACTTTCAACTTATTCCTTTGGATCGAATCAACTGCTCTACTGGTTCTGCAAACACCAACCACTTCGAAGCATATATCATAACAAACTTCTAATCCATACTGGCCGAGTATAACAAACACCAGAACCCCACATAAAAAACAACTCCGGAGGAATCAATTAAACAAGCTTTCAAATCCTGGGCAAACGAATGGCTATTACCAATCTCTACGTATCATCAGAGCTCAAAATAGCCTCGCTAGTCTCAACCCGCACAAGCTGACCACATAAAGCATACACCACTGCTGAAGCTCAAACTTACGTCGCTGAGTCTACCCAACCATGGTAGAAGAACCTCGTACTAACTATAACACTGCTGAAATCTAGAATATCTTGCCTCTTGCAGAGGTTAGCCAAGGACTAGGCATCCAAGGCTAATAGCCGCATCCACAACTGAAGTAAAGAAGCTAAGTTGCCTTCACCCACTGCCTCCCGGCACTAGGATGCTGCAACCAAATAGAAACTGCCACAAACCATCCGATGTAACCTACCAAGTTATGATTCTGAGCACCGACTTTCAAAACTGCCAACCAAACCCTTGGTCAAACCTGTATGCTGCCAATGAACCCTTAAGAACCCAAGCCAACTAGGCCTGAAAATGCAAGTTGCCAACACCGCAGCTGCTACTGAAACAAAAACCAATCGATGGAAAACCCACGGCAATGTGTAGATGGCTGGATCGAATCACCAACACACAATCCCAAAGCAAACCTTCATTGCCACCTCCGGAAACTACGAGGACACATAAACACAAACAAAGAGTCATCTCCCTTATTTTTCAACTAAACAAAAATCCTTTCTTAGCACATACTAAACCTTACAAATCCTTTCTCAAATAAGAACCTGAAGCCATTACCTTACTACTCATAACTACACGTCAAATTCAATAAGGAATGAGAAGAATGGGCCAGATTCCCAACTCACCTGAAATGCTTACAAATACAACCCAACCACGAGGTTTCGATTAACACTTAGTCGGAAGTGCTAAAGTCAAGACCCAATCACGATGACAACATCCAGAGTTCATCGAAAGAACTACGATCAAGATTCGTTCCAACTGGAGCTAGGGATACAACAAAACACCCAACGGACCAGGAAGTGGAGGAGACTATGGGAACAACCCACATACCTACCAACCTCCTAAGCTAATGAACAAAGAGGGTCGACTCTAGACACTCGGGAGACCAAACCAATCTATGCACACTAGCATAACCAATATCTCCCAACTGAGGCAAAATCTCAACTTCGGCCCAACTACCGGTAATACACCGAACCATCACACGGATCTCTAGCCATGCTAGATAACGGCCTAGGCAACAACCATCTAGGACCTCTCAACAAGGGCAACTCAACCACAAGTCCAAAATCACAATGAAACAGGGATAACCCAAGTAGAAACAGACTAACAAGAACTACCCATGAGCTACAACTCTGGGAAAACACCTCTCAAGGCTAACTTATCCCCATCCACTACTAAAGAATAAACTACCAATAAAACAACATCTCGATAATACAATTCGGGTAGCCAAACAACATAAACAAGTAGCAGGTAGGCATATACGCAATTACACAACAGAAGGGATAGAGTCGCAACACGAGCGGGACTAACATAAGTCGAAGGTAGCAAAAACCTAACTGGAGCAATAATATCAGGAACCTCTACCTCTTCCCCACCAAGAGGAGCATCAAGCTGATAGGATCTAACTCTTGACTGAGTAGTCAAAACTGAAGGCCCAACCAGCCCTCTCCAAGGACAAGCTCTATAAAGGTGACCAATCTCTCCACAATGATAACAACCAGGCTATCTAGGATACACAATTATGGCGTAATTCCTAGCAAAGTGCCTAAGCTCAGCACACCGAGAACAACCTCTACCAAATAAAGTCCGACGGGAAAATCTTGCCTCATACTCCAATGCCGACAGACAACCCTGTTGAAAAACTAGAAGCTAAACCCTAACTGAAACACCACTCGTAGAACCAGGTACTGAAACACTCACCGAAGGACTCAGAGTCCTAGCCACGGTGTCCTGAAGCACTGAGGTCTCTATAAATACAATCAGAGGTTGGGCTGACTCCACACCCCCTATCTAGTGCAGTAAACCCTCATTCTGGAGTCCTAGCACTGATGGAAGCACTGAAGCAACATGCACAGAAGCCTCGGCACCAACCGCTATTGCACTCGTATGAGGCATCTCAGAATTAATGAACAACCGAAGTTTAGAAGTCAATAGAGCTAGGAATGCACAATGAGGAGCCAAGAAGACGAAACTTTTTCTAACAATGCCCTGTAGCCTCCCGCAGATAGGATACGGACATCATCGTATCGATCCGCGAGACTCTACTTAGACACTTGCTTCTGTACCATGACAACGGTGAACCTAGAGCTCTGATACCAAGCTGTCACGACCCGATTTCTCAAGTCATGATGGCACCCACAACCCCCAGTAGGAGAACCAATTCCAATAGACCGGAACAGCTAGTAATGGGCTACTACCTAACCAATACGTTCAACAAGGTGAGATAAGTAGAAGCAGAATGTAAAGGTAGACAAAACCAAAGCAAAACTCGAATATAAATACATAAAGGAAACTACACCAACCCCAAGACTTGGTATCAATAATACAGAAGCTTCTAATAGAATACAAGTGCTAGAAGTAACAAAATACAATATAAATTTGCCTTCGAAAGTACAAAGAGCAACAGTACAACAGATGAGAAGTAGACAAGCCCCGACTGTCAGGCGCTCACCCTAGTCTCAAAGATCCAAAAGCTGCACGAGTCTCCAACGTGATCAACGGTGAAAGCTCAGCAAATATCTGCACCAAAAAGTGCAGAAGTGTAGTATGAGCACCAAAACAATGGGTATTCAGTAGGTATCATCGGCCGACTGAGCGCATATAAGATATAAAAGCAGTAAGTAACAGATAGCAAGAAAGCAGTCACTGAAGCAATAAGCAAGGCACAAGGAGCTAGCACAGATCATCCATAACCAAGAGCTTCAAGTAACACATGCTAGCACAGATATACAATCACATAGAATCACAGGTGAAGGAAAGGAGAACACACCTGGAGTCCTTGCATAATAATATAAGTAAGTAGAGAGAGAGAGTTGATAAAATGGCGGTATACCGGTAACCTCAAGTAAAACAAAATGACGGAGAGCAGTCTAACATACTCAAAATAGAATCAACAAGTATAAGGAAATCATAACACCGATCCAATAAAATGATAGCCTAACCAGGGAATCACCTCACAAGTACCACCCTAGGATGAAATAACTAAAAAACAATAGCCGAGAGATACCAGTCAGCTTCCCACAAGAATAGAACCAGAGTCTCACACTCTGCTCAGAAGGCCACAGAAAAGTGCCTCAATAAGATAGGACTCCCTAGCCCTCACAATAATCATACATACCACAACCGAAACCTCAACATGTTAACCATCACTAATCCTTTACTAACTGAGTGCCAAGACAATCTCTAAATAAATACAGGAGTAAATATAGTCTACCTACAGTCCCAACGGCCGCCCATACAACCGAGGAACACAATCAAGTGAAAGCAAACCCTCCGGCATCCCATACTACCGGAGCGTACAATCAATAAACAACAAATAAGGGTGGAATCCAATGCATGATATGATATGATGTGTGAAATAGAACCTCTGTATGTACCTCCTCCGGTGCCATCCAAGCATGTAGGTTTCATAGAAGGACTCAGCCCGTATACCTCTACTCCACCGTATACCCTTCCCTCCGGCATACTAAAACTCAGTATCAAGACATGTCATTCGGAAGCAAGTCCGGGATCAATATAGAGACCCAGTCTCAAGTATGCATGCCCAGACCTCGTCCAGGACTAAAGTTATAAAATTCCTCAAAAACCCCTCTAAGGGTGCCCGGGCATAACCGGGTCTAAAACTATAGTAAATCAAGTCTAGTGCTCCGCCCTGCAGAGACTAGTATTAGTAATAAAATCAAGTATGGTGCTCTTCCCCGCAGAGACTAGTACGAGTAATAAAATCAGTGTGAAAACATCCAAAAATCCCCTTTTCTATCATCAATAGTACCAAAAAAAGGCCCCAGGGCCATGCAGATTTAGGAAAACTGTCAATAGTGGCTTGCAGCCAAAACTGTAGTAAAATATGCAGGGGAAAACCTTTTTAATGGATGATATGCTCACACACAAATATAAAAGTAGCCCAACGGCTCCCAAATACTCCTATCAGCCCTGCACAGGCCCAACAGCTACTCAGCAGACATAACCAGCCTAAAAGGATCATCTCTATGTCCGGGTCTCGCGGAAATTCCCCAAGCAACCCACTATTTATGTTCCAGAGTCAATACAAGTCCACACAGGACCACAATGGTAATATACAATACTACGTGAATACTACCAAAAACATATGAAATAGATGGATGAAAGGAGGACAAGGTCTGGGGTACCAACCTATAACAACCCATCCAAGGATGCTAATTAATGCAGTTATAGCCTATATACGCAGAGTCTAGATAGGGGAAAACCATAACCTACCTGTCATCCGATGACTAGCTGCAGAAACGACGTCGTCCAGACTCAAACTGCTCCGGGAAGCTCCAAATCACAAAAGAATACTTTTAACTGAATCCCCCAAGGCGTCTCTATGAAGCCTAACCAACCAAGGTAATGGAACAATTGCTAGAATCGACAAGGTTGCAAGAACGAGCCGTAGCCAATTGATAAGGTGTTAATGTCACACTCGCAACCAGCCAACTCCAAAGCATAAAATGAGGCCAGTAACAATAACAAATGGCAGCTAAATCCAACAATAATATGCAACCCACATCTCAAAGGAGCGACGAGCTCCCGAGGCACTATTTAAAGGCGTACTTTATGTCATTCAATCCAATAACTATCGTACGTGACTCTAATAAGAATCACACTAATCCCTAGTACCTACAAATCCTTAACAACATCAACATACAACAATAACAACCCAATTTAATATGACAAAGGGACTTCCCAGAGCCACAAATCCAAAATACCACTTCGTGGCTCAGAAATCCATAAAACAATACTAGAACATATAATAACGAAGGAGGGTCGTAGGGGAGAGATTTCCTTGACAAAAATATTCAATATCCCAAGATTAAAAACCTGCCTCCTTGCAGGAACAACAAACAGATCCAAAATCAACAAGAAACTACTACAAGATATTGGCAACAACAACTTTTCATAACTAGAAGCTTAAAATCTTGATCCAACAAATAGATAAGTGTACGTGATCCATACCTCACCAAACTAACTCCATAGCTACTGCAAAATACTCAAAAAACACCTGCTTGCTCGCTGCATCAACACCCACGAAGATACACCATGAAATCGATGGGACAAACTACACCAAAATGACGAGCTCGCGACGTAGAGCAAATTCCGCTAAACTTCCGAATTGAAAGCATCAAAGTCCATGGAGTATCTAGGGGATTTACCTCTGATTTTCTGAAGTTTTTGGTTGGTTTTTATCAATTAAAACGAAGTTGGAACACCTTTTATAAAGCAAAACCGACTTAGGATGTGGGCCCCACCTTGACGTGTCTGCTTGTGCGGTCTTACGAAAACATAGATATCTCTCTATTCTAAAGTCGTATGGATAAACGGTTTAGTGCGTTGGAAACTAGACTCATAGACTTTAGATTTGGTATATTGGGGGCCCACTAACTCTTTATATATAGGGAGAAACACCCCAAGACATTTAACCCATATTTGAAGAGAATTCCTTAATGGAATTTACAATAACTTTTTCCGACTTTTGTTTCGCAACTTGCTTGACTTCAAAACTTATCATATGACCATTTTGCGATTATAATACCTCATAACACATCCTTATTATTAAATTAGACACTATTAGTCTTACCCAAAGGCACGGGTTACTTTAAACCTTCCAAACGGGCGAGGTGTTACACGAGGCATTTCTTTAACTCAAACTTTTGAGTAAGGGATTCCTTTGACCTAGAACCTTGGTTTAATTCTTTGATATTACCAAGAATGTTGTCGGAAGTCAACGATTTCCAAAGTTTAAGCTCTAAAATGAGGAACGGCCATAAAAACCAAACAAACGGCCCGGGCACTGAACTACCGGTCCCGACAAGCCATAAATGACTTGGGCCGCTACAAGTAAGATCTAATGGTACAAGAAAGGAGAAAACGTGTAAATGACCGGAAGGATCATTACATTTATACTTATGATTATGATTTTAATTTCTTTAATACTTATGATTATGATTTTAATTTCTTTAATACTTATGATTATGGTTTTCTTTAATACTTATGATTTTCTTTATTTATTTTAATGTAAATTTGAATACAGATGTCATCAGGTGATGGCAGATTGCACAACTTATGCCTTGGAAGATTCTGAGAGATAACGGATGGAGAAAGATAAAGATATGTGCAAGACCATCGAGTCTCTCAAAGAACCACTTAGATTGACTTTCTTTTAGCTTGCATTACCTTTTTGATACTTTATTTATTATTTTGTACTTCTTTTAAGTTTTGAAACACTTTGTAGGTCCTTTGAATGGATCTTTTATGTGTTTAATGAATGTTTTACTTCATATATAGTTTCTTGTTGATGTTGTAGTTGCTTTATAAATGTTGTGGCAGCAATTAGTGTTGATTTGAGCTGTATTTGAATTAATTTTATAAATAGCAGGGGGTGCATATTGAAAATGCAGATTTTTACAGCTGAAAAAAATGCAGAAAAGCGACGGACAGGGACTCAATCGTCCATCGCTTTTTCTTGAAATTTTAAAAAGAAAATACCAGAAAAGCGATGTTGTCCGTTGCTTAATTCTTGAACATGAAGAACAAAAGCGACGAACAACATCGCTTTTCTGGAAAATCAATTAAATATTTTCAGAAAAGCGACGGACTGTTAAGTCCATGTCCGTCGCTTTGTTCTTCATGTTCAAGAACAAAGCGACGGACAGCGTCACTTTTCTGGAAAAAAGAAAAAAAAATTATGGATTTTTTATTTGCGTCGGTGTCCATCATTTTTAAAGCAATGTTGTCCATCACTTTTGGAAAAGCGACTGACCACTTTCCCACGGAAGTAAGTCCTTCTCTTTTCCATCACTTTTGGCCAAAAAGGCGACGGACAGCGTCTCTTTTGGCTATCTCTTTTTAGGCATTTTTTAGTAGTGGCTCATGGTGACAAGTTGTCTAACTTGTACATATTTCAGGGCTCCATATCTAGAGGCTCAGTAAACTTGGTGGAGAATGATACTTCATCAAGAATTATGGAATAGAAGGTTGAGCCATATGAGTGAGAAGGGGATCGATAGTTTGGCTAAGAAAAATTTTCTTTCTGGATTAAAACAAGCAAAGTTGAAGAAATGTGGTCATTACTTAGTCGGTAAACAGAAAAGAATTTCTTTTCGGAGTCATCCACCTTCAAGAAAACTTGATTTGTTAGAGTTGGTACATTCTGGTTTGTGTGGTCCTTTTAAGGTAAGGTTTCATGGTGGTGTTCTTTACTTTGTGACTTTTATTGATGATCATTCTCGCAAACTTTGGGTATTTTCTTTGAAGTCCAAGTATCAGGTAATTGACGTGTTCAAGGGTTTTCAGGCCTTGGTTGAGAGACAGACATGGAAGAAATTGAAATGCATCCGCTCAGATAATGGTGGTGAGTATATTGACCTTTTTGATAGATATTGCAAATAGCTGGGTATTCGGCATCAGAAAACTCCTCCAAAGACTCCTCAGTTAAATGGCTTAGCAGAGAGGATGAATAGAACTCTAGTTGAGAGAGTTAGATGTATGCTTTCAGATGCCAGATTCCTTTTATATAGAAGCACTTAATACTGATGCTTATATTATAAATTTATATCCTATTGTTGCTTTGAATGGTGATGTCCCTGATAGAGTTTGGTCCGGTAAGAATGTCTCTTATGATCATCTTAGAGTTTTTTGGTGTAAAGCTTTTGTGCATATTCCTAAGGATGAGAGGTCAAAGTTGGATGTTAAAACATGGTAGTGTATCTTCATTGATTATGGTCAAGATGAATTTGGCTATTGTTTCTATGATTCAGTTGAGAAGAAGCATGTTAGAAGTCATGATGTTGTGTTCTTTGAAGACCAAATAATTGATGATTTTGACAAAGATGAGAAGGTTGATTCTCTGAGTAGTGAGATCCGAGTTGATGTTGATCCAGTTCCTTTGACTATTGCACCTGAAGAAAATATTTATAATGATGAAAATCAAGTTGATAATGAAAATGGTGATCATGTTCAGAATGACTAGGAAGTTGTTGATGCTCCAATGCAGGATGATGTTGTTGATCAACAACCAATTATTGATGCTCTAGAGAATTCTCTCAGACAATCTACTAGAGAAAGAATTCCTTTATCTCATTACTCTCCCAATGAGTATGCACTCTTGGCTGATGGGGAAGAACCTGAGAGTCTTGATGAGGCCATGAAAAGTGAAGGAAAAAAATTGGTTTGATGCTATGGAAGATAAAATTAAATCTTTGCATGATAATCATACCTTTGATTTGGTTAAGTTACCTAAAGAGAGAAAAGCATTGAAAAACATATGGGTTTTCCAGGTGAAACATGAAGATGGTAATCCAGTTCCACGGTACAAAGTTAGATTAGTTATGAAGGGTTTTAACTAGAAAAAGGGAGTTGATTTTGATGAAATATTCTCTCCAGTTGTGAAAATGTCATCCATTCGTGTTGTTCTTGGCTTAGCTGCAAGTCTAGATTTAGAGATTGAACAAATGGATATTAAAACTGTTTTTCTCCATGGTGACTTAGATGAAGAAATTTATATGGAGCAGCCAGAAGGTTTTGAAGTCAAGGGAAAAGAGAATTATATTTGCAAATTAAAGAAGAGCTTGTATAGTTTGAAACAAGATCCTAGATAGTGATACAGGAAGTTTGGTTCTTTTATGAGTCAACAGAGCTTCAAGAAGACTTCTTCAGATCATTGTGTTGTTGTGCGAAAATTCTCTGATGGTGAATTTATTATTGTGTTGCTTTATGTTGATGACATGCTTATTGTTGGTCATAATGCTTGCAGGATTCAGAAGGTGAAGCAAGAGTTGAGTAAGTCTTTTGCTATGAAAGACTTATGACCAGCAAGGCAGGTTCTCGCCATGCAGATTGTCCGTGACAAAAAGGTCAAGAAGTTGTGGTTATCACAAGAGAAGTACATCCAGAAAGTACATCTAAGGTTCAACATGGATAATGTTAAGGTTGTCAGTACACCTTTAGCTATGCACTTCAAGTTGAGTATGAAGGAGTGTCCTTCTAGTAATGATGAGAAGGAAGATATGAAGAAAGTTCCTTATGCTTCAGTTGTTAGCAGTTTGATGTATGCAATGGTTTGTACAAGACCAAATATTTCTCACGTTGTTGGTATTGTTAGCTATTTTCTTTCTAATCCGGGAAGAGAACATTGGAATATTGTGAAGTGGATCATGAGATATTTTGTGGCACTTCTAGTCTGAGTTTGTATTTTGGTGTAGGGAAGCATATTCTTTGTGGTTATACTTATTCATACATTGCCGGTGATGTTGATACTCGCAAGTCTACTTCAAGGTACTTGGGTACTTTTGTTGTGAGAGTTGTGTCTTGGCAATCTAGGTTGCAAAAATGTGTTTCTCTATCTACTACAGAAGCTGAGCTTATTGTTTTCATTGACGCTTCTAAAGAGTTTCTCTGGATAAAGATATTCTTGGGAAAACTTGGTTTTTCTTAAGAGAGGTATGTGCTTTATTGCGACAGTCAAAAAGCTATACATCTTGGCAACAATTCTACATTTCATGGTCAGTCTAAACACATTAATGTGAGATACCATTGGATTCGAGATGTGTTGAATTCTAAGTTGCTTGAACTTGAGAAGATTCATACAGATGATAATGATTCTGACATGATGACTAAAGCTTTTCCAAGGGAGAAGTTTGGAGATTGTGGCATGATCATTGGGATAGCGGTCCACTCTATATAGTCGTGAGGGGGAGAATTGTTGGTTTATGGGTTTTTTCACTTCCTATGTGGATAAATAATGTCCAATTTATACCAACCCATTTTTTCCCATAGGCCCAATTCTATGGGGCATATATATAGACCTTTTTAGGTCTTATTTTCATATAAACAAAAGAGATTTTCAGCAGCCACACATAGAGAGAAAATGCAGATTTTCGCACCCAATTTCTTCCCTAAATTGAAAACTTCACATTACGATTCCTGCTCTAATTCTTGTTCGATTGAGCTGATTTTTAGATATATTGTTCCTCTCATCTCAATATTTTATTAGGAACTGACAGAGTTGGATTTGGTGCCCTGTTGCTCCAGTTTTGCATCTGTGAACAATAACTGAATTTTTTATGCTTTTGCTCCTTTTATTCTCTTGTTTCTGGTGTTATAATTTATGTATTCTTTGGCACTTATCTAGTGTCAATTTTGGAGGAAATTATTGTAACTCTTGGTAATTGTAGTGGAGGTTCTAGTCCCGTGGTTTTTTATTCTTCACACTGAAGAGTTTTCCACGTAAATTTTGGTGTCTCGTGTGATTGGTTTTATTCTTGTCTTGTCATATTTCTTTTGGTTGATATACCTGCTGCCTTATTACCATTGTGCTTGGGTTTGTTTGTCTTCTCTTGATTCAAATTGAAATAAAAAGTTTAGACTTGGGTATTCTTTTGTTTCTACCTTGTCGTGCATTCTTTGTTAGTGCCTTACTTTTCCCAACAACACCTGCATACAGCAAGTCGCAATGGGCGATCGTAGGTGAGTGATTGACTCATATTTTAGCATGATGAATCACTTTGTGCAGACCTGTTACCAATCCACTTCGCAGATGGCTTTGTAAGTGGCCCGAAGGGAAAAATAGTTCAAATTTATTGTGTCATAATTGGGAAGCTTCCAAGACCCTTTTGGAGATCTGTGCAAGGAATATACATGTAACACCCCAAAAATTCCAAGCTAAGATCTGAACCATTCTTCATATATGGTTAGATCCAAACTGATGAATTTTCTATTAATATAAGTATTAAGATCAATTCTTAAGTTTGGAGGTGTATTAGATATGAATTAAAGTCATAAAGAATCTCTAGCTCAAAGTTGAGTTGAAAGCCTTTCTACCGATTAAGTTTTCATGTAAGTTCTAACTAGGGTCAACTTCAAATGACTATTTCTCCTAGAATATAAAGAGTTAAGTTTCCTACTACTAACTAAATTACAGATATTTGAATTATCTTTCCAATGCCACTGACCGCTCATTAATCTGAATCCGGAGTAATACGTTATGGGTATTTTAGTGAAGCACTATCAGCTGTCAAAATCCAATGGGCTGGCAGACGGGCGTGGGAATTTCTGACGGCCGTCCCCGACGCCTATGGTGACCAAGACGGCCTGTGGTGGCAGGGCGTGGGAAGAAACCAGTAAGCTGGTTTGACCCCCATGAAGCCCACGGTTAGGTCTGACGGCCCGTAGGAAGCGCCATCCGATGATTTTTCTGTATTTTTTTTCAGCATTTAAGTTGGGGGTAGTTTGGTCCTTTTCTTACCTCAGGTCTTTCTCCACGTCTTTTAAAAACCCAAAGGGGGTTATTCCTCAGAAGAACATCGATCAATATCTAGAATCATTCTCTCAAAACTCTAAGGCAAGTACCTAGGGTTTCAAGCAAGTAAGAGCATAGAAGCTCAAACAAGAAAGTCTCTCAAACGCTTTCCTTCAGATTTCTTCTCCAAGTTTTCATCCCCCAGTTCCAGCCCTAGAAATTCTTCAGTAATCAAGTATGTGGGTATTCAATAAGGATTTCCTTTAACCCTCATTCCCAAAGATCAGTTTTCAGCTATGATTTTTACAAATTTATGATTTTTGTGTTCATATCCAACTATGCATGTTTTACAGAATTGAACTCCTTATGATTTAATATGTTCCCGTACATGTTTTAAGAGATATTTAATGAAGTTTCACATAAAATATTCTTGAAATCCTTAGAGTTCAGATAAAATAGGCTTAGCCTGGATTTACAGAATCTTTTGCATAAATTAGCTTTCTTTTCAAGAATATAGCATGAAATTGTAGTGTTTTCACATGAAGTAGCTTTTCTTCAGAATTTAGCCTAGTCTACTAATAATCAGTTTAAAAGCATGAAACCAGTCAGTTTTCAGCCTGCAGCTTTTCAGTAGAACAGAATGCTTTAAGTCTTAGCATTATGTTTTATTCTCAGATGATTATCATTATTTGAGCTATCCAGTCCTTCAGTTTGCATTCATTGCTTTACATTCAGTTGGGAGTAGGCTTAGTACAATCAAAAAACAACAAACAAGGGTGGAGCCTCAAACAATGAATGATATGATGCATGAAGATCTCAAGTGAAATGGTATCTCTGTATGTACCTCTTCCGGTGCCGATCGGGCCCAGCAGGTAGGTTCCATGGAAGGACACTGCCCGTATACCTCTACTCCATCGTATACCCTTCCTCCGGCACACGCAGCCCGAAGCCCCAGGCCCGGATGGCAAGGTCCATGGAGGTCCCTGACCCCATACTACAACTCAGTATCAAACATGTCGTCCGGAAGCAAGTCCGGGTTCAAGATAGAGACCCAGTCTCGAATATGCATGCCCAGACCCTGTCCAGGAGTAAAGTAGTAGGAAAATATCTCCAAAAAAAAACCCTCCAAGGGTGCCCGGGTATAACCGGGTCTAAACAGTAAAAATTCATCTCAGGTGCTCGGTACGACCGAGGCTAAAAATCATCTCAAGTAGCAAGAAAACTCAACTAGCACCCCGGCCCTGCCGAGTCTAGTGTTAATCATAAAACTGATGATTTAAAACATAATTTTATTTTCTTTTACCCAGGAATATTCACAAGTTAAATCAAACTATTTCCAAATCATTTCCATCAAAAACAGGCCCCCGGGGACATGCAAGGTTTAGAAAATAGTGTCAGTAGGCCCGAAGCCAAAACCATAGTAAAACATGGATAAAACCTCTTTATATGCATGGAAATGGTATGATCACACACAACAGCTGCCCAGCAGCTCACAATCAACCTATCGATCATGCACAGGCCCACAGCTACTCAGCAAGCATAACCAGCCTAGAAGGATAATTCTATGCCCGGGACTCGCGGACATTCCCAAAATCCCACCTTCTATGTTCTAGAGTCAACAAGGCCTCACAGGACCACAAGGGTAAATAAAATATATCGGCAAGCACTACAAGCAACGGAGGAACAAAAGTAGGCGGACATGAATAAAGCGGTCGAGGTCTGTGGTACCAACCTAATAAACCAACCCAAGGATGCCCATTAATACAATTTTATCCTATATATGCGGAGTCTGGGGAAAATAAAGCGTAACCTACCTGTCGTCCGATGACAAGCTGCTAGAACAACGATGTTCAAGCTCGAACCACTCCGAGAAAATCCAAAACCAAATCGGAATCGGATTTGGGCTTGAATAACTTGACGTAGATAATTGATTTTTCTTAATATCGCATCAAAATATTTTTCCACACCTAATTTCTTCAACCTATAAAGATACATATAGTAGTGGTATGCCTATATGCGTACAGGTGCATATCCCTTTTGTTAAAGTTAGCAAAATATACATATGTATATGTACAGCCAACAAATAGTGCATTATGATGCCACCTCTCACCCTTAGCTTGCTGGCCACTTCCTCCACCTCCACGTGGAATGGAGGTGGCAATACAATTATTAAAAACAAAATGGTTTTGTCCCGTTATGTAAGTATTCGGGTATTGCATAGGTTCGTGGTAAAATATATATGACTTTTTAAATATACCATAACTAATAGAAAATCATTTCCAATAAAACCTACTATATTATAATAATAATTTTTAACATAACTAAATTTACTATCTCCGTTAAAATATTACAATGTACAAAAACCTTATAAAATAAATACATAAACCATTATATCGTAACAAAAATATTTTTCATAAACCTTTAAAATATTTTAAAAAGGTAATAATAATATAACTTTTTACCAAATTCAACTTTCAAATAAAATATTTTCAAATACACGTGATGTTAATAAATTCTCAAACTTAGGCTCGCAATTCACCATCGCACGATTTTGATACTCAAGAACTCTCTTGGAACCCTCCCTTATGTTTTCTCACTGTTTCAGAACTGAAATGGCATTTTAAAACGTGAAGTTGAGGCTTTAAATCGATTTTGACCCGACCCGATTCGCGACCCGGTTGGCAACCCATTTTCTGCCAGACAGTCCGCGGTAAAACAGTCATTACTTTTTACTCAGAGATCAGTTGGTCGTGAGGTTTTGTGCTTTGGAAACTAGACTCGTAGAAATTTGATTTGGTTTTTGGGGAACTTCTAACTCTTTATATATTGGGAGAAAAGCCCTGAGACATTTTACCCAAAGTTCAGAAAATTTATTAAAGAAACTTACGATAACGTTTGCCGACTTACTTGTCTTCAAAACTTATAATATGACCAAACAAATGGACCCGACACCGAAATACCGGTCCTGACAAGCCTTAAGTGACTTGGGGCCGCCACAAACAAGCTCTAACGGTTCAAGGAAAACATATACGTGGAAATAACCGGAAGGGTCATTACAGTTAGATCCAAACTGAATAATTTTCTATGAATGTAAGTATTAAGATTAATTCTTAAGTTTGGAGGTGTATTAGATATGAATTAAATTCATAAAGAACCTCTTGCTCAAAGTTGAGTTGAAAGCATTTCTACCGATTAAGTTTTCATGTAAGTTCTAACTAGGGTCAACTTTAGATGAATATTTCTCCTAGACTATAGAGAGTTAGGTGGCCTAGTACCTACCAAATTAAAGGTATTTGAATTATATTTCCAACAGAATAACCGCATATTAATCTGAATCCAAAGTAAAAAGTTATGGGTATTTCAGTGAAGCACTGTCAGCTGTCAAAATCCAACAGGCTGGCTGATTGGCGTGGGAATTTCTGACGACTAACCCCGACGCCCGTGGTAACCACAACGGACCATGGTGGAAGGGTGTGAGAACCAACCAGTGATCCTATTTGACCCCCATGAAGCCCATGGTTGGGTACGATGGCCCATCAGAGACACGACAACCCTTGGAAAGCCTCGTCCAACGACTTTTCTGTATTTTTTTCAGCATTTAAGTTGGGGGTAATTTGGTCCTTTCCTTACCTCAGGTCTTTACCCATGTCTTTTAAACACCCAAAGGGGGTTATTCCTCAGAAGAACATCAACCAATCTCTAAAATCATTCTCTCATAACTCTAAGGCAAGACACCTAGGGTTTCAAGCAAGCAAGAGCATTAAAGCTCAAACAAAAAGTCTATCAAGGGTTTTCCTTCAGATTTCTTCTCCAAGTTTTCATCCCCCAGTTCCAGCCCTAGAAATTCTTCAGTAATTAGGTATGTGGATTTTCAATGAGGATCTCTTTTCACCGTCATGCCCAAAGATCAATTTTCAGTTATGATTTCTACAAATCTATAATTCTAGGGTTCATATCCAACTATGCATGTTTTACAGAATTGAACTCCTTATGATTTAATATGTTCCCGTACATGTTTTAAGAGATATTTCATGAAGTTTTACAGATATTTTCTTGAAATCCTTAGAGTTCAGATAAAATAGGCTTAGCCTGGATTTACATAATCTTCTACATAAATTAGATTTCTTTTCAAGAACATAGCATGGAATTGTAGTGTTTTCACATGAAGAAGCTTTTCTTCAGAATTTAGCCTAGTCTACTAGTACTCTGTTTTAAAGCATGAAACCAGTCAGTTATCATCCTGCAGCATTTCAGAAGAACAGAATGCTTTCAGTCTTAGCATTATGTTTTATTCTCAAATGATTATTAGTATTTGAGATATTTAGTACTTCAGTTTGCATTCATTGCTTTACATTCAGTTGAGAGTAGACTTAGTACCGAGCGGATGAAGGGATGAAGGCTCAGCTTTAAGCTTAGGTTGAGACCTTTAGTAGCAGTCCCTAAGTCCCAGAACTACAGTGCCACTGTAGGTATGAAAAGGGTCAGCTGTCAGCTTTAGGTTGGTCGCCCTTGTCCCTTGTAGACATCAGTTTAGTGGATCCATGTTAGATTTGTTTGTACCCTTGGCAAGGTATGAACACCCTTCCATCTAGAGTTACAGGTTAGCCCCACATTTAGCTCAGCTTGGAGTATGTCAGTTTATAGTAGCTCCCACAGTCCATATTCATTATTGCATGACCTTGTATTCAGTTATCCAGTTCAGTTCAGTATTATACAGTTGCATGCTTATATACTTGGTCATTGCATCAGCTTATACCTTTCAGCTTGTATTTAGTACAGTATATCAGTATTTTCAGCATGTTTAGTAGAAGAAACTCCTGAAGGATTTACTTTAAACATGACTTTTAGCATGACTCATGGTTTTCAGCTCAGTTGCACTATTTCATGATTTTAATACATCATTCATCCTTTCAGTCTATTGATCCCCTACTATAGTTTTACTTCTCTTAAAATATCATGATCTCACAGTTATAGTTCAGAAATATGATCTATACCCTCTTCAGCAAAAGATATTATATTTTACAGTTTGACTTATGCATTCTCAGACATCTATGCTTAGTTTGGTTTTTAGCTAGACTTTCAGTGTAAACATGTTTTCTCATGATTTTGAGTTAGTGCATTATCTCACATGCTCAGTACATTTCATAGTACTGAGCGCATACATTCCATGTGCTGCATTATTTTATGATGTAGGTTTCAATGCTAGCTCCCAGGATCATGGTCAGATAGATCGCAGCTTCCAATCAACAATTAAGGATGAGTTCTCCATATTCGGGAACTCCAGTCAATAGTAATCATAGAAGTTTATTTTAAGTTTGATATATTGATTAGAGATAGTTGAGGGTTATGCCCCGGCTAACTATAGTCAGTGTTAATAGAGGCTTCATAGATAGTTAGACAGTCAGTCAGTTAGTTGTATCAGCTTTCAAATGCTCTTGTATCTCAGTTACGAAAGTTCATTTTGTTATAATATTTTTAAAGAGCTCAGCACATTTCAACTTCTTCATTATCTTTCAGTCCATATTTCAGCAGTATGCAAGGCCATGGATTATCTTGGGGTCACTTATGACTCCAAGCACCGTATCGCATCAAAGGTGTAGGCTCGGGGCATGACAAACTTGGTATCAAAGTATAGAGTACAGAGTTCAAGTGTCCTAGGGTGTCTGTGAAGCCGTGTCTAATAGAGTCTTGCTTATGGGTGTGGTGTGCACCACACTTATAATTAGGAGGCTACAAGGCATTTAGGAAATATTTCCCCGTGTTCATACTCTAGATCATGCAGTAAAGTTTTTCCTTCAGAAACTTATGCAAATTTCGTGCGTTAATCCTATCAAATCATGCCCCATTTTTGAGGTGGTGGAAACAGTAAAGTTCAGATCCTATCACTGAGATGCTCTCAGATAGAGCCATCAGAAAGTTGAGAGACTGCACAAGGGCTTAAGAGGATCCCATTAATGCGTAAAGTCTACCAATCCAAAAGCATGTATCATTTTTCCATTCGTGTAGATTGAGCCCGTAGTAGAATATGCTCTAAAACCCTCTTCCAAAATCTTTACTATGAATAGCACCTTAGCAAAAAAGTATGGTTCCCTAAGAGTTTGGATAGTACAGTCACTCAAGAGTTAGTGTGAGTCAAGGTGTTATGAGCCATAAGTAGTAGAATGACCCCAGATCCAGGTGTATGAATTTACAAGTATAGTAACTATAAGGTGAGGTCGTGATGCTAGTCTTATTGAATTGACCTAGTAGGCTTGACATAGTATGTGTAGAGATTTGATTTGATTAACTTTCCATAAAGTGTGGTGGTGCAGGTATAATGTATACGTGATCCCTAGATGAACCAAAAAATCTTGACTAAGTGATGAGGTAAAGAAGAGCCCTTAAGCATTAGAAAGGTAGATTTGTACCCAGAGAAGTATGTTGTTGCATGATATTCAGAGATCTTATGGTACTATGTGTGACTAGTTTAGAAATTCTCAGGTTGTTGATTTTGGAGGAGGTCTTGTGTATATTATATGGTGTTCTTAAGAAATGAATTCAGGGGAGTATAGATGTACGATGTCGAGACCCTTAGTATAGTTTTAATTCAGTTGTTTTAGGTGAATATTGTGACACCCCAGATCTCAGACTAGCATTTAAAACCCAGAAACTCAAGAAAACTCAGAAATTCACATTTAGTGTCATCCCTCATGGGCTGACCCACGAGCATCAGAGGTTCGATTGCCCATCAAGGTCACCGTGGGAAGAGCCCAGTGGCTTTGTTAAACCAGCTTCAGCTCGATGGAAGTCCCCACAGGTGTTGGAAGTCCAACAGGCTGTGGAATAAGCCATGGGAATCCGCCAGTGCTCACCCCAGACCTCATTTGTCCTGACGGGCAGTCACCACAACCATTGTGGATGCGATAAGCCGTGGGAACTATCGTGGGGACTTTCCAGTGTACCATACTAGCCTGGTCCTTTTCGACACCCAGGTCTGATGGGCCATTGCAGGTCCAACGCTCGTCGGTAGCCCATCCGACGAAGGAAATATCTGCAATTTTTTTTAAGTCAAGGGCATTCTAGTATCTTCCCTACTCTTTTCGCTCCTACATCCCAAACTTAGAGGGGTGACTATTGAACTAAGGGGGAGATGATGGAATGAGGAACCAAGCCGAGTCTTACAACTCAACTAGTATAGAATTCTAGAAAGATCTATGATGGGATATCAATCCATTCTTATTCTAACGGATTTCCTAGCACTTCATCAAAGATGACACTATACTAAGATGTATTTGTTCCATATTCATGACTAAGTTCATGCACTCTATATAGATTCATGTCTATGCTCAGCTCCTAAAATAAACAGAAATTTCTTCAGATAGCAATCCCAGTCTTACTTTATGATTCCATGAATTTCACCTTTATATCAAGAGACTGATTACGTATAATCCCTTATCTCACAGTATGTTCAGTTTTATGCCCTCAGTCCTCAAGTTATGCCTTAATGGCTAATAGCACCAAGCTATAGCATGTAGATGCTCATATCAGATCTTTTGAACGACTCGTGCTTATGATTTCCTTGCTCAAAGTTTTATGTACTTACACCTAAACTAGTGATGGGTGGTTATACCATGTATGCTCAGAATAATCCTCTATTCAGGCCTTATGTGCTCAGTATGTGAAGTACTCGTGCCTTTTGCACTCATGTCCCTAAGTATCATCTTAAGTGACTAAGTCTCTCTATGTATGAGTCAAAATTCAGCAGTACCCCTTATCCTTGTTAATGATGCTCAGCTCAGATTCAGTGTTCATAGTCCAGAGTAGGCTTCTAGTTGCAGGTCAGGTATCAAACTAGCATTACCATGATAGGTGTAGCACTTTGTGCCTGTGAGTTAGGTTTGAACATAGTGAAACCAAGCAGTTAGGCTTAGACCTCAGTAGTTATATGTTCTAGTTTTACACTTATGGTTCTTGCTCAGCCGCCTCTTTATGATTTTGCAAGAGTCCTTATAACAGACTAGTTCAGACCTGCCAGTATCCATTTCCTAAGACTAGGAGACTTTCCATTCAGCTTAACCCATACTAGTAAGTTCAGTTTAGAAGAGAATAGTTTTCTTGTACAGTTACTCCTCTCAGTTTTATGTTCCTTTCAGTTAGTGTGATTTCTAAGAATGTGTTCATTCTTTATGAGTTTCACCTAAGAATGTATTTGAGCTATCCAGTACTTCAGTTTGCATTCATTGCTTTACATTTAGTTGGAAGTAGGCTTAGTACTGAGCGGAAGAAGGGATGAAGGCTCAGCTGTCAGCGTAGGCTGAGACCTTTATAGCAGTCCCTAAGTCCCAGAACTACGGCGCGACAGTAGGCATTAAAGGGGTCAGCTGTCAGCTTTAGGTTGGTCGCCCTTGTCCCTTATGCACATCAGTTTAGTGGATCCACGTCAGATTTATTTACACCCTTTGCAAGGTATGAACACCTTTCCATCCAGGGTTACAGGTTGGCTCTACAGTTAGCTCATCTTGAGGTATGTCAGTTAATAGTATCTCCCACAGTCCATATTCATTATTGCATAACCTTGTATTCAGTTATCCAGTTCAGTTCAGTATTATATAGTTGAATGTTTATATACTTGGTCATTGCATCAGCTTATACCTTTCAGCTTGCATTCAGTACAGTATATCAGTATTTTCAGCATGTTCAGTAGAAGAAACTCCCAAAGGATTTACTTTAAACATGAATTTTAGCATGACTCATGGTTTTCAGCTCAGTTGCACTATTTCATGATTTTCAAACATCATTCATCCTTTCAGTCTATGGATCCCCTAGTAATAGTTTTGCTTATCTTAAAATATCATGATCTCACAGTTATAGTTCAGAAATATGATTTATACCCTCTTCAGCAAAAGATATTATTTTCTACAATTTGACTTATGTATTCTCAGACATCTATGCTTTGTCCGGCTTTCAGCTAGGCTTTCAGTATACACATGTTTTCTCATGATTTTGAGTTAGTGCATTATCTCACATGCTCAGTACATTCATAGTACTGACCGCATACATTCTTTGTGCTGCATCATTTTATGATGTAGGTTTCAGTGCTAGCTCCTAGGATCATGGTCAGACAGATCGCACCTTTCAGTCAGCAATTGAGGATGAGTTCCCTTATTTAGGAACTCCAGTCAGTAGTAGTCATAGCAGTTTATTTTCAGTTTTATATATTGATTAGAGATAGTTAAGGGTCATGTCCCGGCTAACTATAGTCAGTGTTAACAGAGGCTTCATAGATAGTTAGACAGTCAGTCAGTTAGTTGTATCAATTTTCAAATGCTCTTGTATCTCAGTTATGAAAGTTCATTTTGTTATAATATTTTTAAAGAGCTCAACACATTTCAGGTTTCGCATTATCTTTTAGTCTATATTTCAGCAGTATATCAGGCCATGGGTTAGCTTGGGGTCACTTGTGACTCCAAGCACCTTGTTGCATCCAGGGTGTAGGCTCGGGGCGTGACAATATAGCAGTTTTTTTGTCATGACCCAAAATCATGTCAGAATGGTGCCTACATAATCCATCAGTGGGTAAGCCAAACCTAACAATGGGGAAGACAATAAAAACAGTTAAAGAAGAAAAGTGGAACACATAAATAAGGTATATAGGGCCAATAGAATATATACATACCAACTGTACTAAATATACAAAAGATGGCCCTAAAGTGAACAAGAAGACAAAACATACACGAGAACTAGCCCGGACTTGGTGTCATCGGTACAAGAGCGACTAAAGTACGGAGTAGCTATACAAAAGACTCTGTCTATCCAAAATACAAATTATAGACAAAAATACAAGATGGAAAGCATGTAAAGTTTCCAAGGTACTGGGAGCTCACCGCGATCCGAACTGCAACAAGCCTCGAACGATGGGAGGATTAGTGAGGCTGGCTCGTACTAGGTGTTGCATCAGAAAAATATGCAGAGTGCAGTATGAGTACCGAGATAACGGGTACCTAGTAGGCATCATAGGCCGACCGAGAACTGAAAGATAATATATAATATAAGTTAGAGAAAAGTAAGCAACTACAGGGATCCACCTAAATCTAGTTATATAACTGGAAATCAAAACTAACCGGCTAACGGGGGAGATAAGAAACAACCAAAGTAAAACCAAAGCAACCGACAATCCAAGTATGCTCCAACATGATGCAATGCGATAAGGGATGATGATGTAATGCATAAATGTTTAAAAGTAAAACTCGATATATCGCATCTAGCTCCCAGAATTTAACATCGGACACATCAACATATGCATAGAATGTAAAAACCCGAAATGTCACATCGGGAGCCCAAAATTTAACATCGGACTCATCAACATATGCAGGATCCCAGAATCGATCATTTGACTCATCAACAGAAAAGTAAATGGAGAAAAGGTCTGAAAACATCCTTCGAACCTGCATAAAAATAGTGTTTTCCTTTCCTTTCCAAAACTGATAGTAAAACCAATATAATTCCCTCTAAGGTCCGAAAATCATAGTAACTATAGTAAATCTCAAGTCTGGAACCAAAACATCGAAAATCATTCCTTTCTATGCAAATGTCATGAGAATGCAGAATGAGCACGTAAATTTCTACGTTCAGAATATATAGCACATAACAAGGCAAAACAGGGCAAACACCCTCAAATCAAGAGAAACTGACTTGGAAACTTCGTCCAAATCCAAGTTATGGTCTCGGGCCCACAGATACACACAACGGTGAAATAAAATAAGAAGAATGGAAAATAACTATGAAAACACCTAAAAGCAACCGATGTACCTCTAAAACCTCCTAAAGGCATGCTAAGGACCCTATGATAGGCATAACAATACTATGGGCTCCTAGACTAAGGATAACATGAATAATTCTAATTTATGATCCCAAATGGCCAAAATTATATAAGTAACATGATTTAAGCCTAATTCTACCTAGCATCCAACCTAACGTCTCAGTAACATATATAATATAAAATTTAACTAAACTCAGTCTAGGAAAGTAAATTGTAACCTAACTCAGGGCCGAAGTGCAAACACAAACCATCACTCATGTGAATCCCCCTTCTAAACAACCTCAAAAGCTGCCACGCTATCAAGAACATACTCTAGGTGCCAAGATAAGAAGAATGACGCCCATATTGCTATATGGAAATTCGAGCCAATAATTGGGTCAAAAAGTGACCCTCGGGGCCTGCATGATGAAACAGAAATTAAAAATCACAATTATGTTAGCAATGGGTTAGAGAAACCATACCCAAAAGTTGGGCACGAATGGGACTCGTTTCGAGGCCCAAAATAACCCCAAAGTCCAACTAGTTCAATAGAATTCACAAGGGGAAAACCAACAGAAACTTTCGAGATTAAGGAGAATTAAATCAGCGGAGAAGACAAGGGGGATAGAGGGGACTTACCAGATGAAGAAGATTGAGCAATGGAGTTGAAGCCGAAGCTTGAGAGCTTATCAATGGAGAAATTTCATAATTGTGGAGGAGAAAACAAAGTTGGTAGCTTAAAAAGCTGCCAGGGGTCATTCATCGCGATCGCGAAGGACCCCATGCGGCCATGATAATGAGCTGGCCAGACCATCACGGTTGCGATGGTCTAGCCACGCAATTGCGTAGAACAAGTTAGAATGGGTCCCATCTTGCTTCAACGCGATTACTGGGATCAACCTACGCGATCGCGATGGCCAAGAAGCTAGACCATCACAAACGCGATGGCCACCTCGCGGTTGCGATGACCAAACTAGTCTGCAACAGACAGCAGCAGCGGTTGCGATGACCAAACTAGTCTGCAACAGACAGCAACCCCGTGAACACAAACCAACCATGCTACCCTATCAGAAACAGCATTCCGGACTCAACGAAAATGATGAAACTCCCAACAGAGATTGTTTTAATGAAAAGTGGGCCCCATGCCCAAAACCAACTCGGAACTCAATACCCTAAAACAAGTCCAGAAGCCTCAAAACCTGAACCAAAGGTCCCTCTAGCCCAAAGTCGATATTCCAAAGCTAACAGCAGTGACGAAATTTCCATCCGAGGCCATCTTCTCCAAATGTTGACCGAAGTCAACCCCACAAGTAAAACTAGCTTGAAAACACAAAAACAATACAAAGCCAAACAAAAAGCACTCAGACCCAGACCAAGGGGTCCCACTAGACCAAAATCCCTATTCCGGAGCTAATGGAACTATCGAAAGTTGATTCTGAGCGAGTTTACCAAAAAAGTTGACCGAAGGGAAAGATTAGCTAAGTTCAAGTTCTAAAATAGAGAAATAGCCATAACGACCTAACGAATAGCCCGAGCACTGAACCGTCAGTCCCGGCAAGTCATAAATGACCTATAGCCACTGCAGGAAAGCTTGAAACACGGAAAAGTACAAAAAATAGGAAAATGACCTAGAGGGTCATTACAACATCCACTATTAAAAGGACTTTCGTCCTTAAAAGTTAGAGAAAAGATGGTACCTAAAGATTCGAAAAGGCGAGGATAGCGAATCCGCATGTCGGTCTCAATCTCCCAAGTAGCCTTCTCGACGAAATGATGCCACCACTGAACCTTAACTAACGAAATCTCCTTGGACCTCAACTTCCTAACCTGCCTGTCAAAAATAGAAATAGGTTCCTCTTCAAAGGCTAAAGACTCATCCAACTTAACCGAGTCCAACTGAAGCACGTGAAACTCATCTGGAATGTACTGATGCGGCATAGAGATATGAAAAACTGGTGGGACACTAGAAAGAGCGGGAGGCAAGTCCAACTCATAAGCAACCTCCCCAATGCGATGAAGGATCTCAAATGGCCCAATGAACCTACGACTGAGCTTACCTTTCCTCCCAAACCTCATCACACCCTTCATGGGCGACACCCGAAGGAACACACAGTCACTAACCATGAAATATAGATCTCAAACTCGCTGATCAACATAACTCTTTTGCCTACTCTGGGCAGTGCGAAGTCTCTCCTGGATGACCCAAACTCTATCAATAGAATCACGAAGCAAGTCAGTACCCCATGGCCTAACCTCGTAAGCATCAAATAAACCCACCATAGATCTGCACCGCCTACCATACAAAGCCTCGAACGGAGCCATCTGAATGCTAGAATGGTAACTATTATTATATGCAAACTCTTCCAAGGATAAACACTGGTCCCACTGACCCTCGAAATCAATAACATAGGCTCGCAACATATCCTTTAGAACCTGAATTATACATTTTAACTGACTGTCTGTCTACGGATGAAAAGCGGTGTTAAGCTCAACTCTAGTACCCAACTCTCTCTGAATAGACCTCTAGAAATACAAAGTGAACTGAGTACCATGGTCAGAAATGATAACAACTGGCACACCGTGCAAACAGACAATCTCTCGAATGTAGATCTGAGCCAACCTCTCAGAACTGTAGGAAGTCTGAACCGGCAGAAAGTGAGCAGACTTTGTCAACCTATCAAGAATGACCCAAATAGCATCAATCTCCACAAGGTACATGGAAACCCAACTAAAAAATCCATAGCTATTCGCTCCCATTTCAACTCCTGAATGGGTAGCCTCTAAGACAAACCGCCTGTCCTTTGGTGCTCAAACTTCACCTGCTGATAGTTCAAGCACATAGACACAAAAGCTGAAATATCCCTCTTCATCACACAACACTAGTAGTGCTGCCTCAAGTTACGATACATCTTAGCTGCCCCAGGACGAATGGAATATCTAGAACAATGAGCCTCCTCCAAGATCAGTTTAACCAACTCACCAACTCTAGGAACGCAGATACGACCCTCGATTCTCAAAACACCCTCTGAATCTAAGTTCGCCTTCCTAGCCTCACCGCTCAACACCTTGTCACGAATGATCCTCAACCTCGCATCATCAAATTGTTGTGCCTGAATCTGCTCCAACAAGGAAGATCTAGTCTCAACACAAGAAAGAATATGGCCCGGCTCAGAAATGTCAAATCTAACTAACTTGTTAGCCAAGGACTGGATTTCTTAAGCTAAAGGTTGCTCCTCTGTCTCTAAGAATTACAAGCTACCCATACTCACTGCCTTCTGGCTCAAGGCATCCGCTACCATATTTGCCTTTCCCGGATGATAACGGATACAGATGTCATAGTCCTTTAGTAACTCCAACCACCTACGCTTCCTCAAATTTAAATCCTTCTGGGTGAAAATGTAATGAAGACAACAATAGTAAGTGAAGATCTCACAATGCACACCATAAAGATAATGCCTCCAAATCTTTAATGCCAACACTACCACAGCCAACTCCAAGTCATGTATGGGGTAGTTCCTCTAGTGAAACTTTAACTGTCTGGAAGCATAAGCAATAACCCGGCCCTGATGTATCAATACATAAATCACAACTTCTAAATAAATATTTCAATTACACGCACGATACTTATAAAGTTCTTAGGTTTAGACTCGTAATTCGCCAACGCACGATTTTGATACTCAAGAATTCTCTCGGGATCCTCCCTTATTTTTTATAACTGTTTCAGAACTGAAATGGCATTTTAAAACGTGACGTCGAGGCTTAAATCGCGTTTAACCCGACCCGGTTCGCGACCCGGTTCGCAACCCATTTTCTGCCAGACAGTCCGCGGTAAAACAGTCATAACTCTTTACTCCAAGATCAGTTGGACGTGAGGTTTTGTGCGTTGGAAACTAGACTCGTAGACCTTCGATTTGGTATTTTGGGGGACTTATAACTCTGTATATATTAAGAGAAAAGCCTCGAGACATTTGACCCAAAGTACAGGAAATTTGTTAACAAACTTACGATATCTTTTGTCGATTTGCTTGACTTCAAACTTAAACGTGGAAATGACCGGAAGGGTCATTACATCATGCCAACTTTCAGAGGCTATTCGAAAGGGGAATGCACATGAGTGACGACTCGTGTTTGCAATTTGGCCTTGAAGTAGGTTACAGTTTACTTTTCTAGGCTAAGTTTAGTTAGATTTTATATTATATATGTTACTGGAATGTTAAGTTGGACTCTAGGTAGAATTAGGCTTAAATCATGTTACTTATATTATTTTAGCCATTTCAGATCATAGATTAGAATTATTTATGTTTTCCTTAATCTAGGAGCTCGTAGTATTGTTATGCCTATCATAGTGTCCTTAGCATTCTTTTAGGAGGTTTTAGAGGTAGAGCGGTTGCTTTTAGCTATTTTCGTAGTTATTTTCCATTCTTCCCATTTTATTTCACCATTGTGTGTATTTGTGGGCCCGAGGCCATAGCTTGGATTTGGACAGAGTTCCAGGTCAGTTTCTCTTGATTTGAGGGTGTTTTGCACTGTTTTGCCTTGTTATGTGCTATATATTCTGAACGTGGAAATTTACATGCTCATTCTGCATTCTCATGCCATTTGCATAGAAATGAATGATTTTTGAGGTTTCGGTTCTAGACTTGAGATATACTATAGTTATTATGATTTTTGGACCTTAGAGGGAATTATTTTTGTTTTACTATTGGTTTTGGAAAGGAAAGGAAAACACTATTTTTATGCCAGTCCGAGTGACGTCTCCAGACTTTTTCTCTATTTACTTTTCTGTTGACGAGTTCGATGATTGATTCCGGGTGCCTGCATATGTTGATGAGTCCGATGTTAAATTCCAGGCACCCAATGTGGCATTTTGGGATTTTACTTTCTATGTATATGTTGATGACTCCGATGTTAAATTCCAGGTGCCCGATGAGATATTTCGGGTTTTACTTTTAAACATTTATGCATCACATCATCATCCCTCATCGCATTGCATCATGTTAGAGCATACTTGAATTGTCGATTGCCTTGGTTTTACTTTGGTTGTTGCTTATCTCCCCAGTTAACCGGTTAGTGTTGATTTTCAATTTTATAACTAGATTTAAGTGGATCCCTGTAGTTGCTTACTTTTCTGTAACTTATATTATATATTATCTTTCTACGCTCGGTCGGCCTATGACACGTACTGGGTACCAATTGTCTTAGTATTTATACTGCACTCTGCATCTTTTTCTGATGTAGTACCTAGTGTGAGCCACCTTCACTGATCATCCCATCATTTGAGGCATGTTGCAGTGTGGATCGCGGTGAGCTCTCATAACCTTGGAGACTTTACATGCTTTCCATCTTATATATTTGTCTTTACTTTATATTTTGGATAGACAGAGTCTGTTGTATAGCTACTCCGTACTTTAGTCGCTCTTGTACCGGTGACACCAGGTCTGAGTTGGTGCTCGTGTATGTTTTGTCTTCTTGGTCATTTTAGGGCCATCTTTTGTATATTTAGTACAGTTGGTATGTATATATGCTATTGGCCCTATCTCCCTTATTTATGTCTTCTGCTTTTCTTCTTTAACTTCTTTTATTGTCTTCATTATTGGGTTTGGCTTGCCTATTGAGGGGTTATGGAGCGCCATCATGGCCCGGTTTTGGGTCGTGACAGAGTTGTATCAGAGCACTAGGTTTACCAGTCTCACCAGTAGAAGAGCAAAGTGTCTTGTAGAGTCTCGTGGATCGGTATGATGATGTCCATATCTAATCTGTGAGAGGCTATAGGACATTCTTAGGAAAGAGTTCATCTTGTTAATTCCTTTTTGTGCTTCCTTGACTTTATCAACTTTTAAATATCTTTGTTTCACTCTTTCTCAGATTGTTCAGACGAGATCTAGAGTGGGTGAGGATGAGGCCCCTGCGCCTACAGTTAGAGCCCCAGATAGGGGACTGGGTAGAGGTCAACCTAGGGGTCAAGGTAGGGGATGGGATGTGGCGCCACCTCAGGCCTGGGCTAGACTAACGTCACAAGATCCTAAGGATAGGGTTGAGGAGGTTCAGTATGAGCCAGAGGGTGTGGGGCCATCCCAGCATCCAACAGGTTTTGTGGCTACTCCAGTACTGCAGAACACTTTGGTTTTGTCACTTAGGTTTATTGAGGGTATGACTCCACCAGTAGCTTTACCAGGTACTCTGATTGGTTCTCAGGTTAGAGATGAGGCTCACACTTTATCCCAGGCAGCGACCCAGGGTTCAAGAGCACAGCCTGCTGCTGCGGCTCCTAGATTAGAGGTATTTCCGATCCCTATAGTTGCTCCACCCATTCTAGTGGGGCCCGTCATATCTTCTGAGGAGCAGAAGATGCTTGGTAGGTTTCTGAGATTGGGTCCTCCGAGGTTTTCAGGTGCTTCTAGGGAGGATGCACATGAGTTTCTAACTAGCTGCTAGGAGAGATTGCATAATTTGGGGTTGGTTGAGTCACACAGAGAAGATTACATCGGGTTTTAGCTGGATGGTCTAGTGAAATAGTGGTAGAGGTTATATGTAGCTTGCAGACTAGCTGGGTCACCTCCGCTTACTTGGGCATAGTTCTCCACAGCTTTTTTGGAGAAGTATGTACCGCATAGCATGAGGGAGAATTTGATGGATTAGGTTGCTGGGTTGGAGCAGGGCTGCATGTTTGTTTCTGAGTATGAGGTTTGCTTCTACCAGTTTTCTAGGCACGCCACTATGGTTCTGCCCACCAAGCATGAGAGGGTGCATCACTTTGTTCGAGGATTGACTTTACACCTTCGCTTGGCTACAGAGGGTATGGTAGCTTCAGGCTTGTCCTTTCTTTAGGTAGTAGACGATGCACGCACTATTGAGGGTATACTTTGTGAGGCCGAAGTGGGCAGCGATAAGAGACCCCGCCATCATGGCAGTTTTAGCGGTTCACAGACCCGTGGTAGCGGCTACTATGGTAGAGTTTAACACCAACTGTGTTTCCAGTCGAGCTGACCTATTCAGGCAATGTTACAGATTGCTGAGGGTCAGAGTATCCAGAGTATTATTCCTACTCCATGAGGTGCTCATTCAGGGTCCACAAGTCATGATAGTCATTCTGATTAAGACGGGTCATCACAGCGGGGCACATTCGTTGTTATGCGTGTGGTAAGATAGGGCACTTTGCTAGAGAGTGACCATCGGTATTACATCAGAGGCAATAAGATCAGATAGGTCAGGCCCCTAGGGCTCTAGCACCACCATCCAGAGTCGATGCAGAGGGTAGTAGGGGTGGTCCCCAGGGTACTAGAGGTGGTCCTCAGTCTGGTACATCAGGTAGTCGTGGTGGTCAGGGCCACATGTATGCACTTTTGGGCTAGAGAAAGGCTGAAGCTTCAAATGCTGTTATCACATGTATGATCTCTTTCCGTCATTAATCTACTTCTGCTTTGTTTGATCCGGGGTCTACATTCTCCTATGTATCTGCTTATTATGCTACTCGTCTAGAGTCTGCTTGTGAGTCAATGCCTACGCCCTTGCATGTATCTACCTGAGTAGGATATTCTTTAGTAGTGGATTAGTTGTATTGGGCTTGTGTGGTGACTATCCTGGGGTACGACACGTGGGTAGACTTGGTTATACTTGATATGATTGATTTCGAAGTGATCTTAGGGATGGATTCAGTGTCTCCTTACCATGCAGTTTTGGACTACTTCTCCAAGACTATTACTCTACGAATGCCTGGTATCCCTCCTATCATATGAAAGGGTACCGATAGCCACATGTCCAGGGGAGTTATATATTTTCTGAGCGCCCAACTGTTGGTGCTGAAGGGGTTCTTAGCTTATCTTGCCTACGTCCATGATACTAGTGCCACCACGCCTTTCCTTAAGTTAGTTTCTATGGTTTTCATGTATTCGGATGTGTTTCTTTCTGATCTTTTGGGTCTTCTTCCTAAGCGTGACATTGACTTTAGTATTGATGTTGAGTCGAGCACTCAACCCATTTCTATTCTGCCATATCAAATGGTACCAGTTGAGTTGAGGTAGCTTAATGATCAGCTCTATGATCTGTTGAGTAGAGGGTTCATCAGGCCTAGTGTGTCTCCGTGGGGTGCTCCGGTTCTGTTTCTGAAGAAGTAGGATGGGTCATAGTTGAATAAGGTGACAGTGAAGAACAAGTATCTGATGATGCGTATTGATGATTTGTTTGACCAGCTACAGGGGGCAACAATGTTCTCTAAGATTAACTTGAGGTCCGGTTATCACCAGTTGAGGATCAGGGCTGTGGACATCCCAAAGAATGCATTTAGGACTCAGTACGGTCATTATGAGTTCCTAGTCATGTCTTTTCAGTTGACTAATGCCCCAGCAGTATTTATAGAGTTGATGAACCGTGTGTTTAGTGCCTACTTAGACTCATTTGTGATTGTGTTCATCGATGACATTTTGATATATTCGAGGAGTAGAGAGGAGCATGAACAACATCTTCGAGTTGTACTCCAGACCTTGTGAGACCATTAGTTATATGCCAAATTCACTAAATGTGAGTTTTGGCTTGAGTCTGTGGCATTCCTAGGGCACGTGGTGTCCAAGAATGGGATTATGGTGGATCCAATGAAGATTGCATTAGTTCATGACTGGGCTAGGCCTACTTCTCCTACCGAGGTTTGCAGTTTCATCTGGTTGGCAGGTTACTACAGACGATTTATGGAGGGGTTTTCTTCTATAGCAGCTTCATTGACTAGATTGACTTAGAAGAATGTACCCTTCCAATAGTCAGATGAGTGTGAGGTAAGCTTCCTGAAGCTCAAGGCCTTGTTGACTTCTACTCTGATTCTTACTCTTCTGGTCGAGGTCCAGGGGTTTACTGTGTATTGTGATGCTTCAGGTAGTGGTTTTGAATTATTGCCTTTGTAAAATATTTTAAAGGTTTATGAAAAATATCTTTGATACGATATAAGTGTATACGTATTTATTTTATAAAGTTTTTATACTCCGTAATATTTTAACGGAGATAGTAAATTTAATTATGTTGAAAACTATTATTATAATATAGTAGGTTTTGTTTGAAATAATTTTCTATGAATTATGGTATATTTAAAATATTATATATATTTTACCACGAGCTTATGCAATACCCGAATATATTTGTGTAATGAGATAAATATTAACCTTGTGGCACCACCCCACCTCACACGTGGAAGTGGGGGGATGACACAACACATAAGAAATTGAAATGGTGGCAGCATAGTGGGTTTTTTCAATTAAATAATAGGAAGTTGGTAACTAGCTAAGTGATGTATATATTGTATACATCTGCCAACTTTTGTATTTTTTTGGGGGGAGCATTAAAGTTCCTTACAATCCAATCCCAGATGTTACTATTTTATTAAATTTCATTCAAGTTTGATTTCATTTTGGAGCTTTTCGGAGCGGTTCGAGCTCGGAAATCGTTGTCTTAACAGCTTGTTGTCGGACGACAGGTAGGTTACGGTTTATTCTCCCTAGACTCCGCATATATAGAATAAAATTGTATTAGTGGGCATCCTTGGGTTGGTTATTAGGTTGGTACCACAGACCTCGACCGCTTTATTCATGTCCGCCTATTTTTATTCCTCCGTTGCTTGTAGTATTTGCGGATATATTTTATTTACCCTTGTGGTCCTGTGAGGCCTTGTTGACTCTGGAACATAGAAGGTGGGAATTTGGGAATGTCCGCGAGTCCCGGGCATAGAATTATCCTTCTAGGCTGGTTATGCTTGCTGAGTAGCTGTGGGCCTGTGCAGGGTCAATAGGTTGATTGTGAACTGCGGGGCAGCTATTGTGTGTGATCATACCATTTCCATGCATATAAAGAGGTTTTATCCATGTTTTACTGTGGTTTGGCTTCGGGGCTACTGGCACTGTTTTCTAAACCTTGCATGGCCCGGGGGGCCCGTTTTTGATGGAAATGATTTGGAAATGGTTGATTTCACTTGTGGAGATTTTTGGGCAAGAAAGTAAAATTATGTTGAAAATCATCAGTTTTATGATTTTCGCTAGACTCGGCAGGGCCGGGGTGCTAGTTGAGTTTTCTTGTTACTTGAGATGATTTTAGCCTCGGTTGGACTGAGCACCTGAGATGACTTTTTACTGTTTAGACCCGGCTACGCCCGGGCACCCTGGGAGGGGTTTTTGAGATATTTTCCTACTATTTTTAGTCCTGGACAGGGTCTGGCATGCATATTCGAGACTGGGGCTCTATCTTGATATCGAGACTGGGTCTCTATCTTGATACATGTTCTGATACTGAGATTTAGTATGGGGTCTGGGACCTCCATGGACCTTGCTATCCGGGCCAGGGGCTACGGGCTGCGTGTGCCGGAAGAGGGGTATACGGGGGAGTAGAGGTATACGGGCAGAGTCCTTCCATGGAACCTACCTGCTGGGCAGAATCGGCGCCGGAGGAGGTACATACAGAGATACTATGGCACTTGAGATCTTCATGCATCATATCATTCATGGTTCGAGGTTCCACCCTGGTTTGCTGTTTGCTGATTGTACGCTCCGGTAGTATGGGATGCCGGAGGGTTTGTTTTCACTTGTTTGTGTTCCTCGGTTGTATGGGCGGCCAGGGGACTTTAGGTAGACTTTTGCTTTTTACTTATAGAATTGTTCTCTATTATGGATAAGTGTGAGATTGGTGTGATTAGTTGAGTTTGATTCATGTCTTTGAGCCTGCCTATTGTCACTCGTTCTCTCTTCTTATTACACTTGAGGTTACCGGTATACCATCCATTTCGTAAACTTATTTTATATACACTGTTATTGCAAGGACCCCAGGTGCGTTGTTTCTTACTTTCACCTGTGCCTTTGGTGTGTATATTCTGCTTACTAGCCTTATATGTGGTTCTGTTGATTTCCCTCTGGGCTAGTTCTTGTGTACCTTTCGTTGATTTCTGTGACTACTTGCTTCTATTCTATCCATTACTGCTCTTTTATGTTATATGTACCCAGTCGGCCTATGATACCTACTGGGTACCTTATGCTTCGCATTTGGTGCTCACCCCTACCCCTTGCATCTTTGGGTGCAGATCCTAGCATGGGCCATCGCCGTTAGATCGCTGTGATTCGTGCTTGGAGATCTGTTGAAGACTACCTCAGGCTGAGGGTGAGCTCTTGGCGATCGGAGCTTAGCTTTAGTTTATCTTTTGCTTCATGTACTCTATTACCATTCAGAGACATCTGTATATATAGTTTTGGTTTATTTGCACTCATGTATGTAGTTTGGCTCTGTACTATGATACCAGGTCTTGGGGTTTGATTTGATTTCCGCATATGTATATGTATACACTCCTGTTATCTATTCTTTTGCTTGTTTGTTAGATAGTAGCCCATTACTAACTGTCCTGGGCTACGGGGATTGGTTCGCCTACTGGGGGGTTGTAGGCACCATCATGACCGAGAAATCGGGTCGTGACAACTTGGTATCAGAGCTTTAGGTTCACCGGTGTCATCGGTATAGGAGCCAATGTCTAGTAGAGTCCTGCGGATCGGGGCGGAGATGTCCGTACTCAATCTTTGGGAGGCTACGGTGGCATTTTAGGAAATTTGACTCTTTCATTGCTTCTGTGTCGTGCGTTTTACCCTTGAAGTTTCTGGAGATCTCATTTATTCTACTTCATTCTTCCGCAGATGGTTCGTACGAGATCATCGGCATCACGCGAGGATGAGCCTCCCACTCCAGCTAGGGGTAGAGGACGCCCTCGATCAGTGGCACCTGCTAGAGCTGCTAGCGTGGAGATAGAGCCCGAGCAGCATGTGGATCAGGGGGCAGCCCAGGTACCACCAGCTCCAGCGCCAGCTCCAGTACCAGTTCCAGCACTAGTACCAGCTCCAGTGCCCACTTATGTGCCAGCTCCAGCCACAGCTCAGTCTCCAGATATTCGGGGATTACTATTACAGCTTTTGGGTGCGATTGGAGAGCGGCCTTCTGAGGTAGCACAGACATCCGCTCAGGGGGCAGCCCTGGGTGCACAGAGCTCAGGAGCGCAGCCGGCTACTATGGCTCCCCTTGCAGAGGTTATTCCGGTTCCATCTGTTGCACAGCCTCTTGCTCCTCGCCCAGCTATGACAGAGTCAGAGCAGAAGGCGTTGGGTAGGTTTTTGAGGTTAGCACCTCCGAGGTTTGCGGGTACTTCTGGACAGGATCCACATGACTTTATTACCACCTGTGAGGAGATGTTGCATCATCTGGGTTTGTTGGAGACCCACGGGGTTGGTTATACTACCTACCAGTTGGAGGGCCCAGCGAAGTTATGGTGGAGGGCTCAGGTTGCTTGTAGACCACCATCGTCACCTCCTTTGACCTGGTCTGAGTTTTATGAGGCCTTTATGGCCAAGTTCCTACCCCAGAGTGATCGGGAGCGTTGCAGGGAGCAGTTTACTCACCTTGTACAGGGGACTATGACTATCTCGGAGTATGAGACCCGTTTCCATCAGCTAGCACCGTTCGGAGCTATGATCATTCCTACCGAGGCTGATAGGATTCGCAGATTTGTATGGGGTTTGAGGCCAGAGATCAGGCAGCCAGCTGAGATATTGATTGCCAGTGGCCGGTCATTTCAGGCTATTGTAGATTATGCGCGCACTGTGGAGGACTTACAGCGACATGATCAGGGGTCCAGAGATAAGAGGCCTCGACATCAGGGTGTCTATAGTGGTTCCAGATATGGCGGTAGAGGTCCTGGCCAGTGGAGTCAGAGTTATCATCCACAGCAGTACCAGGGTCAGTCCAGCCGACCGGTTCAGGTTTCCCTTCAGACTTTTGGTAGTACCCAGTTCGAGCAGGGTCAGGGCAGCCATCAGGGCTATAGCGACCAGTCTTCGAGGGGTACAATTTCGGGGGCATCAGGCCGTGGTGGTCATTCGGGATTTGCGGGTTCATCTCGACTGAGTAGGCCATCAAGGGCTTGTTTTACTTGTGGTGCGATAGGTCACTTTGCTAGAGATTGCCCTCAGCAGGGTACAGTTCAGTTGGCCGAGCCTTTACGAGTAGTTCAGCCCCCAGCTAGAGGGGGTGGTCATCAGAGTAGAGGTAGTGCGCCACGCGGCAGAGCAGGTGGTAGGGATGGCGGTCGGGCAGGTGGAGGTCGTCGTCAGTTTTACGCGGTCCCTAGGAGACCAGAGGCAGAGGCCTCAGATGCTGTGAGTACAGGTACGATTTCTGTGTGCCATCAGTCTGCTATGGCTTTATTTGATCCTGGATCCACTTGTTCATATGTATCTGCCTACTTTGTGCCTTGTTTGGGGTTGGCTAGTGAGCCATTAGCTGTTCCTGTTTCTGTTTTGACCCCAGTAGGAGATTCTTTAGTAGTGGATCGGATTGTGAGATCCTGTATGTTATCTATTGGTGATTCAGAGACTTGGGGTGACTTGATGATTCTTGATATGCTAGATTTTGATGTGATACTGGGCATGGACTGGTTATCCCCTCACCGTGTGGTTTTGGATTGTTATGCCAAGACCATTACCATAGCTGTGCCCGGTGTATCCCCGGTTGTGTGGCAGGGTTCTGTTAGCCATGCACCATCTGGGATCATCTCTTGTCTTCGAGCTAGAAAGTTGATTTCCCGTGGGTGTTTAGCTTATCTAGCATATGTCCGAGATGTTAGTGCTGACCCTACTTCTCCTGAGTCTGTTCCTGTGGTTAGAGACTTCCTCGATGTGTTTCCTACCGACCTGCCAGGCCTTCCACCTGAGAGAGATATTGATTTTGCTATTGAGTTGGAGCCGGGCACTAGGCCCATTTCTATTTCTCCTTACCGTATGGCTCCTGCTGAGTTGAGGGAGCTTAAGGAGCAGCTCCAGGATCTGTTAGCTAAGGGGTTTGTTAGACCTAGTGTGTCGCCTTGGGGTGCTCCTGTTCTCTTCGTGAAGAAGAAGGATGGGTCGATGCGCATGTGTATTGATTACCGGCAGCTGAATAGGGTGACAGTGAAGAATAGGTATCCGTTGCCGAGGATTGATGATTTGTTTGACCAGCTTCAGGGTTCAGTCGTGTTTTCGAAGATTGATTTGAGGTCTGGCTACCATCAGTTGAGGATTAGGGCGGAGGACATCCCTAAGACAGCATTCAGGACACGTTATGGCCATTATGAGTTCCTGGTGATGTCTTTTGGGTTGACTAATGCCCCCGCAGCCTTTATGAACTTGATGCACAGGGTTCTTGGCCCGTATTTGGACTCATTTGTGATAGTTTTTATAGACGACATCTTGGTATACTCGCGTAGTAGAGATGAGCATGAGCAGCACTTGAGGGTTATACTCCAGACTTTGAGAGATCATCGGCTTTATGCCAAGTTCTCAAAGTGCGAGTTTTGGCTTGAGTCAGTTGCATTCCTAGGGCACGTGGTGTCTAAGGATGGGATTAGGGTTGATCCGGGAAAGATTTCAGCGGTTTGTGAGTGGCCTAGACCTACTACTGTTACTGAGGTTCGCAGCTTTATTGGGTTAGCGGGTTACTACAGACGGTTCGTTGAGGGGTTTTCTTCCATAGCAGCACCCTTGACTATGCTGACTAGGAAGGATATCCCATTTCAGTGGTCGGATCAGTGTGAGGATAGCTTCCAGAGGCTTAAGGCCTTATTGACTTCAGCTCCAGTGTTGACTTTGCCGGTTGAGGGTCAGAGCTTCTCCGTGTATTGTGATGCTTCTGGGGTTGGTCTTGGTTGTGTGTTGATGCAGCAGGGTCGAGTAATAGCATATGCGTCGAGGCAGCTGAAGGTTCACGAGCGCAACTACCCCACTCATGACTTAGAGTTGGCGGCGGTAGTTTTCGCGCTCAAGATCTGGAGGCATTATTTATATGGAGTTCACTGTGATATCTTCACCGATCACCGTAGTCTTCAGTATATCACGAGTCAGCGGGAGTTGAACTCGAGACAGAGGAGATGGGTCGAGTTACTGAAGGACTATGACTTCACTATTCTGTATCATCCGGGCAAGGCAAACGTGGTAGCGGATGCCTTGAGTCGGAAGACAGTGAGTATGGGTAGCCTAGCTTCTCTTTCAGTTTCAGAGCGACCGTTGGCCTTGGACATCCAGTCCTTGGCTAACCGTCTGGTTAGGCTGGACTTGTCGGATCCTAGCAGGGTTCTCGCCAGTGTTGAGGTTCGTTCTACTTTGATTGATCAGATTCAGGGCCGTCAGTTTGAGGATCAGCAGTTGTGTGACCTTCGTGATCGGGTTGTTCAGGGTGAGACCAGTCGGGCTACTCTAGATTCAGATGGGGTTCTGAGGTTTGATAGTCGCTTTGTGTTCCGAGGGTTAGTGATTTGATTCAGTTGATACATCGTGAGGCACATTGTACTAGATATTCCATTCACCCTGGCACAGCGAAGATGTATAGAGACTTGAGGCAGCTTTACTGGTGGAGTGGTATGAAGCGGGATATAGCGGAGTTTGTATCTCGGTGCTTGAACTGTCAGCAGGTTAAGTTCGAGCACATGAGACCTGGTGGTTTGATGCAGCGACTTCTCATTCCTGAGTGGAAGTGGGAAGGGATTACTATGGACTTCGTGGTTGGTTTGCCTCGTACTTCTCATGGGTTTGATTCCATATGGGTGATTGTTGATACGGCTGACTAAGTCAGCACATTTCTTGCCGGTTCAGACTTCTTATGGTGCAGAGAGGTTAGCTCAGATCTACCTTCGTGAGATTGTTCGATTGCACGGGGTCCCAGCTTCTATTATTTCAGATCGCGGCACTCAGTTCACATCTCAGTTCTGGAGGGCTATTCAGCGAGATTTTGGTACAGAGGTTCATCTTATCACCGCTTTCCACCCTCAGACAGATGGCCAGTCCGAGAGGACCATTCAGATTTTGGAGGACATGCTTCGAACTCGTGTTCTTGACTTTGGAGGTTCTTGGGATGAGTTTGTTCCCTTGGCAGAGTTTGCTTATAATAATAGCTTCCATTCGAGTATCGGCATGGCACCTTTTGAGGCTTTGTATGGCAGGCGTTGCAGATCACCGGTAGGTTGGTTTGATGGTTTTAGTGTTGGGCCACAGAGCACAGATTTGGTTTTAGTGTTGGGCCACAGAGCACAGATTTGCTTCGAGATTCCTTAGACCGAGTTCCGAGTGATTAGGACAGACTTCGGCCCAGCTCAGAGCAGGCAGAAAGTTATTTGCCTGATCGTAGGGCTTCGTGCCTTGGAGTTTAGTGTCGGTGACTTGGGTGTTCTGCCGTGTATCACCGTAAGGGCTGGATGAGATGTTTAGGTAGGCGGGGCAAGCTAGCCCCAGGTAACATTGGTCGTTTTGAGATTCTGCAGAGGTTGGTAGCGTTGCCTATCATTAGCCTTACCTCCGATGTTTTCAGCTATACATCCTGTATTTCATGTTTCGATGCTGCGTCGGTATGTTCCAGATGAGTCTCATGTGTTGCAGTGGGATTCAGTTCAGTTGGATGAGGGTTTAGCCTTTGTTGAGGAGCCGGCAGCTATTTTGGCCAGAGATGTCAGTAGATTGAGGTCTCGAGAGATCCCGGTTGTTAAGGTTCAGTGGAGGCACCGTACAGTCGAGGAGGCTACCTGGGAGACCGAGAGAGATATGCGGGATCAGTATCCGCAGCTATTTTAGCCTTCAGGTACCCCCTTGACCTTGACTTTCGAGGACGAAAGCCCTTTTTAGAGGATGATGTAATGACCCTGTCGGTCATTCCACCTGTTTAGTTTTGATATACAAGCAAATCGACAAAAAGATCTTATCGTAAGTTTCTTTGTAACAAATTTTCCTGAAACTTTTGGGTTCAAATTGTCTCGCAGGCTTTTCTCTCCAATATATTAAAGAGCTTAGAAGTCCCCCCGAAATACCAAATCGAAAAGCTGTCTACGAGTTCTAGTTTCCAACGCACAAAACCTCACGTCCAACTGATTCTGGAGTAAAGAGTTAATGACTGTTTTACCGCGGACTGTCTTGGCAGAAAACGGGTGCGAACCGCCCAACGGGGCGTTTCGCGCAACCGGGACGGTGATTAAACGCGCTTTAAGCCTCGACGTCACGTTTTAAAATGCCATTTCAGTTCCGAAACAGTTATAAATAATAAGGGAGGATCCCGAGAGAATTCTTGAGTATCAAAATCGTGCGTTGGCGAATTACGAGTCTAAACCTAAGAACTTTATAAGTATCGTGCGTGTAATTGAAATATTTATTTAGAAGTTGAATTTGGTAAAAATTATATTATTATTGCCTTTTTAAAATATTTTAAAGGTTTATGAAAAATATCTTTGATACGATATAAGTGTATACGTATTTATTTTATAAAGTTTTTATACTCCGTAATATTTTAACGGAGATAGTAAATTAAATTATGTTGAAAACTATTATTATAATATAGTAGGTTTTGTTTGAAATAATTTTCTATGAATTATGGTATATTTAAAATATTATATATATTTTACCACGAGCTTATGCAATACCCGAATATATTTGTGTAATGAGATAAATATTAACCTTGTGGCACCACCCCACCTCACACGTGGAAGTGGGGGGATGACACAACACATAAGAAATTGAAATGGTGGCAGCATAGTGGGTTTTTTCAATTAAATAATAGGAAGTTGGTAACTAGCTAAGTGATGTATATATTGTATACATCTGCCAACTTTTGTATTTTTTTGGGGGGAGCATTAAAGTTCCTTACAATCCAATCCCACATGTTACTATTTTATTAAATTTCATTCAAGTTTGATTTCATTTTGGAGCTTTTCGGAGCGGTTCGAGCTCGGAAATCGTTGTCTTAACAGCTTGTTGTCGGACGACAGGTAGGTTACGGTTTATTCTCCCTAGACTCCGCATATATAGAATAAAATTGTATTAGTGGGCATCCTTGGGTTGGTTATTAGGTTGGTACCACAGACCTCGACCGCTTTATTCATGTCCGCCTATTTTTATTCCTCCGTTGCTTGTAGTATTTGCGGATATATTTTATTTACCCTTGTGGTCCTGTGAGGCCTTGTTGACTCTGGAACATAGAAGGTGGAATTTTGGGAATGTCCGCGAGTCCCGGGCATAGAAATATCCTTCTAGGCTGGTTATGCTTGCTGAGTAGCTGTGGGCCTGTGCAGGGTCGATAGGTTGATTGTGAGCTGCGGGGTAGCTATTGTGTGTGATCATACCATTTCCATGCATATAAAGAGGTTTTATCCATGTTTTACTGTGGTTTTGGCTTCGGGCCTACTAGCACTGTTTTCTAAACCTTGCATGGCCCGGGGGGCCCGTTTTTGATGGAAATGATTTGGAAATGGTTGATTTCACTTGTGGAGATTTTGGGCAAGAAAGTAAAATTATGTTTAAAATCATCAGTTTTATGATTATCGCTAGACTCGGCAGGGCCGGGGTGCTAGTTGAGTTTTCTTGTTACTTGAGATGATTTTAGCCTCGTCGGACCGAGCACCTGAGATGACTTTTTACTGTTTAGACCCGCGCTACGCCCTGTGCACCCTTGGCAGGGGTTTTTGAGATATTTTCTACCTATTTTTTAGTCCTGAACTGGTTCGGCATTGCATTATTCGAGACTGGTCTGTTGTTACCTTGCCTCTTTTTTCTTTTTTGATATTTTTTGTCATCATGACCCCGCGCAGAGGCGGCACCAACAGTTATCATTAGTTTTTATGCTCAGAATTTTTTGATCGTGATTTTGTTTTTATTTTTATGGTCTTCCAAGCTGCGGTCTTGTTCCCTGCGACTATTACAATTACAACGTCTTCGAGATCGAGTTCTCGAGTTGAATAGAAGAAAGAAGGGCTAATTGAATCCACAATCAACTAAGGGAGAAGAGAACTCAATCCAATGCCCGAGAAACCAAATTGAATCCACAAGATGATAACTCGATGATCGATCAAGCGAAGAAGATAACACAAGCAATTCGGGAATCCACCCTAATCACTCGATCTAAGCTAACAATTGGAATTTAACCCAATCACTACCCTAAGCTAAAGTAACTAAATATCAAGACAATTCAATCATCAATAATCTAAGTATGAAAATGGCTAAGGCAACTATTTATAGTTATTGCCTTTACACAAATAGCCTATTACAAAAATAGCCCAAAAGTGACTATTTTCGAAATAACCCATAAGGGCCCTTCTTGATTGCCCAAATGACATCTTGATCGCCCATGGCCTTGTACATTTGTTGCTCCATGGCTTTCTCCGGGCTCCAAGCTATCATCCATATATAAAAAACCCTCCTAATATGCTCCAAGCTAACCATGATTGTATCAAATACCCTCCAAACCAGGGTTATAGGTTGGCCCCATAGTTAGCTCAGCTTGGGGTATGCCAGTTAACAGTAGCACCCACAGTTCAGTTTCAGTATTTGAATTGACCTTGTATTCAGTTATTCAGTTTAGCTCAACATGTTTTAGTTCATGTTAAATACTTAGTCGTTGCATCACTTTATCCTTCAGCTTTATGTTTAGTATATTATCCATGTTCAGTATTTATACATACAGTTTTGCATATATTCTGTATGCTCAATACATTTTAAGTAATGACGCATTTTGTTGTGCTATATCTTATCATGATGTAGGTTCAGGCACTCAGTATCTAGATCGCGCGTAGTACAATTCTCTAGTTCCTACTCAGCAGCTCAGTGGTGAGTCCTCATAGTTCAAGGATGATAGTTATGCTTACTTATTCAGTCTTTACTTTCCAGTTCTCAGACATTTGGAGTTAGCTAGGTCTTGTCCTAGCAACTCACTTCAGATACAGGCTTTCATACATAGTATTAGTTTCAACTTTTGCAGTCATTGTTGATTTAGACCATTATCATATTTTCTTATATATTTAGATGATTATTGGATTATTATTTTTCAAACTTATTTATTAAACCAGTTAGCTTCCGCACAGTTAGTATATTTATTCTGAAATGTTTAGCTATGCCAGACCATGGGTTATCTTGGGATCACTTGTAATACTAAGCACCATGTTGCATCTAGGGGGTAGCTTTAGGGTGTGACAGAGTTGTACTAACAACAAGGGTTTGGCAACCAACTACTAAGGAATTCAAAAGCATGAGTTTTTAATATAAGAATTATCGCACAAAAGGACATGAAGCATGAGTCCGTTGAATCAAAAAACACACAAACAAAAGGAACTACATAGACACACGGACTTGATCATAGGTTCCACTAAATCTAAAGTTACATGACATAAAACAAGGGTGCATTGGACATAGGAATATGAGTATTTCCACCTTAAATGATATGACTAATAGCCTTTAAGCGTAGCAACACTTTCAACTACGTTTTCTTCTCTGAATACCATAATTCATTATTTACAACTTATGATTCTCAGACGAGCACATATAGGTACTAGAGTTTGAGTGTAACTGCATGCTTTCACCACGTTCAAGACTAACTCGACAAAATCTCTTGCGTCTAGAGTCATTCCCCCAAGAATACTACTTCTTCTTATTATCACAAAAATCAAACAACCTCAAGCTCTAATCAAGAAGTCACTAGTCATATAATGCAATGGTCCACATGTATATCGACACGACACTCAATCCTATCACTATAATCATCTCATGGCTTCTTGGTAACTAAACTATTAAGGATCTCCCCAAGAACTTCAAAAATCAGCAACTTCAAGAACTTTTACACAGAGCCACACCACATAATCCCCATCTATTTATCACTCATCTGCTTTCATCACCACCATGGTGATCAAATATTTCAAACTTATCATCTAGTACTAAGCATGGATAGCAATGTACCATCTCACATACTACACAGACTTACAACTACTAGAAAAAGAAACAATCAGGAATCACTAGTCCACTGAAAGTTCACGACAAAATAGTCGATCTTAATTTCTTTATCTACCTATTTGCAACTTACAAGTACATTCTCCTTTCACAATATTACTAATCTTAATCCATTCACCTTCCTACACTACATTCATAAATCTGTAAATATAAA